>CANUEZ040000136.1:600000-914000 GCA_948099385.1 Fasciola hepatica
TACGATAGACTATTGTATCTTTCTTCTCCAGAAGTAAATTGAACATTTGGATGGGCAGCGTTAAAATTGTTAAGAAGTAGGTTTGTGTCCAGGTTGGTGTCTAGCACGCATATGATGTCGTCCACGTCTCGTTTGTACACTGCAGAATCTCGGATTATGGATTCAAGTTGATTATTTTCAAGTTTCGCCAGGAAAATATCAACAAACGGGAGTCCCAAAGGTGGTCCCATTGCCGTTCCGTCCTTCTGACGGTAGATTTCACCATTGAACTCAAACTGGATATTATGTGTGCAGACATATGGTAACTGTTTCAGTTCATCCAACGGAATACCCAAATCGATTCCGCTAATCTGGTGATTGTTTAACCGATCGGGGCATTTGTGAACAGTGAGGTAACATCAAGTGATGTCATTCACTTTCCTTCTAGATCCCGGTTCCTTACAGTTTCTACAAAATGAAATGTGTCTTGTAGACTGCGTCTAGAAATTGCCACTCTTACTGGTTCCCATAAGCCAGTCAACCACTTTGCTACTGCGTGGTATGGAGGGTCACACATGTCCAAAATCGGTCTCAATAGGAAGCCTTCTTTGTGTGCCTTCGGTAAGTTGCATAATCTGGGAATTGTTGTCCCTGTCGGTTGTATCCTTTCAAAGGTCACCGCGTCGGTTATTCCTTTCTGCCCTAAAGACCTTATTCACGTTGAAATTGATTTTTCTATCTGAGACGTCTTATCATTCTCAGATGGGGTCTCCATAGACTTGGAGGCATCATTCATTATCACGTTCATCTTCTCTATATAATCCGATTTATTGAGAACTACGATACACGCACTTTCATCTGGTTTTGACAACGTTATTTCTGTATAAGCCTGCAACTCTTTGAGGCGCTTCAGGTTCTCCGACGTTAATAATCCTTTTGCCAGTGGCCTATTTTAGCGATATTGGTAACATGAGTTCACAAAAGTGGACTTCAGTTTCTCTGACTCCTGCGACGAGGACGGAACGAGACCTGATGGCTGATCAAACAGGCTCTCAAACTCAACCTCCATATCCAATTGTGTAGTCTTATTGGTCGGACGGTAAAACTTTGGCCCTAGGGATAATATTTCAAGTAATGTCTAATTCAGGCTTATGGATGACAAATAATGGACGAATTTCTTCAGATCTGTAGGGATATCACCAACCGTTCTGCTCGGGTTGATACGTTTTCGAAGTTTAACACATGTTCGTTCCATTTGTTTGTCAACAATTGATTGAACATAAGCAACGGACATTTCCTTTTCTTCTGGAGCCAGCTCATCAAGTACTCGAGATAATTTCACAAAATTACGCTCCATCTCCGGCACTCGGTGTCTTTCTCATTGAGCGCTTGACGACGATGATGTTAATCTGATTCGTCTTCAGGATGGTGTGATATTGTTTGGGATATTTTGATTTGGATACGCACTCATCCAGAAACTAAACGCGAGCCTTTTCCAGGGTCAATTTTGTACGGTACTTCACGCAACTGTTAAGTTCATTGAGTACGGCTGGGTCTTTGGCTTGTTTAAATTGTCTGAAAAACCCCAGGCATTTGTAGCGCCGGCATGACATCCGATTGTCTGTTAAGCGTCGAGTGTACAATGCGGTGGTTAGGTCCGTTCTTCTATACGGCTCAGAAACCTAGCTGATGAGGGCAAAATGTAGACGAAGATTGTCAGTGTTTGAGCATCGATGTCTCCGTAACATTGCCCAAATATGGTGGGAACATCATATAAGCAATGCTGGGGTTAGACACAAAGTTTTGGGAGCCAGAGGTCAGTCTCTGGATCAGGTACTGAATCGAAAAAGATTAAGGTGGCTGGGACATGTGTTACACATGCCCAACGATAGACTTTCTCGGGGCACGCTGTTCTCCGAGGCAGATAGTGGTTGGAAGGTAGGTCGAAGTAGTCAGTCCATGACATTACAGAAAGGCGTGAAAATATTGACCAGTGGACTTGGCTGAGTAGGGCGTGTTAGACTCACGAGTTGGGGTCCACGTGATCGGCCTACCAAATGGTTGGAAATATTAAGTCATATGGCTAGGAGTCGTGGCCAGTGGCCTGATTGCATTTGAATTCTTTTTTGTCTTCGTGATTTCCGCAAATTACTTTGATTTTCGGGTCTTTTCATTTGGTGCGTCTTTTCGTTTCGCCCTATACTGGGAGATGCTGAAAGGTAGCAACTGAAACCAGAGCATAAAAGCGCAAATTTAGTGGCTGTATTAACTGAAACTGAAACTGGGTTATTACGATGTGTTCCACCTACGTCCACGAATGATAGAAGAGTGAGACGGTGCGCCATGTAATACGCCGCTGACTGGAGCGGTTGAAGTTCATGTTAGTGAGAAATAAGCGATGGGCAGAGCACAGTTCTACGAGCTTCTAGCTGTTGTTGGAACGACAGGAATCCAGCTTAGTAGGACCTCTCCAGTTGCACCTCACCTGATGAAAAACGACCTACTCTGGCATTAATATCCCCTGCTAAACTTAGCCCGGGTTGCTTTAAGCAGGAGATCATTTAGGCTCTGATAGGAGTCGTGTTCGACTGTTTCTGGGCAAGGCCAATGGGTGCGTAGGTCGAAACAAGAAACTAACTGTTCATCGCGACGGCGACTGCTCAACTTGAATGAACTTCCAAGTCTTACTGCACACAACCGATGATCGACCGGGATCCAGGATAACAGCCCGGGTTCGGGTTTAGTATCCAGGTCTACACCAACGCTGGCTTGACCGGGTGTGCAGCCTCAGGTTCCTAAGAAAGTCGTTGGTAAAACCAATATGGACAGGGAGCATCGATCGGATGATGGAGCTGGGGTGCTGAAAGCGAGTTTTTGGATGCAACACATATCAGGGGCAAGGGTCTCAAGCGTGCAGAGCAAACCCGCCTGTTGCCTTATATGTATCAGCGTTTGCACGTTTAGCGGGACTAACTTAAGTGGGTTTCGGAGATAAAAAAAATAGCATCAGCAGGTATTTTCTGATTAGAGGGTCTTCGAATATCTGAAACACTGTAGCTAGTTAAAGCGGCTGGGACTCCCGCTGGATAAGGAAAGATGGTGCGATACAACGGGGGGTGGATTAAAGATAGGCTGCATACTGTGTGCGAGCGGTTGTAAGAGTGCGCGGAACGCGCACCAGAAGGCAAAAATGTATGTCCATATAGGTCACTTAATGTGTTGCGGGGTGTCATACTACTCATTCAACCGCTCCACAGTAGGCCTTTTCGCTCAAGGTGCACCTCTAGCCTCTGCACAAACGAGTATGACTTGTACGGTAACAGGGATGTTTCAGACGAGCCGGTGGTCAGTCATGGTTCAATCGATTCCATTTATTAACTTAACCGGGTATGCAGTACGACAAAGAGCAACAACTATATTTAGTGGCGAGGCATAGAGCTGCCCTCAGATACACCTGACGTTTAGAAAAGCCAAGAGCTTTCCGCTGATGGGCCACGGCTGGTTATTCGGCAAGCCTGATCTCACGATCAACCACCATACTGGTGGTAGTTCCCCTATCTGCGACCTGCAGACGCGCACGGTGGCATGCAGTTCTGCTTCTTATCTGAAAATCCAACACGCTGATCTTGGGAGACTGTTTTTGTAACATGAGCATTTCATACGCTGATGTACGTGCAATGAGGCCTAGTTTGGACGTATCTTTCTCAAGTGCTAGAGTACCAGAGCCCACCTTCCAGCAGTTGCAAACAATCCTACAGCTGAAGCATAGATCAAACAGAGCAAACTGTATTAAAGACAATTTGCTTGCAGAATCTTTTAACGAAACGTCTAGACCGCTTGCCTTGGTTGCATGGATGTGAAGTAGCACTTTGTATATGTCCAAGGAAGTAACTGTATCAATTGCAGGGTTCTGTTGAAAATCAGTCTCATAGTTAGGAGATTCTGTTGAGTGTCAGGCAGTAGAAGGTGAAGACTGAGTTCCTCAACGACTGCCAAAGATGGGCAGCAACGTGAATTGGCACCATCTGAGTGCATAATCGTCGTTCATGTTTCCCTGAAAGTGGTGTTGGCACTTGATGACCCAATGTATATGGCGTTCAATCTTCCTATCAAATTTGATAACTTTTTCAGGGATATGTTACAAAAGACGAGGAATAAAACCATAAGAAGCCTCCAAGGAAACCTAAGCCACCCTAGAGAAAATCCAATCTTCCCAATGAACACAAACAGATGCGTTCACAACCTCTGTGAAGCATATTTACCAAAGACCCATCTACAGCTGCTTTCTCTGGGACTAAAATTCAAGGTTCCATCGAAACACGTCAAAGAATTACAAACAAGGTTGCAGTTTGAAAATTTATGATACAGTCAAAGACCTACAACATAAATCAAAAGACAGGACCGGGTGGTTCAAAGCCAAACTTGTGATTATTTCTGATCAATTTATTTCTGCCCTCATCTGCCAAGGATGCTGTTTGACTTCGTAGCACTGAGTTGCCACCAAACAACTAAAAGAAATGAACGATTTGATGTGTCTGGAACCAGATAAAGGCTCAGGAGTGGTAATCATAAAGAAGATAGACTATACTGACAAGGTGAACACTATTTCCTCAGATGGCCTAAGATTTGTATTGGACAAAATACCAGAGAACAATACACTCATCGAGAAACAAATATCTAGACACTTACAAATCTTACTGCTACACGGGTTCATATCGGAAAGCGTGTACAAGATGCTAAAACCAATCGGAACCCAAACACCTTATCTGAGAGGGTCACCAAAGATCCACAAAAGTGGAGTTCCATTGAGGCCCATTTTGTGCATGCGAAATTCAGCTTACCATAAACCTGCTCGATGGTTAGTCAATGTTCTTGACCCCGTCCGAAAACGCCTAACTCCTCATTGCTTACAAGATTCATTTGAACTCGTAAAAATTCTTGGCATTTTTACGGTAAAGACTCCTAAAATGTGTTCTATGGGTGTTGAATTTCTTTTTACCAAAGTACCTCTCCGAGAAATCGTTGATTATCTTCGTGATGCCATTTTATCCAAAAATATTGCACTGCCTATCCCCGTTGATTACTTAAAGGACCTTATACTTTCATGCACGGGAAATATCCGTTTTGAATTTGCGGGAAAAACATACAGACAGATCGATCGGGTGGCAATGGGAAGCCCTCTAGGTCCTACACTAGCAAATATTTTTCTAGGAATGATCGGAAATCAGTTGACCGACCGAACTGCCCAGTTTCTTTTGTACAAACGTTATGTTGATGACATTTTATTGATTTCTAATGACGACGATTTTATTCAGTTCTTTAATATTTTAAATTCTAAACATCCGAATTTATCAGTATCTTATAAGAAAGAATCCAACTTGAGTCTACCCTTCTTAGACACTTTAATCACAAGGCGTCCGGACGGCATACCGCAAAGGTCCATTTACAAAACAGGCGACATGGAGCGGACGTTATATGTAGTTTTCTAGTTTCGCGCCGGTTGCTTACAAACGTGGTTTGGTCAGAACGCTTTTCCACAGGGCCCGAAACATTTTCACTCCTGATCAACTGCAAAAAGAAGAAAATGTTATCAAGGAAACCCTTTTGGCCAATGGTTATCCAGAAGCGTTCATCAAGCACCACAGCAAACCACGATGTAAAATGGAGCCCATTTTAACAGCTGGACGGAAGCAAGTTGTTCTATTTGTTCCTTTTAAACGTGATCACATTTCTAACTATTCACGCATAACTTAAGCTCCGCTCTAGGCCGAACATATATGACAGCCCAATTACGCATTGTGCAGACCACTAGAGGATCGAAATTAGATCACTCTGACAGTCATATTGCTCTTAGCGCCTCACGTTGTTTACCAGTTCGTTTGCAATTGCGGTCACACGTATATTGGCAGAACAGAATGATACTTGACTCAAAGAGTGACTGGACACATTCCAAATGGCTTTTGCACTCAATGACTCATTTCGACTGCACAAAACAAATTCCGGCAAGAAACCCAGCATTGGCTATCGCCAGGCCCCTACTTTCAACAGGTCATCGAGTTGACCTGACCCAGTCATTCAAAGTACGATTATGCAATCGAAATGCAAGACCGCTGGCGTTCAGCGAAGCTATGTTTATCAAGACAGAAAACCCCACTCTTTGTACACAGAAACAATTGTTGCAAACAATTTGTCTTCTCTGGCATTAGCCACAACCACAAAACGAATTGCTGTGTTGTTTGTGATAAACATTTTTTCTCCTTTTCCCACTGTGTATCCCATGTACCCTATCATATAAACTGATATGTTTCACGTACGCGATCGACAAGAGTGAACGAAATGCTTGCATCTCGCATTATGTGTCTTCTCTCCGTTCTTAGTAACTGGATAAAGGGGACACAGTGTTCCAAGTTCCGAAGTTTAGCTTTGATCGACTTGGAATAAGGTTCTCAAGGAAATTTGTTTTCTGGCTTTCAGTGCACGATCGAATCAGTAACGGTTGAGTAAAATTTACAAAATGTCCACGGGGAAACAGACATGAAAGCACAAATCCAAGTACTTAGTTAAATAATCGCAAAACACAATGAAGGGAGGCCAGGCTTGGGAAATCGTGAGAATTGCCAATCATACCTCTGAGTCGTACGAAGTTGCCAGGTGGCATTATAGCCTGCATATCTTTCGGTCAAGGATGAGTGAACTGAACCCTGATTAAGTTCCGCTAGAATTCGGGTATGAACGGGTTTGGTTCCGATCCAGCTGGAGGGAGTTCGCGGTAGGAAAATTCGGTCGAATACTAAAGGCACGTTCGCATGATGTCCTTGAATTGAACTGGCGTAATATAACAGATTGTACGAGTAAAACTTGTAGCTTCAAAAACGGAATCTGTGCTTAGATCGACCAGAATTCGCAGCAAAAAACCGCTATTCAACAACCTCATTAGTTTTTTCAATGAGCACCTAAGCTGAAAGCGATGGAATGACACTACATCTTCCGACATTTTTATGAGGAATGGTAAAAAATGAACTTCGAGTTGTGTGCGGCATCCCTAGAAAAATGAAAGTAAACGCCAAGTCATCCCCGTCATGCTATTACGCCTGGAATAATTTCCTCTATCCGTCGACCTAACGCACACAACTCGAGTACGACTGTCTTACGTGGAATGAGAAGAAAAGATATATAATACAGAGCAGGGAAAAAGGAGATAATCACCACACCTAACCTAAATTCAAATCAATAAAGCAGAAAACGACTTGATGAGAATACTACCACATGGCTTTTGTTAGAAACAAGAATAAAAGATCGTATGACGTCAGCTAATTCAGTCTGCTACAGATTTCGGCTGAAATGTGTGAGCGATTTTCGTGAGATTTCATGTAGCCTTTTTTCGAACGTGTCGTACAGGCTAGCTTCGTCAAAATGTAGACGTTTCTCTGAGACGGCGGACTACTAGATACATTTAAAATGAACTGCATAATTCAAACGATTGTGATAAATTGGAAACACTATCCCAGAAAACAACAAGGACCCCTCATTAGTCAATACTCACTGGATCTCCCTGCTGTAAATATATTCCTGAGCATTGGTCAACATGGCTTTACTACCTCGAGAACTCGTACAAAGCAGCCGGGGGCAGCCAGGTGCGACCGGTTCGCATAACGCTTCATAGGTTAGCATATGCGAGTGTGTGCTTACTGCGTCTATTGATCCACCAGATGGCGTATTTGCTTCTTGAGATAATAAAGAGCCAATCATCCGGTATTCAGTATTTTTCCCCCAGGGATTCCCGACAACTAGTGCGCTTTTTCGGGAGAACCTGATTTAATCCATGAACATCTCCGCTGTTAAAGTCTTGATACTGCGGTGTACAAAGGACGGACCCGTGTACCACGTTTGTAATTCTATCTTTGATACGAGTAGCTAGTCCTTGTAACCTGCGCTAGACCTTAAGATCTTTGCGCCATATGGTCTTACCTGCCATCACGCTCGTTAAACACCAAAACACTACCTTTATTTTGGTAGCTACATTTCAAAGGAAAAAGCAGGTAGCTCATAGCAAAAAATATATAAGATGGAATATGGTCATAGTATTGATAGAGGGACTCACCGGAATCCCGGCACTAAATGGATCATTAGGTGTAGCGTTCACAAAAATGGGAAACTGTATCTGTGCTCTTGGTTGGCAATTAACAAGTGGTGAGGATTCTGGGCTTTTCGCCATGGATAACTCTTTCAGCGTGGAAAATACGGAACCCTTCTCAATCGGTGTTTGCACTTCGGCCGACACAAGCCGGCGGGTTGAATCATCCGAGGAGGACTGGGTTCCGATCACACTGGAATGCGAAAACAATGCACCGAGTGCTCGAGAAGGACCAGATGCACATGCTAATGATTGATCTGTCAGGGAAGAAACCGTACTTCTTGTGATTGACTGGTCTGCGCTAATAACAAATTTCGACGGAGCAGACAAAGTCGGTGTTTTGATGGTGCTCTCGTACTGGTTGCATAGTTCCGCTGCCATTGGACGAGGTCGTGCACCTACTCCAGATGGTTGCCTTAAGCCAAGGACTTGCTCTTCAGTAGTCAATACAGTGACCAAAACAGACAAAGTAGACTTCAGCCATGGAGGCCAGGTAGTGGGTGAGGAAAAAAGAAACAAATACAATTGTGTGTGGATAAGTTTGTGTTGAACCGTAGTTAACGGCTTTTGAGTCAAAACATACCACCAAATATCTCAATGAGTTACAAAACAAAACGAACAAATGAAACGCTGAACATCATTGGGATCATTTCTTTGCATAGAACTATGTGGTTCAGATGAGAGAAATAGAAGAAATTCACCAGAAGTTTGACCTAATGGACTGGCTGAATTGACTAGTGGATAATTCAGTAAATAAAGAAGGATAATCTTCTACGAAAACAGCGGACAGATACTTATATACAGTTTTGATTATGATGATTGAATCAATAAACAATACGAAAAAGCACACTCGATAGGCCTTGAAACCTTACCGTAGGTCACTATTATTGAGAACACCCACTAGCAGAAACGAAGGGAAAGTGACATTTGGTGTGACTGAAACACTTTCCTCTCCATGATTTGCATAAAGGAGACCCAGCGCTGCACATAACTTGAAGCTTTCTTGAAATTGAGGAATAAAAGAGATAACCACCCAAGTGAGACCAATAAAGATTTATGGCGATAGTGTCCAGGGAATATTTGATATAGAATACTATGAATAAGAAGCCAGTGCTGATTCCCGATGGGTCAGAGAGGAACGGAAGTTCAGTTCATTCAACCGTCAACCTTGCAATTCTGTGCTCTTGTTTTGGTTGCTATCTCGCAGCATTGCCCAGTTGAAGGCAAAATGTATAGAAGCAGACGGTGGAAAAGAGCCGACAACAAAATAACAAGAGGAAATCACGAAGACAAAGAAAAAGCGCGAATAAAAATACACCAACAGCCAAGACACCTAACCATGTCACTCAATGAGTCGTGACCGAGAACTTGTAACTCTTGGTAAGGATAATAACTTGAGGACAGGGGGAAATAGGGAGTCGATTCTCGGGCCTAAGCATTCTCTTCAGTTAGCTGCATTCGACGTCTGCATGCTTTGCCAAACGGGGCAACCGGCTGCCCTAACTAGAACTCTCGAATCCTTTAAGTGGATTTATTGTGTCGCCGAAACATGCGCACAAGACCTAACTCCAGCGTTGACGCTTCGCACCTCAGATACAAACTCAGTTTCCCGTTTTATTCTTCGCGTGCCGGGCGATTACATGTCAAGCGCTCGCGGTCAGACTGGCATTGTCACCATTCTGAGCATGAAAACTGAGCGTGCACTGCTCGACTGAATCCTAGTCAGCAGTCATCTGTGTGTGCTTCGGTTGAATGGTTCTGTGAACGTCAACAGCAATAGACTGAAGCGTCGATGGTTGTTTGCCATTTCTGTGTATGCCCCAACTGACTGTAGCCCTCCTGAGGTCAAAGACGATTTCTACCATGATTTGTTCCAACTGCTCCGCAGCGTTTGCTCGTTGCTAGCAATTCCAGTTCTCAAGTTGGAAGCCTAAACGAGACGGAGAGGAACATAGAATTTCGACTTGAAACTCCAGCCGATAGAACTGATGACGATGATTGACTCATCCAACTATTTTTGAACACAGACTATTCCTATTGAGTACAAATTTCTCGCACAAAAAGTGGCACCGACCAATGTGGCGTCTTCCCGCACCTTCACAGCGTTGGACTTAGATCGACCATGTTGCTATCAGCTACCGATGGCGCGGATCAATTCAAGATAGTCGCTAATTTGGGTTCGCGTCTGTAGACACTGATAACGCTCTTCTCTGTTCGAAGTTCAGCCTACGTCCCGTCAGTGACCGAAATGACGCCACAGCCAGCCGGCCCCAGCCACTATTCGAAAACCATCGATCTGCATACAAGCAGAATTATCCACCAATTTATCGACACAGTTAAATGTCCAGGATCCAGAAGAGCAACGGAAAGAGATCGAGGGGGCTCTATTTGATCTGCTAATACTGACCAAGGTCCAACAACCAAACACACAGAAACGATGGATATCTACATCCTCTGTTACATTGTTAAATGCGCACAGATCGGTTTCTCCGGATTCCAGAGATGATGAGGCACGGAGATGCCTTAAACGCCAACTGATTCGGAGCTTGAGAAGCGACCATGAGCAGTAGTGGAATACGAAGTGTAAGAAGATGAAAAAGGCTGTGGTGATTGGCAACAGCCGCAACCGTTTCCGTCCAATTAGAAATACAGGTCAAATAAAGCCAAGCGTTAGCAAACTGATCAAAGAAGCAAGCAGCTCACTGATACAGACTCGGGAACGTCGTTTAGTTCGTTGGGCGGAGCATTTCGAGGAACAATTTAACTTGCCTTTATCCACAACAAATATAATGAGTAGTACGATGGTTGGAGTTCTGGATGTAGATACCGATTCTCGGTCAAAAGCTAAGGTTCTCTGTGAGATAAGCTGCGTTAAATGACACAAGGCTGCTGAGCCGGACGGGTCTCCGCTGTCTAATTTCAAACATGGTGGCTCAGTATGGTCGTCGGAGTTGACAAAACTCCTCGGTTTGATATGGGAGAAGGAACAAGTTCCAAGACGTTGATGTGAATCGGAGATATTATCAACTTACAGGACTGGCGACAATCCTCTTGTGTAAACCACAGGGGACTAGGTCTGGTTAGCATCACATCTAAACTGGTCGTTGGTATTATACTCCTCCGCTTATTTAATGGATGCGAATGGTGCTCGCGCGAGAATCAAGCTACGTTTAGACTTGGTCGAGGTTGTATTGATCACATCTCCACTCTTGGACAAATCTTAGAACATAACCACTAATTCTGTGTTTAATGATCTCAAAGCAACCTCCGACTCGGTCGACCGCACAATTCTCTGATGTTCTTTCTTGTTGAAGGGTGTACCAGAGAAATTCATTTCCCCCATAACGTCTCTGTACATGAACAACCGAAGCCGAGTTTGGGCATATGGTGATCTTCCACCCGAGTTTACTACGAAGAGTAGTGTACGTCAGGGTTTTCATCTTTCTCCTTCTCTGTTTAACTTTGTGGTTGATATAATCCTAGAGACCACGCTTTTGTCAGGTGAGCATAGTGGTACTGAACATTTCCCGGGTATAAAAGTGTTAAACCTTGAATATGCAGACGAAGTAGCTCCTCTAAGTGAAGATCCAGGTAAGTTAAAAGCTTTCCTGGACGGCTTGAACAACTGCGTAGCAATATTTGGTGTACATTTTGCACCTTCAAAGTGCAAGATTTTGTTGCAGGACTGGGTCGATCCAACGCCAATCTTTTCAGTGTCTGGGAAGACTATAGACCAAATGGACAAGTTCTGTTATCCGGGCAGTTACATTTTACCCGTAGGTCGGATATCGGATGGGGTGTCTTCGCTTGTGGAGAAGGCTCACTTGGAATTTGCCAACTTGAGCCATCTGTGGCGTCAACGTGAAATCCACATATTTATCAAGGATCCAATATACTCTGCAGCAATCAAGTCAATTCTCCTCTGTGGTTCAGAAACATGGCCACTGCAGATGGAGGATATACGAAGATTTTCGGTATTCAAACATTGATTTCTTCGTGGCATTGCTCGAATCTGGAGGAAACACCTTATCAGCAATGCCAAGGTTGAGCTTTGAGTATTAGACACAGGAAGAAAATCGTTAGATGAAACACTAAAGCTCACCAGGCTAAGGTGGTTGGGCCATGTGTTGTACACGCCCCCGGATAAGGTCACTTGACGCGCAGTGTTCCCCGAGGTGAATAATGGTTGGAAGATGAGTAAGGGTGGGCAGTTCATGATGTGGAAGAAAGGAATGAAAACTTTGACCAGTGGACTTAGTCGAGTAGGGCGCGTTAGACTTCATGGGTGGGATCCAAGTGGTTCCCTCACTCAGCGGTTGAATACGTCGGAGGATATGACTCCGTGTCGCGAACAGTAGTGCCCTTGTATTCACAAACTTTCTGCGTCGACTTGCAACTATTTGTAGTCCTCATGTTACTCTTCAGCAATTGGGCGGAAATTCTTCGTTTCCGTTTGGTTACTTAACCCTTTTGGTATGGGAATGATTGTGATAGGACGCAAACACTCAGGAATGCAGAATAATTCCGGTGATTGATGTTATTCTTCTTCGTGCTTTTGCATTATTTCCGATTGAGGTTACTGCCGACAGATAGCAACCAAAGCCACTGCGCTCAGTGTATGGTTAATGATTGTTTAAACCGAAGTGTACTGAACAAATATATCCAACCACCTGGTACGCGGATCTCGTAGACCCCAACCCTTGCATGCCTTACACGTCCTACTTAGCTTTGTCCACTGTGAGACTAATGAATGGCAGATGGCGGATAGATGATCCAGTTCCGTTAGTAGACAGTCCGCCATCGCGTGGCAAAAACCGAAGACAAAGCTGTTGCGTGCGATGCGGTTCGATGACCCAATCAGTTCGTGAAAAAACGGAACAAAGTCAACCAATCAGCTGCCAACAGTTGTTCCAACCGAATGGGACGAAATCAGCCAGCCGGGATTTTATCTACAACAGCCAGTCAGAATACAGATTATTGGAAACGTTTTAGACCAATACGTTTCCTAGATCGTCTTCGATTGCAGTCACCTGGTATCTCATATGAACAACCTATTTTGTGACCAGAAGACGTGATGGTTTGAAAGCAAAGGAGTCTTAGTCTTAGGACTAGTGGGTAGGCATAGAACGTGGTGTCAGAAAAGCCAGAAGAAGCCGATGGCTATCTTCCGATAAACATGTCAATAACGTTTGCCATACCGCTCCCGGAGCTCGTGAATATGAGAAATTAGAGTCGTTTGGTAGATAAATGGAGGATGTGAAAACAGAAATTCCGAGGTTTTGCTACCTTCATGCAGTTATTTTCGGAACCAAAAGAGTGTCGGATGGCAACACTCAGGTATTGTCTTGGAGATGGAGCCATAAGTGTTTTGTCCACTCTATCTTTTGATATGAACAAAGACCGAGCGGATCTTCCGATAATGCAGCGGAACACAGACGAATACTGCTTGGGTTAACCTAATGCAACGAATAATCCCGTCGCTGAGGATGATGATACCGCACACCCAGTTTGATACGACAGATGGTCTCGCGAAAGATGAAGTCAACGGCACAGACGCAGAGAATCGTAAACCTGTTGAAGAAGAACCGTACAGTAACATCCTAGAGGAATGCTAAGTGACAAAACACGCCGTGATTTTGACCACGAGCGTAGTACAGGACCTACCAGCACTGAAAAAGGGGGAAAATATGGGTTCGGGACGCCCCAGAAAGATTTTATCAACGGAAAGGATGAGAAGCCCTACGGTTTGTGGGAAACCGGGTCACACCAGTTTCACATGGATGAGATAATTAATCGAAGATGCAGAATGCACAGTCAAAATCGAAACGCCAGTGTTACGGAGGATGACAAAGTTTCACATGAACCCGGGAGAACCAGAAGCGGCTGTATCTATCAAAGAATGGAGGATGTGAGGGTATAGACTGACATCGCCAGTAGACGGCCCAGTTCCATTCAGTTCATCTCAATTCAACCGTAAGCCTTGGACTTCCATGCGTTCGCCTTTGTTGCTACCTCGCATCATTGCCGATTTGAGGGCAGAATAAATAGAAGAATATAGTGGACAGGAACCGGAAACAAAGTAAAAAGTGAAAATCACGAACAAGAAAAAGAGACCGCAACTGCATCACTGATCACGACACGTAGTCATCTGAGAGGCGGATGTCGTGAACCTCAATCCGGAAGTGTAACATGTCCTACTTGGCCAAGTCCACTGGTCACATTTTTCAAAACTTTCTTCCATATCCTGGACTGACCACCCGACCTAAATTCTAACTACTACTTGCCTAGGTGAACATGTCCCAACCACCTTAGCCTGTTTAGATTTAGTAATTGTTCTAGTGATTGATCACTCTTTCCCAGCACCCTACGCCTAAACTCAGCGTTGCTCATCCGGTGTTCCCACCATATTCGAGCAATACTACTAGGGGCTCACACGCCGACAGTCTTCTCTTATCTTTTAGCCTTATCGACCGCGTTTCTCAGCTATATGAAAGAACCAATCCAACTGCCGCAGTGTACACTCGACCCTGGATCGACAACCAGATGTCACGCCATTGCCACATATGACTGAGGTATACGCGACGACACTTCATCCGTTATCTGACCACCTGGTGAGATGTCACTGTCCAGGTAACAAAACTTATCTACTTCAGCTAGGGAAGGACAAGGAAGCTGTGAAACACCTAAACCACATTTGAATGGATTTAAAGTGAATTTTATACATGGTGGATAGAATCTGGATACGAGGAAGACTGTCCAAAAATTTGTGACGATCTTGGGGTCAGAAACAGTACAATCGGAACTTACACCACTGGTGTATTTGATACCGTGGACTGGGTTTAGGGTGGTTTGGTGGTAGATGTACATAGAAGAGATCGAGGAGAGAAATTAGAGATCATCTTGTAGTGTGCAAATTGAAAAACAGGTTGTTCAATGGGAGCTCTTGACAAACCACACATCATGAATTTTCACTGATACATTGCTCCAAACGTCCTAAACAATTGACAAGTGTAGTTTGTTAGTAGAAAACCTTGATGTTAGATTATTCAGATATATTTTTACGTTAAGTGATTTTTCTTACTGATGTTTAGCACTGAGTTCACTCATGTTTCCACTGTGTTCACAAATTGCGACCCGATAATTACACTTTTTTCCCCGTTCCACCAATGCTTGCGATGACAACTACTTATATTTTACCTACGAAGCGTGGTTTTGTTTGTAAAACTCATTGTTCCAAATAGGTTAATTGGCATTTATCGAAGCTGCTAAATATTCAGATGTTATGAGGGAAGGAATTGTCCGACTCAAAAATCATCACTTTTGTGATATTAAAAAAAAATAATTTTCGCATCAGAGTTTCTCACAAAGTAACGACTGTTGATTGCTCGTTACTTTATACACACGGTAGTAAAGTATTTCGATATACGTCTTGACAAGAAGCCTGTATAGTTCCAATATACTATCAGATGTAACACCCGTTTCGCATCCTGTTCGAGCTTTCGCTCGGACGTGGATGGAAAAATGATCCGATGGTTCATGGTTTGTAATTCATTGCTTAGCGCGTTGGTTTCGGCCTGGTATCGTGAAAATGGTGCGAAAGCGCAGTTCTATATCACGTGAGTAGTTCGTGCTATGATACAAAGGAGTATAACAGTCAATCATTGTGTCAGCGCATGTTTCGGCGACACAATAAATCCACTTAAAGGATTCGAGAGTTCTAGTTAGGGCAGCCGGTTGCCCCGTTTGGCAAAGCATGCAGACGTCGAATGCAGCTAACTGAAGAGAATGCTTAGGCCCGAGAATCGACTCCCTATTTCCCCCTGTCCTCAAGTTATTATCCTTACCAAGAGTTACAAGTTCTCGGTCACGACTCATTGAGTGACATGGTTAGGTGTCTTGGCTGTTGGTGTATTTTTATTCGCGCTTTTTCTTTGTCTTCGTGATTTCCTCTTGTTATTTTGTTGTCGGCTCTTTTCCACCGTCTGCTTCTATACATTTTGCCTTCAACTGGGCAATGCTGCGAGATAGCAACCAAAACAAGAGCACAGAATTGCAAGGTTGACGGTTGAATGAACTGAACTTCCGTTCCTCTCTGACCCATCGGGAATCAGCACTGGCTTCTTATTCATAGTATTCTATATCAAATATTCCCTGGACACTATCGCCATAAATCTTTATTGGTCTCACTTGGGTGGTTATCTCTTTTATTCCTCAATTTCAAGAAAGCTTCAAGTTATGTGCAGCGCTGGGTCTCCTTTATGCAAATCATGGAGAGGAAAGTGTTTCAGTCACACCAAATTTCACCTTTCCTTATTTCTCGAGATGTTTTTTCTAGTTTGGTGAAGTGTGCTGGCTGCTTACCTAATAAGTAACAAGCCGATTGCTGGAACTCAGCTATGAAGAATTGTGGATTTTCAATGAACGCGACTATTTCAGGCTGCTTGAACGCACTAAGTTGAAGTAAGTGTTGAATCCAGTAGGTCTAGGGATCCTACAGCTTTTGTCGCTCTATCCTACGCAGTCACAATATGTCGACGGTCAATGAGAAAGCGTGAACGGCGAAACAGCAGCAAATATACATTAAAGCAGATTGGGGCAGCAGCTTTCAGTAAGTAATTATATCAGTTGGAACTGGTACTGAATGTAAATATTAACATAATTTCACGCAGAACATACGATCAGTTGTGATAGAACAGCAGTCATATGATGAAAAGCTGCAAGAAATACGTGCAGATGAGAAAACGGACAAAGTTTACAGAGGACAGCACACAGCGCACGGTTCTGCGGCGTTTAAAAGTTAAACTGCGCGCTTGCGCCAAAGAGAGATCGGAGAGAGGGGTGTGTGCGTGCATGTGACAGTACACGATTGACCGACCACAGATAGCGGCAGGATTGGCGGAGGGGTAGGACGTTAGGCTAGATCTGTGTAGGTCTGCCGGTCGAACCCTAGATGGGGCGGTCTTTTCAAGCAGGAATCGCTTGATTTAACTGAACATAGAGCATTTATATATGTCCGCTTATAAGCTGTGGTTGGAAAGAAAAATACTACACAATGGGCGACGGAAAAAGGACGGAAGTATGGTCAATTCTATGCGGTGGGGAAAGCAAAAATGTCAGTACGCAAAGAGGATTTGAGGTAGGAGTAAGGGTACTTGATCACCAAAAAGGATCTACAGTAAGGTTTATGAACCACATAATTGTCCCCAAAATGGGTAACGACTATCTCAAAGTTGACCTGACGGCAAATGTGGAAATGAGCATTGTTCCTGTAGATGATTGCTTCTGGTGATGTCCGAATAAGCAGCACCGGAAAACTCAGCGTATTTACCCGCTAAGATTTGTGAACTATAGTAATTCGTTCTGTGACCCGAGGACGTGGACTTACGGAGAGCTTCTTGTAGGTGTTTGGGGACTCTTCAGGAGCTAGTCGGATTGAGGAAAGTTGGAAATCCTCCGAGCGCTTCTCAAGGGCGGAGCACTGACTATGTTAGATGTGGCACAAAGGTGCCCAGAGAAGATAAAGTGGGCCGCCAGGAGGGACGCCCTGGTTGCAGGATTTCGCACCCACGGCCGAGCATCAGGGCGTGATACAACGTTTCAAGACTGCCCAGCTGGGGTTTGGTTCGGTCCCAGTGGTGCACGCCGTCGCGTTCTGTTCACTCCTGAAACGTAGGTTGCCGCGCTGGATGAGGTGTCAAGGGATGAGCTGTCGGCGGACCGATTTGTGGACTATCTACCGGAGCTCCCGGGAACTACGGTACGCGTCGCCCGAGTCCGTCTTTCCAAGGATGTGTTCCAGTTCGCTGATGCGTCTTGTGAACTGGTCATTCTTGATGTGCCTCTGATAAATACTGCTCTCGACGAGGATTGAACAGTGAATAGTGAACTACCGGAGAAGAACTTGAAACCGATAATTTCGACCATAGAAGATACAGCAGTGAAGGCTGAAGAGACGTTGTTCCTACTGTGAAAATGTGGAACCTGTTTTACACGAACATCCTGAACTTCGGCAGGACATTGAAGAAATTGTGCTGGAAGTATCACAACCGAAGATCCAACCCACTGTTGATAGGTCGGTGGACGATGGAAACCAAAATCAAACTTCATGCCTAAAAGTGGAGTATTCTATTCCCGATGCCCCGATGCGTCAATCGGATGATTCGGGAAACGAAGACGTCGTCTGATGCCGATGTTATTGAAGTTGTAGAATGCGGAAAAATACAGGCTCAAGTTGAAGCTCAGGACCACAATTAATGTAGCCCAGATGTCGCGAGAGTAATATTTTCTCTGCCCAAAATCTCACTAGATGAGGAAGCCGAATCTGATGCTATTCGGATGAAGACTATCGATTACCCAGTTTTGGATAATGTTGACATGGCACAACGCGGGACTCTTAATGGAAGCGGAATAATGTTCCACTATTTCGTGCTAATCTCCCACAATAGCCGATCAGTCCAGGGTGCACTGAATATGGTTAATAATCACGGAAGTCGATCTAGGACAAAGATATTTTCGATGTCCAATACTCATCGAATGAAGCTCGTCAACGGAGGGGTTGTCCGCTTGACGACTACAACACCACGAAGCTGCATTGGGCGACTGAACCTTGGAGTGGAAGCAGATTTGAAGACAGTCCACAGAACATGGAACTTTTTTCCTAAGGGGGAGGAATGTGGTGGTGTGCATACTGCTTGCAGAATAATTTAGTAGTTGATTGCAAAAAGTAGTTACGGAGAATTGTGCACTAATAATGAACGCGACTACATCAGACAGACCGTACACAATAGGATAAAGTAGAGCATATGAACCACATGACTGTAAACTCCGACTGGATAACAACTGTCCTCAAGTGGACCAGACAGCTACTATGCAAATAACCACCCTTTTCATAGTGGATTGATTATGGTGATGTTGGAACGTGCTGTTACCACCGAACAATCTTTCTACCCGCCTGCCCACATAGCAAAAGGGTTTTTTCTTCGGCAATCCTAACCGGAGCCTTTGACTCAAATTTCGTTATCCCGCGCAAAACTTGACCGATGAACCCGTGAAAGAACTTCTTTAGATTTGTCACGCGAGACCTGATTACCGTTCTCGTTTTGCTTTATGTTCGCTAGCGCATTGTTATCCGTCGGCATTTTGGATTCCATCCTTAGCCTCATGCACCCATTGGAGCAGTCCGAACGTGAGCGGAGCAGCTTAATTTTGGCCTCGGGTTTCCCAGTTCTAGTGGAAGATAGCTGCCCAATGAAGTCCGATGACTTCTCCCATCATGGAGAGAAACCACATGTACTCTTCTCCTACGATCATCTAATGGAGGGTTTTTGATCGGTAACCTGAGTTTCTGCGTGTGTGTGTTCGCTGGACTGTCTCCTACAGGCACATACTGGTTAGAACCAGATACTGCCCATCAACTGGTTCACAGACTGAACTTCGTGTGGCCCCTACTCATTGAGCTGTGAACATGATCAGATCATCGTCTTTAGAAAGTTATACTGCGTAGCCCTTTGGATCATGGAGGCACGCAAACCATCACATCACATCAAGGTGCAATCTCATCGCAATGAAGCAGTCAACTGTGCTCTCACCGCAGACCTTCTCTGGTGTGTGAGGACTTCTACCACAAGAATCAGCACAGATTCACATGAGCCGTCGGATTCCTTGATTTACTCACTTGCACTAGGCTTCCGTGGACCGGTACTTCTAACCAAACGGTAAAGGTTGAAACTATTGACAAGTGACGTGGCCTTCTCCATTTCCTTACACTTCGCAATCCACCACTGCTCACGGTCATTTCTCATACTCCTTGTCAGTTGGCCTCTCACAGATTTGCGTACCTCGTTGAATGTGGTATCCGCAGGTAAGGATCTGCGAGTATCTAACAGAGCAATTGATGCCAAATGTATCCATCAGTTTTGAGGTCCACGCGAACCAGATGCTTGTGTGGCATTAGAAGTGGCCTGCAAAGCTTCCTTGGGCTTTTGAAAGCCATGCTGTGTAGCTGTTTGTGTCATGGAGGCACGAGATTCTATACACCACGTCAAGATGCAGTCTCCTCATGAAGGACCCGCAGATCCACAGACACGCACACACACACAAACATACATACAGGGTTTCAAGTTAGACAAAGCTGTTCCACTAAGTTCAATCGTTTTCATTTTTGGTTATTTGCTTCATGTTATACGTGCGTGATCGATGAGATGACACGGAAATCGAATTCCTCTGGCAGTTTTTGCGTGATTCTGATGTCATATCGACAACCGTAGTTTCCTTAATTATCTAAGATTAGATGACTCAAATTAAAGTCAAGACGTATGAATAGCGGCTAGGAAGCTCTGCGACACAAGAACACGAAACACCATGTATACTTAAATCTATCAGTATCCTAAGACGGAACAAAAGCTGATTTAGAAATTAACCTCATCTTGTTGAGAGCATTGTTTCCCCGGGTTGCGAAGACGTCGAAGAAGCAAAGCTTGCCATTTTTGTCTTAAAGCCAAGATCAACTGGGCGGCGATTGCATCCGATTGGAAATGTAGCAACTTGTTATCATCGAATTGAAGAGGGACCAGTTCGGATTCCGTTCCTACCACACCGGTTTGGGATACATCCAAGTTTGCGGCCCCAGTGAGCAAACCAGTACACTTCGGATTTATCGATACAGCATTCACATTTGACGTTGAATAATTTTGGGTTCGTAATGACTTTATGCTCGGAAGACCAGTATGATAGTTCCGGGCTTCTCGGGAAGAAGGAATACTTGTTCCGGAACGGCTAGAATCAGTTGGATGGGAAGATTCATGAGAATGGGCCCCCACCAGAGTAGACCAAATTACATCACAGTCGCTGTCTGAAAGTGATTCATTTGGGTCTGTTGCCATGCGTTCTGGTCGCTGACTGGACGATGAGATGCGTACACCGGCTCCACAGACGTGAGAGGAGGACTGTGTGGAGTGTGTCGCCAGCGAATTAGATGGACTCCAATCTACAAGTAGTGGATTTGGTGTGGGTATCACAACCGTTTGGTTGGGTAACGGTTGAGCCATTAGATGAACTTGACGTTTTTGATAATCCAGTTGAGCAGTCTGAATATCTAGGAGAACAAAAAAGGAGGTCTTCAACGATCGGAATAGAATGAAATAAACTAAATCAACAAAATTCTCCACTGACGCGGATTTTTAGGAGAAAGAAACGCAAGACAAAAGTTCTTAGTATAAGGAAAAGGTGCTATCAGAAGTATTTGGAATCAGCTGAAGTTTCGCTTACCACAGGTAACCTTTCTCAAGACAAGTTTACTACCAAAGGACAGCACAAATTTCGACATGGACATTTGGTAGAACGTTTGTGCTAAATTCGAAAACGAACTAACGCGAAATCTAGAGAATAAACGGCACAGTTCTCGCTCTTCCCAATAATCAACGGCATGTTGTTACCCGAACATCCACATGCACATATAATCTTAATTAACTGCGCCAAACAAGCGGTTCAAAACAGTTCATCCTATCAAACCCAGTATAAAAAACGTTTTCCTAGATGTGCCTCAATCTCCGGTTTCCTGTGCATCGAAGAAGTTCCGCTTGAATCTAAGAGAAAACATGTCCGTCAGCTCATATTTCTCGCTACACATATATGATTGTTCAACCATGAACCTGATTGATGCGCCTTAATAAGACAGATCCAAACTGCCCATATATATATATATATATATATATATATATATATATATATATATATATATATATATATGCAGGGCCAAATGCAATGGTTAAACTTTCCACACCGATCTCCATATCCTTCACTAGCCAACTTTAGCCTCATTCCAACCGTTCCAGTGAGAACTGCCTAATAACCGTTTGAATATCCAGACCACCCTTCCATTGACCTTCTTCTCTTTAGGAATATGAGGAGAGAGGCCAGCAACTGAAGGCTATTCTACGGAGGATGATATTACGACAGATGGACAGTAGAGCATTTTAGCCAATGACGTATCTCACAGGCCTTCTCACTGAACGCTTTCAAGCGAAGACAAACATCATCACGTGGACCTCAACCAGGAAGTAAGAAAGTACCAAACGAAACCGATGCTGACCACTACACCATTTCTTCCAGCCTTGACCAACACGTACAAAAAGAACAGGGGGATGTAAACGATAGGAAGGCGCACGCAAAACTTATCCTAACGGTAAGAGGCAGTTTTGAACGAACACTTTGGTCGGCGGATATATATCCGTACCCAAAACAGGCTATCAGTTTACAGATGATGGCACTAAAGAACCTGTAGAAAACACGTCTTATGTGCCAGCTTCACTAGAAACGCAGCCTTGGACAAACCAGTCAAGTTTTGCACAAAACACGAACCTATGAAGTGGCTCCGTAATCTTCGGAATTCAGGAGGACGAACTATGAAACGTTCGAAAATATTACAAGATCGCGAATTTAGTTCAATATCTACTGGGTTCGTGAAATTCGGACGCAGACATTTTCATTTTGCTACCACAGTTTGGCAGAGGTACTGCATTATTTCTATCTAAATAAAACAATGAAGATAAAACTATCGATAAAATGAATGATTTACACTTGTTCGACAAGCAATAATGTCATATGAACATGTGAACAAAAACCATAGATTCGAAGAGTCAAAAGTGATCGTTTCAGACGGCGCGCTTTGCTCGACCTTTGGGGTGATATAAAGCTTACAGAGAAAGTTATCTTCCGCATGAGAGAATCTAGATTGTCTTATTCACATCGCTGTCTAAAGGTCTAAACTTCCCTCAAAGCACTGTCGAACAACTGGGTTACTGGTTTTCACTGTTGAAGGTGGAATAGTGTGACATCATTCTCGTGTAATCTGGGCCACGACGGACTGCATCATTGGGTTTTAGTTCGTCCACGTGATACCACCCAGTATAAGTTATCACTACGTATCCGTGGCATTTATCCTGTGATATGAGCAGGTTACCTAAAAGTATTACTTCTACTTTTCAGAACGCTAACATCTGCAATGACGTCTCTTACCAAAGTCTGAAGTTAACCTTAGGTGATGTGGATAGGAACAAAAGAATTTCATTGATTAACTTCCTCCAAAACAGTGAGTAGCTAAGTGTACATGCTTCCAATGTGGACGTTGAAATTCCCACACCGAACCAGGTCTCGTTCCTTTTCCTGTGCTCCTCAATTACACTCTACACGAAGTTCAGGAGATCGCATGCTATTTGACACCACCACTGATCTGGGCTTTGCCCTTGACCCAGTTGTCTGTATCACGTGGACTGACTTGCATCCGACTCCTATCCACTACTGTGTTTGTACTCTAGCCTAGTATATGTCGATTATTTACAGACCTGTTTCAGAGTCAGTCTCATTGAAGCAAGCATCTACGTACCTATTACTCATAACTGGGGTTGGCCCGTCTGTCGGCCTCACAGCGCCGCTTAAAGCTGATTCACTGGTTCACAACTAATGTCGTCGTTCATGCAACCTTTACTTCCGTAGTATCCGTTCCACACTAACCCACTGGTTTCCATACGGACTCCATTAGTATCACTGTTTACGCACTTGTAATCACGCTTCTTTGCTGCTTTGCTGTCTGTTTGCTGATCCATTACTGTATGTTTGTCGGTGACGTCATTGATTTCTCGCTATCTGTCACAAACACACAAACCCACTCACTGAAATCCTATCTGTTATGTCTCACAATTGGAACAACCCATTTCACACTATCTCATAGCCCCCCCCCCCGTTAGTAATCATATTTTACCACTCATCTCATACAACCGCCCATCAATTGCTTATAGTGTCTATGCTCTTGAACCCATCGGTGTGCGCTTGACATATGATTCACAGGTTTGAAGAGAAAACTCGGAACTGGCCCTGTTCAATCTCACAACAATCTGATTAACTGTTTACACATGTAAATTTGGTTGGGGTTCATAAAGTTATCGGGGGATAGAAGTGCCCAAGCGATCGCTGACAGATTTGCAAAGAATGAACCGGTTTTATCTCTGTTTGAAGTTTATGGAATTCTGTCCATTGCCTGGAAGGTTAGAAATATTCCGTGCGGTACCGAATTCGGCTTCTTTCTTTGCCGGTTTTGCTTTAGTCCTGCGCGCAACTCATCTAGCTGAATACGGAAGCTATACACCTATTTGTGAATTGAGTGAAGTTAGTGCCAGGGTGCTGACTATTATTATCAGTATGCCAATATTAATTTTATCACAACAGGCTTGTTATTAGAGTGCAGTTTAGTATGACCGGGAAACCATTTTCGCGCTTAAACGTTAAGGAAGGCAGTGATTTAAAACTTACAGAGGAGACTGCACCCCTAAGGATGAAAGTTACACGGTGAATATAGGAAAAGTGCTTTGGGAGATCCATAGTTTATGAGAAGTGCCTATATGGATGGAGAAGATAAAGTGAAAATTACTGGAGAGAATGAAAAACCAATGATATCCATTCGTATCAAACGGAGGATGGTGGTACGTTCTAACACCCTTAAAGAATTAGGGTGGTTATGATAGAAGGACGATAAATGAAAGATACTGTCCGCAGGATTTATGATGAACACACAACTAGAGATTGTTTGACAGCTTAGCTTATTAATACGTATTGAGGAACCATCTAGTTATTTCGGTGATGATGATAATACATTTGATGATAACAAATCTTCAACCGGTCGTGCATTCCAGTCGTCCCACTCTTGAAGCAGTTTTGCTTCTAACTGTCCGAAAGGTGTTCCCGTCCGGCGTATATGTAAAGTGCCGTTAAGTGGACAGTACATAAAACGATTAAGAGATATTAAGAGCCAGACCACTGCGGTTGAATATTTTTGGGCTTCCTCGAAACCCATACAACCAGTGATCGTAGGCAGGAAGGTATGGCCACGTATCAGGACAGGTGAGAATTTTGTGTTCGCACAGCCTAATCATCATATTACTATCATTATTTTTAGCTCGCTTTCTACTTCGCCATACTAATGAGAACTTTGGTTCCTTACTTAGGTTGCTGCTGAGAAGTAGCAATCAGAACAGCTGCGTTCCGTGAAGTGTCAATGGTCATTTCAAATGAACAAGATTGCTTAAGGTCCGATACATTCAGGAAGCCAAAGTGAATATACGAGATTATTCCGCAAAAGGAATAGCGATGAACGTTGTGTTAACGGATGACACGGCTGATCAGATGCTTCATAAGCTCCTCTCGACTGGGTATTCCACACAAAGCGCTGTTAAGCTACTGCTACTCTCTAAGGACTGACAAATCATCAGCTTCACAGATGGTTTCACTCACACTTCATGGTTTTTATTTCGGTGACTAGGATGAAATGGAACAACTTGCAAGGACTTCTGATGGCGGCAGTGCGCTATTTCTGTGACGCACGTGGCGACCACCAAATTTCGCGGTACCTATGAAGGGTTGTGTTATTTGCACTTCTCGTAGTTTCTATCTACTCAGCTAGAGCCTTTTGAAATACGGGTGGGCATGATGGATCGGAAAGCTTATCGCAATCTAACCGTCGTTGCAGCGTGCATTTGGAACACCTGTCGAAGTACTCCGTCAGCTTAGTACAAACTAGCGCATGGTCGGAGCTGAGGGAGGTTGACCCAATACGAGCGACAGTCTTGTATGCAACCTCAGCGTTTTCGACTCATATCAGTGTGGTCGATCTGTGTCCGCTGCTGACTCGAAGAGGGCGGACCCCACGTGGCGCACCTGCGGTCAGACCGTCCGAAGTTCGTACAGGTGAGAAACAGACAATGGTTAGGGCCCACTACCGAAAAAGGCTCCCAGTCTCGACAGGAATTTAATCCAAAAGAGCCTCCTAAATTTGCCTTGTCCGATGACAGCCGACAGATTCTAGCATTCAAAGCTCCCGTCAAAATCACGACGTCAGCCCCGATAGCTTTGCATAAGACATCGTGTAGACTTTGGCAGAAGTTTTCTTTGATGGTATCTGGCATCCGTGCAAAGTGACAAAACATTTCGTCCATCGCAACGGCAGTTGTTCACTTCGCACGAACCCCTAAATCTTACTGCGCATAACCGATTGTCGACTAGGATGAGGTCTAGTAGAGCAGCCTTAGCCCCTTCATTTAGAACTATACTGACGTCAACAAGGCCAGAATCCATAGCTGCGGCGCCCCAGAACGGCATAACTGGAAACTCACAGGAGGATTGGATGAATGCATTAATCAGATGATGGAATCGTAGTCATAAATGCGATTCTCCTGGATGTGACTGACGGGTACGTATACAATAGCAGCCGAAGGCAGTGTTCATGCATGCCGACGTGCAAGCAATCTCTTGGGTGAATTCCGGTTTACTGAAAAGTAACTGTGCTGTTTAGTGAACACTGCACTCCCATGATGGTTACAAGTGAACATACATGTGTTTTGACCGAAACTCTGCCGATTTGCCAACGATCTTGTTGACGTTAACGGGCGAGATGACAATGAAAATAGCAAAAATGAAGTGGGACAGATACGAAAAGGAAAAAGGAATATAGGGAAACACTGGAAACTGTAACTTATCATTTTCTCGTGAGACAACAATGTTACAGTGCACATAAAAACTAGTTGATTTCATAACCCATTTTGAGGATCAATCTAGCTCAGTAGAAGCACAACCCATTTCCGTGAAAACGTGCAACAGATTGACATGTGTAATGTTTTTGATAGTTACCATGTATGGCGTTCTCCGTGAGACGAAGTAAATCTGGACGCATGCGCATTGGACCAGCCATTAAAGCGATGGTAATAGGCGAAACCACAGTCGCACATCTTATCAAACCAAGGTCAGTGGGACTGTTAAAATGGGTGCCTCGTTCAGGAAATCCAACGGAGAATGATGACGCACAGCTTGCTGTGGTGGGGCCATTCATGTTTGCATCAGCGTTTGCCGAATTCACGGGATATGAAGAGGTATCTGAAAAATCTGTTCCTTTAGGAACAGTATTAGTGGAAAGAACCAGCATTTCATCATACACCAGCCATTCGCATGGAAGAATCGAGTAGTTAACCGGGGTACCATCGGCATTCGTGGCCAGGACCGAGTGCGGATGAAGTTGGACCTATTGGGTTATGGAGTGCAAGTAATGTGGAAGGTTCATCATGCTGCGATCGGTAAATTTAATAATCACGATACTTGTTTTCAGACGAATGAAACAGAATATGTGAGATTATAGTGGTGGATTTTTGATCCAGCAATTTGAATATTTGGGACTGAAATATACTGACTTCATCCTACATTTGCGCATGAATGGTAGTAGAAATCCCAACCGAAGGCAGAGATGACTGAGTGAACTGTGAGGTGCTATTTTTACTGATTTTTAGGAGGTCATCAGCAACGCAAAGTAAGAAGAACGTGGGGTTTGAATACAGTGTAATACACAGTTTATCCGTTTACTTTTATTGCCTGTCTAAACACGACTCAACCACTGAAATCTTTCCCGACATTTACAAAAGGCAGCTTACCAAAGTCGACGATGGTCTTTTATCTGTATAACAAAAGACCATGTGATAGTTTATTCCCAAAAAATTCAGAATTTCGAAATTAAAAAAAGTCGTTAAGTTTCGTTCGCAAGGACATTAAATGCGTGGTGCATGCACCCTTCAACAGCGTTGCTTGCATCTTCTCTTCAGTACCAGCGATCAGATAGGATTACACAGAATCTTGAATGCAGTTACGCCTAAATCAGAGACGTCTTTCGCATTTGTCGAAGTGATTCTGGCCTTTTTTAAATTATAAAGCAAACATCCCCAACCGTTTAGAAATTGCAGGATTGGCCGTTAATAAAAGACTGAATCCCGTTAATAGGGGTATGCGTGCATTGAAGCCTGATTGGTCTAAAACATGTGCACACACACGGTCGAGCGAAAAGTGAAATAGCCAGCTACTACCATGACCGCCTACCAACACCTGCACGTCGTTGGTTATAATTTTATCCCGGACATGCAGTAATCTGTATCGAAGAGCGCAACTTCCAAAGCACTCAATTTCAACGAAACTGTATTCGGGCACTTGTGCACAGTAATGCCTTCGATCAATACTAGAATAAAAAGATAATATATGAATAACACTGGCCAATTTTGGATGATAACGGCACTGTTAGACCACACTGTACAGGACAATATTCAACCGACGGCGGAATGAGAATCACCGGTTACCAATCAGCGTCAGTCACACCAGTCCATTTTATTCCATTATCAGTTCGTGTTTCCGTGTGCTTGTTTGGCTGACACCTTACAGTATCATTCAGTCGGAAATGAGACTTATCAAAACATGGGGACAAATCACACAGGCAAGGTAGTGGTTTGGATGCAACTGGCCACAGCAGATGGACATGATTTATAGTGTTCATTACCACACACTACTAGTACACGGCTGACCAATGCCGCAGATGGGCATGCATGAAGTACTTTATCAACAATGAGTGAATCGCCATATCTTCTGTCGGCATGAAAGTATAAGAAAAAATAACGAGTAGTCCTAGTCTGAGCCGCTGAATTTGGTAAATTCGGTAATCTCAATTTATTTTTCTAACATATCCCTGAACATGATGCTTGCACTCCCGACAATCTCGTTGCTCCGTTACACTGATTTTCCGATCGTAACTCAGTCCACTCTAATTCCAACTGCACACAGACGTATTTCGGAAGTTGCAGTGCACCCCTAACAGGATCGATCAAATGGCAAAAACTAGTATGGTGATACACATCTCACAATATATGTGAAGCGGTGAACCCGGAAAACTCGACTTCATCAAACAGACCGACCGATAGTATCGCTTGTAACCTAAACGAATAAGGTTACAAGTCAGACCCGGCGAACGCCTTCTTAGTTTTGTTATAAAATTACAAAATCACATCAGTTATTAATAATAATACTAGAAGGATCATCGACTGTTCACGACGAATACACTCTGTGTACACGTATTCGCGATCCTCACCATCAACTTACCACGGCTTCAGTCAACCTTTCACACTTGGTGTTACATTCAAAATGAATTGTTACCCTCTTTTACTAAATTTTATATGCCTCGTACCGGTGCCAGTATTAGTGAGATATTAGCATCGCGGTATCTGTCTTCTGACTTATCCGAAAGCTGAATGTGCAGGTCTATGTCTGGTCACATCCCGACTAAAGGGCAAAATTGTGCCGATTCGTTTGAAATAAACAATCACATTGACCCTGAAACTCGGAGTGAGGAGGCCGAAACGGCCTCAATAAATTAGGCTTGGTGACAATCTGGATCAGGTTAAGACTGCCTACTGACTAATCTAACCGACCGCGATGAATGTAGAGTAAACAGAAAAAGACGTATTATCACGTTTCACCAAAACTAAGACGGGGTCTTTTGATAATTTGGATATCCAAAAACACACTGAGGCTTGTTTTCGGGAAAGACTTTTATTTTTGCAGTGAAAGATCTAAAAAAGACAAAACAATATCCTGTCCAATGAAAATGTCTTAATATCAAAAGCAGCATAGCCGAAGAGATTACAGTTAGCCCACGTTTCGATTGAAGCAGGCAACTTTTATCAAAGTGGATTTTACAGTCAAATGACTCTAAACACATTTTAGAAAAATTCATAACACATGACTCATCGAGTCTGCGATACACCCCAATATTCGTCCCGTCCTGACATACCAAAGTTCCATGTCCTCGAGTAAAACTTAATAATCGGTAATACAAACCCATGATGTTAGCAATCAAAATTTCATTCATTTTTTAGTTGTATCTAGTCAAGTAAAATAGTATCATTTCATTCTACCCAGTAGAACCGAATGATTCCCTCCAAACTGCTTTGGAAGGTTTATTAAGCAAACATTGTATGCTCATGCTAGCAAGCCTTCGCTGCCATCGGATCATCTGGGTGAACGAGATTATACAGTCACGACACCTTCGGATGTTGACTAAGATGTTGCAGTATCACTGAATACAACCAATTGCGTTTACTTTGCAGCAGTTCAGTTTGATTCGGTCTGGGCAGCTATTTTTTGTAAAGGCATGAAACATCACGGCCGGCGAAGCTGAAAGATGTGTAGTTGCTTGTTCGGTAAGTGTGGCAGACTGAGATCTCACTACTACGAAGTTCGGAAAAATGTGTCGGCGGGGATCTGAGGTCTCATTTTTAAGCACATTCTGTTGATGCATTTTTATCGGGTCTTATTTTCAAAGTAGGGCTTTTAATAAAACATTCTGAAAAATCGTGGTCGGTCCCACTCTCAGAGAAATATGGCGGTAGATGGAGTCTAGTGAAACATTGTAGGTTGACCAGAACACCAGAAAACTCCCTGACACATCTCATATGTACCCTGTTCACAATCGCAACGCTGGTGGCCGGAGCTGTCTATAACAATCACGAAGAATATCGGCATTATCACTGAAACGGAAGAGATAGTGGAAAACGTTCATCAACAGCAGCGCGCCACTGGTCCTTAGAAGAAGTCCTGATGATTGTTGTTGTTATTGGTCTTCTAAATTTGTGATATACTGTAAATGTGACAAAGCGAAAAAGTCATCTTTTACTTTAATTCATTGTGACTTTTGTGATGCACAACGGTGGGGGATAATATTCTTTCGCTCCTATTTATTGGTCAAGGTTTAGTATGAAGTGACGGACATGGTTACATTAAAAAAGATACACCGGAGAGAATTATAGCAGAATAAACTATTGAGAACATCAATCTCATAATTTTTTTGTTGCGAAACAGTGAACTGCGGTGAACAACAACGTTACATAGCCCTTTATGGGGGAGCCTAATACAAGAAAGTACAACGTGATTCTTTTTAGGGGCTCTAACATACATGTTGGTTCATCGAAATGGCAAGTGGTTATCAATCTTGCTTAGTCAACCTGAATGCAATGAAATGGTTTATCCAAAAAATGGAAGTACAAAAGCTAGATTTTGGTTAACGTTATTTTAGGTGTGCAGTTTATTTCCTATGGAACACCAAATGCCGACAATAAAAATGAGGAGTAACGACAGTGCAGACTGAAATGGTCTTTGACACTAGTCGCATAGCACTGATGATGACCCACTTGTGACCTGCTGAGACATTTCTTCCTAATAATGCTCAAAGATGAACGATGTTCCCAACAATTATCTCGAAACTTTGAGGTCAACCGAATAAACACTACAAAATTAAAATACATTACCGTATTATTGTGAGGAGCCTTCACGGAGCAGAGTTTGTTTTTTTCCCGATCGATTCGAACAAAATTCGCATGCATTCCAGCGACCAAAGCAGCTTTCACCACAGCCCAATTTTCTGAATTCGTATTCAGATCACGAATATCCCCGCTTCCACGGGCTTTTACAAAGCCAGATGCTCGAAGTTGTCCAAGCAATTGAGTGCTTGAATGGTAAAAAATTGATAAAGTTGTAACAGAGTCTACCAAATAAAGATAACAGTGTCTGAATGATTACGAGATTGGGTTGGAAGGTTTATGGCCAATAATGAAGTGATTCGCAATGATGAGCTGATTGATGTTGCTATTCCGGGTAGATACATCATTCCAATTCAGTTATTGACACCTTAAACCACAAGGGACTGCTGCACCATGAGCAGGAACGGCAACACTGATCCTTCGGCGTGTTGCCGAAAACAACACGGAGCCCGATTAGACCAAGTGCGGTCACGATCCAGGAGAGCTGTCTTCAATTAATATCATACTGACTTAAAAAAGCATGCCTGTATTCAACAAGCTTTACGCTATACCTATTTAGAATTCAATAGACCTTCAGTCAGTTCAGACAACCACCAACCATACACTGGGTGCGCTGGTGGTGGGTGTTATCTCCTGGCGGCAACCCCGAGAGAAAAAAATGGAGAAGAACGAGGGTATGGAAGGAGTAACAGGAAAACTACAAATGTGTCGGTATCAAGTCTAGAAAAGAAATTGCCTAAATTAAATAGAGGTATTATACCATAAGTTCGAATCCTATCGAAAAGTTCGCACATGATCAAGCCATTGTACCCAGTTCCCTCACCTTCAACTCACACATCCAGTCCAGTTATAAGTTTGAGTTCCACCGTGGGCGCTCTTCTCACGGATTCGCCTTCCCTTCGGACATATAATTTTGATTTTCTGTTTGTCTCTAATATGGGTGGTCTACAATATTATTTCTATTTAATTCAGTGGCTAAACTTCGGTTATATTGAGACACGATTCAATCTGGCAGCGATATTTATTCCACCGAGTTGAACTACACACAAGAGGGAGTACACGTTTTTAGTAAGTAGCAAACTGTGACCAACGCGACCGAATCATTGACTCAAGATGTTCGTTCCTAGAATGGTCAGCTTCATTTAGTTGTTGGCTCGTTCACACAGCCAGTTAGGTGAGCTGTAAACATTCCGAGATCAGCCGAGGAGACTTCAGCGCACAAATTAACACCAGTGGTAACTCTTGTTTGAAGATGTTGGTTTCTCCGCGTCAAACGTTCATTAATAATATTGTTATTATTATTATTATTATTATTATTATTATTATTATTATTATCATTGCACTGAACCAAGTAAACTTCTCCATGCCGTTGAGAAAAAGATGAATAAAACGTATTGCACACCAAAATGGGTTAGTATTTCAGAAAAAAATTAGTTCTTGTTGTTAACACCCGAGTGAGGAACAAATCTACGCAGTTTATGCACATTGACTATCTTGGAAGAAGTAATCAAAACTTGGAAATGGTCAACGAGAGCGGTGTGTGTGACAAAAATGATCTTGTTTGTTAAATACTCATTTGCAAACGTCTGACATCAGGTTTCGTAATGTTATACCAGAAACAAGATTAGTGATGTGTAAATATATACGAAAGGTATAGTAGTCTATTTAAGTAAGACATAAAATAACGAAATGAAAACATGAAATTAAGAGAAATACATGCTGATGTACGTAGAAAAAAATGACAGACTAGGGAGCATTGAGCTGTTGTGGTATAAGGATTTGGAAGGATAATGAAAGCATGGTTCCAAAACTAACTTTAAAATGCAAAGATAGGTGAAAGTTCCTTTGTAAAATAACGCCACGATATTTCACGTGGCATGTACGTGCAAGAAGAATATATCCTATAGTGGTAGTGTCCTCTATAAAACGCGACTGTAAAGTGGAAAACTTCACTCTTGAGGTACGGCCTATTTGATTACTCAGAAAGGTTTTGAATGTGTGAAAGGTTTTCTGAAAGCTCGTCCAGGTCGGAGTGTTGGGACACAGGCGGAACAAAAGAACCTCATTAGCATACCTGAATAGACAAGCCAAGTGGGTTATGGCTGTGTTGCTATTGTAAGTGGGAATAAACGTGGAAAAAGAACGGCACTTGGGGAGCACAGGAACTGCTAAAGGGGTGTGTTGAGAATTTTTCTTCCACGTTTAGTCCCTTGCGTCCTTCCAGAAAAGTAGTCAGTCAACCAAAAGAGTAAATGGAGCAGCTAAAAGTTTTCAGATATTGAGGAATAAGGGTGATTGCCATTCTAAACGCTGACCACTTCAATAGACCATTAACCGCATACTTCTGTGCTCTGAATTTGGTTGATACCTCCCTGCATCGTCAAGTCAAGGGCGAGTAGAATAGAAGCACAAAGTGAAAAACAGCCAAAAACAAAGTATTCAACGAAAATCGTGGGGAAAAAGAGGTCGCATGAAACTACGCCAGTGACCGCGACACCAAGCCATATCACTTAATTTATCCCACCATCCGAAAGGAGGGTCACTTAGACCCTAACCTCGAAGTCTCACAAGTTCTACTTGACCAAATTCATCGATTAAAGCACTCACACCCTTCTGCTATGTCATGGAGTGACCACCATGACCCGCCTTCCAACCAATACCAGTCTTGGAGGATAGCATACGTTGAGGAAGTATGTCAGTGGGCATGTATAATACACGTCCCAGTCAACGTAACCAGTTGAGATCAGGCACCTTCGCCAGTGATGACCACTGGTTCCCTATACCCTACGCCTAACCTTAGCATTGCTGACATGGTGCTACCACAATACCCGAGCAATGCTATACAGGCACTGATCCTCAAACACCAAGAGACTTCGCCTACCTTCCATATATCTCAGTCACATAAAAGAACTGATCTGACCACCGCGGTGTACACTCAATCCTTAACAGAAAATCGCATGTCACCGTTGCCAAACATGACTGAGGTTGATAAAAGCCAATCGCGTCTTCTGTATACGCGATGACACTTCCTCTGATATCTACCCACCTGGTGAGATGTAACTGTCCAGGTACCAGAACTTACCTGCTTCATCTAAAACTTCCCTGTTACAACAAGTTTTGGTGTAGACCCAAACTAGTCCCGCAGCAGCATTTTATAATTTAGAGATGTAAAACGCATCCCAAACATTGCTGCACTATGTTTAGTTTGGCTAGGAAAGCTTGCAACCTAATTGGGTCTTCATTCAGAAGGAAAATGTGGTTCGTTCATTCTAAACCATGCGGTTCGCTGTCTGAACAAACATCGATATTACTATTACCACGCGAGAATAGAACATCTTCAAGAACCATTTCAACTAAAAAACTGAAGAGCAAAGCGATAGAGGGCAACTCTGACGAACATCACTTCTCGTGGTGAACTCAGATGAAACATCGCAGTAAGTACGAAATCGGCTTCGGCTGTTCACTTACATGTACTGCAACAAATATATAAATTTCCCTGGCAAAAAACTTCCATGAGAGTCAGCACCAGAGAACTTTATGATCGACTGAATCCTGTGCCGCCTTCAGATATAAAAGACAGGGATTGTGGGTCTACCGAAGGTGTATCTGAGCTCTAAAATCTTTTAAGGGTAAGGACATGATCGATATAATCTCTGCCGGATCTGAAATCAGCTTGGTTCTCAAGCGTGAAACTTTTACGAGTTATAGATAACAGGTTGAGAACAAGCGCGGTGAACAGTTTGGATTCGACACCTACCCCGGATAATTTCTCTGTGGTTTTCATAAGAGGACCTGTCACCTTTCTTTCAAGTCATTACAATCACCGATTCAAATCATCCTCCGGCAATTTGCTCGCTATCCAAAAGTAACTGCAGACGTTTTTCTTAACTCCGTAACCAAATCTTTGCCTCCATCCATGAAAAAAGGTAGACACAACCCATCCAGTCCAGCGGATTTGTACATTTCGAATAACCTATCTCCCGCATAACCTGTATTTCTAATTGAGGAGTGGTATCTACCTGCAATGTTTCTCTTGCAGGTATATTCAGCAGGTCCACTGTTGAAGTGGGCCAAAAGAACTGTTTCCCAAAAGGCTCTGCCCAACGGTTCAGACGACGTCCCCGAGAGTGAATCAGTGAGCCGTCGGATTCCTTGATTTACTCACTTGCACTAGGCTTCCGTGGACCGGTACTTCTAACCAAACGGTAAAGGTTGAAACTATTGACAAGTGACGTGGCCTTCTCCATTTCCTTACACTTCGCAATCCACCACTGCTCACGGTCATTTCTCATACTCCTTGTCAGTTGGCCTCTCACGGATTTGCGTACCTCGTTGAATGTGGTATCCGCAGGTAAGGATCTGCGAGTATCTAACAGAGCAACTGATGCCAAATGTATCCATCAGTTGTGAGGTCCACGTGAACCATATGTTTGTGTAGCATTGGAAGCGGTGTGCATAGCTTCCTTGACTCATTTCTATGCTTCACTTGGGTCCAGGACGTTTGGATGCCCCGATAATCGTGTAGACCTCTACATGGAAAGTCAATCATCGGTCACTGTATAGAAGCAACTGTGTGGGACGGGTGGCTTTGGCGTCACTAAAGGCGAGATGTAAACGAAAGCGAGCTCGTACAAATGCTCGATCTGAGTCCACAAGCGTAGAACTAAATAAACGACTGTCTTCAAATGATCCGTGTCAGCGGTGACCAATGAAAATATGGTCAACCTGATTCCAACGATGTGAACATGTAAGAGGATGCCATGCGAGTCTATGTCGATTCTTCTGGCAGAGGTTTGTACCCACCAGGGAAGATATGTGTTCGGAGCACAGCTGGATGCTTCATCATGATGAAACTGCACCCTGGCATAGTGTAATAGCTTACATGCCTCCATGACCCAAAGGGCTACGCAGTTTAGCTTTCTTAAGACGATGAATCAATCATGCCTGACAGTTCAATGAGTAGGGGCCACACGAAGTTCAGTCTGTGAACCAGTTGATGGGCAGTATCTGGTTCTGACCAGTATGTGCCCGTAGGAGACAGTTCAGCAAATACACGCACAGAGAGACTCAGGTTACCGATCAAAAACCCTCCATTAGGTGATCGTAGGAGAAAAATACCTGTGGTTTCTCTCCATGATGGGAGAAGTCATCGGACTTCATTGGGCAGCTACCTTCCACCCAAACTGGGAAGCCCCTAGCTAAAATTATGCAACCATGAATATACTTCGCTTCCACCATTGTGTACATAGGGCTAAACACTGAATCTGAAAAGCGGACCGTTAAGAAAGCACCAGGTAATACAAGACCCCATGGTGGGCAACAATCAGGTGTCGCGTGATAGAACAAAAGAATTTCCTTCGAGGTTTCATCGGTCACTATCCTGTGCCGGGTTAATGCCGCACTGCCTTGTTGATCAACCTTTTGAGTCAAAGGCTCCGGTCAGGATTCCCAGTAAAAACCTTTTTCCGTTGTTTGGGCAGCTGCGAAGTATGAATCGCCCAGAAATCTCCGGCATCCGTCGTGCCCATGTGTGAAATCAAGTAAGGCTCCATTACCCAAGTTACACGAATCATTGAGGGTGTTTTCAGTGAAATAGACTACACACACTACTACACCATTCGTGAAACGCCGGGATTTCTATGCATATCATCATTTGTCAATGGCAAAGGTTTCTGAAGCCGTTGAAAAACAGCACGTCCAGTTGGTTTCTTTGCCGATGAGGAACATGCTTTGGGGCGGAATATCTTGGGTCCTGTTTGGTTATGGGGCCTTCAGTTGTTGGAATGATTGTAACATGACGCCAACTGTCAGAAATAAGTAATGTTTCAAGAAATCCGTTGATTACAGATAACATTAGTTCACAGATATGTCCATTTCCATGCCTGAATACCGCCGAAGATTCGGTTAGCCTGATGGACTTGATGAACTTAAACCGTTACTGCTTCAGACTTATTGAGTTACAGCATGGCTTCCAAATGCCAACGATGTTTTGCTCGTGACACCAGTACAAACGAAGTGGGTCATACCATTGGGGATTGAACTTCTTTCGAGTGGTTATGTGCAAGTAAAACTCAGTTTATGGAGGTTTACAAAGAAATATTTTTTAGAATGAGTGTCGCAAGTTCCACCAAACTTACCGAATTACCGTGATAATTTCAAAAGCTGCAGTGGATATAAAATTCTTTTGGCAAAAGCTTTTCTCCCAACCTTCAGAACGAGCCTTTTGCCAAAACTTGATAGAAGGAGAAAATATAATGAGAGGTAATACCATGTCAAAGACAACATGTAAAAAAATATTAGTATTATGGATTTATTTTGATATTTTACAGGCTAACTGGCTGCCAATATCATGTCAACTGTTCATTCATTCTAATAATTCATGCAGGCCAGTGATGCAGGTGGACTCTAACTGGGGCAAATGATTTCATTTGACAAATTATAACCTAGGTGCTCACCTGGAAGGCACGTAATAGCATCATGTGATCACTCAGTGTGTCCGCTGAGAACTTTTTTCGTGCATTAAGCATTTCGCGTCGCTCTGTGGCATTCTTCGGGGTAATAACTGTGAATTTTGTGGGGCGGGTTGTTTATGTTGATCGATTGAGGGATACGCCGTTAAGAAAGTTAAAAAGAAAACAGAAAGAATCAAACTCACAATAATAACTTCCTGGAGAAATAAAACTCGTCATCGATTCGAGGAAATAGGACGAAATTTCCGATATGTATCATATGGGAAATAGGCGAGTTCCGAATACGGTCACGCGAATGAAAACCGATCAATGTTTTACAGACAGATTTCAAACCCAGCCGATCAGATACCCATAAAAATAGGATAATTAGGACTTTTGAATAACTGTGGCTGTTTTTCAATAGGGCAAATGATATGTAAATGTGTTGCGGATTAGATCTTCTGGGAACACGAGTTTTTGGTACCCAGAAACGTAGACGATAATAGTCAGATAGTACCACGTTAAAATCACAGGATGCAATCATGAAGTTGAGAAAGTCGAGGCAGTAATCAGTGAGGTCTGAGTGTCAGTGATATCATTTACCTGTGATCAAGATGAATATAACAAGGATAACCAGTCCCGAAATTAATCGGAGAAATGAAATGCATGTCAATGTCGGTCGACCTGACGGTGAAAACTGGAAACAACGAGTCGGAAACGAAAGACCGGACGGCTTATACAATGCTCGAACTTCGCAAATATGAGCAACGGTACTTCTCTACAAACCTCGAGTCAGGCTTGGTGCCAACACCGTATCCATAGAAACGAGTTACTCGGATGGAAAAGTGAATAAAAACAAACTGTTTCTAGGCTGTGTTTCTGCACTCATTTTATTCAATAATTATGGGGCCCGACAGTTACTCAAGCAGGCCGCATAGCATTCACGCCACTGGATCTATGTCTATAATCAACGACAATCCTCATCTTCAAAGCCCCAAACAGGGAGTCAGGACACCCCGCCTGAGACCAGCATTGACGTAAAATTCTTCAGAGTCTTACACCAAGTCGTGGTCTGCCCGCCACATTGCTTCTTTCAGTCACACCCACGAAGCGCAAGTGGCGCACGAAAGGGTAGAGGATGGGTGGGTATACGTAAATGTGTCAAAGCCGCAGGAAGCTATGCAGAGTAATCATTTCAGTCAAAGGACGGCTATCTACACCCAGCACATGACGAAAAAGCTCGTCATTGCTCACACGTAGCTCCCACCAAACACGAGCGATGCGCCGGAACTACCGGCCGTCGGACACTGAAATTCGCCGAGCGTCCTCCGAGCAGAACACGCAGGATTCATAACCGTAACGCAAAAAACTGCACAGTGCGACCCTGTACACCCATACCATCAATAAGACAGATGTTTTCCCGACGTTATAAGTGACGCAGCTTCACGAAAGTTTCTGGCCTTCGCTTTTCACGAGCTAACCTCTTCTTGGTTCAATCGTGTATATTCCCATTGATCCCCTGAATTTGCGAGTATTTAGTAGATTTTATGCCCTTGTAACAACCAGTAAAAGTTCACTGATTGCGGTGGTTCAGCAATTTCTACGTCTAAGCAACAGCCTAACTTGAATATCAAAACGATCATCTGGATTGAAAATTAGGGGGAATCGGTGAATAACGGCATAATTTTGGCTGATAAGTTGTACAACTATAAGTGTCACTTCTCACGTCACATAGTCATATCTTCCAGCGTATGATCACTGATTGGATGGATCTCGTGGTTGTGTAGCCCGCCGTGGAAACGCGATGCTCTCTAAATGGCCAAGAGCGCTGGTTCAGCTCTTATCAACTCTTTTCCATGCTATGAACTAATGGCGTTTAACATAGCCTCTGACAAGTGTTGTACTAATAATTTGCTTAACCAACCACCAATCCGACTACGGGTTAAATCTCTACTGTGTTTGATCTCATGATTGCGATAATTTCATCCAAAAGATATAATTGAGGTGTTAGATGGAGATGGATAGAAGTCACTTCAGTAAGTGCAATTATTCTGTGCATAATCATTTCCGTGTATAGTATAACTTTGGGCGTAGTTCGTGTGACCTCATAATTCAGCAGTTCTCCGATCGTTTTGATAAAGCGTATCAGGTGACTTTGAAAGACCTTGGACATGTCGTCAATTTTTTCGGCTTCACCGTTCCCCACTTACTTTTGCCGGTTTTCTGGTGAAAATTTTTTCCATTTCGCATAGTATCTTAAAAGTTATATCACGATCCAACGGTATCGCCCGCCCTAAATTAAACTTTGCGTAACTAATCCTGGAGTAGCACCACAGTTCGATTTTATTTGAGGAAAATGAAAAGTGGTAATCTGTTGCTGTTAGAAGCAGGCGGTTTTAGTGAACCGAGTAATCGCCTGCATTTCTGAATGTCAGCGCTATGACTACGTGACGTGAGAAGTGACACTTATAGTTGTACAACTTATCAGCCAAAATTATGCCGTTATTCACCGATTCCCCCTAATTTTCAATCCAGATGATCGTTTTGATATTCAAGTTAGGCTGTTGCTTAGACGTAGAAATTGCTGAACCACCGCAATCAGTGAACTTTTACTGGTTGTTACAAGGGCATAAAATCTACTAAATACCCGCAAATTCAGGGGATCAATGGGGATATACACGATTGAACCAAGAAAAGGTTAGCAATAAATACTTTGCCGATAGATGATATACTGTCGCGCGAATATTACCTAGATTGTTATTTCACTCGGATTTTCTATACAGGTGCTTCGAAATTGAAAAACACTACCAGTTTAGAAGAAGTAGGCACGTCCATATTGGTTGATATATCATCAACAGTGCGGTATGAGTACGTTGGTAGCTTTGTTCGGTCGCTCCACGCTGTAATGAACCACTTCGAAATTTTAATTAGCAAGTCTCGGTTTTGGTTATCATCATCTCAGGCGGACAATCGAGAACGTTTTTTCGCCGGATGTTAAAATGTAACTACTTTCATCGTTCTCAGTAGGAGATTTAGAAATTCGACTCTTCAGGAGTGGACCAACTTTCATTGAACACCGTAAAAGCCTGTATGAAACGCATAACGGAGTACTTGATTCGGTGCATAACAAAATGCTGGAAATGTGATTGACGGATCTCATGACTGTGACTATCAAGCTACCCGGTTGTTATTCGAGTGGTCGAAATTGAGAGAGTGTCACCTATGTGATCAGTGCCTGTACAACCGGAGACCATCGGAAATATGCGTTACATGTCGTAATGTGTTCAGATCGAATAATCATCGAAACAGGAAGCCAACAGAACGTCAAGCTGATTATGGAAATCCGCAAGTATGAAAATGTAATAACAGCATCACCGACAGTTTCTTACTTACACGGTTCGGCGTACGTCAAAATGCAAGCGATAGTCAAGATGGGGTCCAAACACTTCAAAGCCACGCTGACTAGGACCATTTTCGCGTACCGCGGAGGAATGGGAATGTCACAAATATGGTAACCCAGTTCTGTCAAGTCTTGAAACGAATCTATTGCATCCATTTCCTAGGGTTTCAAAGAAACAGTGCGTTTTTGCTACTGCTATTGATAGATGAGTTGAAACTTAACAATACCGCGAATATCTTCAAAAAAAAGCTGAGGTTGGTTCACAGCTAATATAGCAAAATCAATCCATTGTTCACTGTTAAAGGACTTCAAATATGTGGAAAGGTGGATACATTTTTCATAAGTCACAAAAAAGATAAATACTCGCTTTATCACAAGATGTAGACATTGTCCTGCATACAGAACCAACTCAAGAAGCAAGTGCGGAGAAAACACTAGGGTCCACATCCTACAAGCAACTACCAAGTGACCTAATGGGTACGCACTACAACCAAATCTGTCAAATGTTGCACCTTTAAAAAGTCTCACTTTGTAAAATGTTCTCCATATCGCTAAAACCAGCCTTATTGACAGGAATGGGTCTTCAAAAGAGAAGCTTTCGATTGGCTGAGGCTGTTCCCACACTCGATTGGTGAAAGCAATTCATCTGTTGGACCAGCCAGTTAAGCCCACTAGTTTATGTTTAAGGTCTGTTAGCACAGACAGGCTGCATGTTGTCACTGATCAGTCCGTATTTCCACAATTTATTGGCTTCTACTCAAGATATGAAGATATTCAAAGTAGATTCAGCAAGAATTCAGTGCGAATTCGCAGAGTGAGTGTGAACAGAAACCTATCAGTAAATGAGAAGAAGATTGGTGTATTGTTCCGGAACCAAAGGCAACACATTTGTGTGGCAAAACGCTTTGGATTTTCTCGTATTACCGTGCGGAGTGTTATCACAAACAACACTGGTTCAAAATCATGTCTTCACATGCTAAAGCCTACAATGGTTTTATTTGAATGGGGAGCAAACATTTGACAAAGTAAATGATGTCACTTTCCAGTGGTTCCTGAGGATGCGCGACAAACAAGGTGAAATTCCCATAGTGAAAAGCTTTTCCTTCAAAAAGACCATAAACTTTACTATCACTTAAGGCAAACCTGACTTAAAGGCTTTTATCCGCTAGCTCAACTGCTAGAAGGAGATATGCGGGTTGTAGTCTAACAAAGTGGTTTTTTGGTTTATCATTATCTACCATATTTCTAGTGAATGAAGGAGGACAAGCTATGATGAAACCTATAAATTCTTAAATGACTTGCAAAACTGGAGACAAAAATATACGGATTCGAATATTTTTAATTCTGATGAAACTACGTTGTATTATTGTCCCTTGCCTGAACACACTTTTGAAGGGTATCATGTCTAGGTTTCGAGGAAGGAAGTTTCGAAATCCAGATTTACTCTGCTACTTTGTTGCAATGCTTCTGGTGAAAATTTCTTCTCACTTGTCATTGGCAAATATGCGAATCCACGTTGTCTTCGGCGTTCGGATGAAAAGTGTCTACCATGCAAATACTACAGTTCACGAACTCATGGATTACTTCTGCCCTATGGTGTAACTGGTTAGGAGATTTGAATAATATGATAAGACATGGGAAGCGGAAAATGCTGCTCACTTTGGACAACGGACCTATTAATCGAGTTAGTGCTACGCTGTCTAATGTAGAGGTAGTATTTCTACCTCACAACTGCACGTCAGTCATTCAGCCTATAGAACATTGAGTATTCTCGTTGTTCGAATGCTTTTTCAAAAATTATTTTCTTGACTACGTGGTAAAAAGCGTAGAAACTCAAACGCAGAAAAAGAATGGCTGTAAGCTTTGACGTTTTAAAAGCTAATTGCGCTTGGATAGAGCTACATCCTTTACACCGTAACCAAAGCCATTCGTAAGGTAGGCAAGCAACGAACTTGTCATTATGGTGGTCGGAGATGTCTTGTTTTCTGAGAAGGATTCCGGGATGAGAACGTAGCCTGGACATTCTGGATCGTTTGAGTGATAAGGTTCAAGTATTAGTTCTAAAGGAAGGTGTCGACAGGGAAGCCCCATCGGATAAAATCTGGATAGCCTTGAACGTGTAAACAACACAATTTTCAAGGAAGAGTTCTGGAGGAGAGTTCAACACCCCAGTGAATCAGCACAAGAAAATGCCAACATGAGCCGGTATCTAGTGACGCAGGATTTCCCTAATAAATCAGGTGATAAACGTACTGAATCTGTCTTCGAGAGGTTCATGGTGGACCTCAGAAGCACAGAATTCCGGCGTGAGGTACAACGCCAGTCACCGAACACCTTACATGAAGCGGTTCAACTCGCCCAGTAGCTTGCTGTATGCGACCCCTCCCATGAGGTGTCGTATCATGGTGGCAGCACATCTTCCGTCAGGGAAACCTAACAGAAGGAAAGGTAGACGACCATGGGGACGGTCAGGTCTATGGAGATCAGAGGGGCGGTCCCACCCTCATCTATAGAGGGAAAAGTCGGAAACATGTGTAAGTGAGTTCTGTCTACTATCTACGTTTGCACTTGATGCTTGTCCACCCCAGTTTTACATCGTTTTCCTCAACTTTTTACTAGCAATTATTATTGGTAAAAACTTAATGGTTTTGTTTGACACAGGTGCAAATCGCAGTTTGATAGATGTGAATGTGTGTACGGGCTGCCCAAGAACAACCGGCTCTAAGATGAGAGAGGCAAAAGGGGAGGTTCTTCAGACCTGGGGTCAAACCAACATATAGCTGCAAATCGCAGGGATGATATACACGCACCAACTCCAAAACTTCAATAGAGTCTGATTTTGGGAATTGATTTTTTACGAGCAACAGATTGTTGTTTGGATCTCAGGCAAACAGTTTTGATATTATCCGGAACAGAAATCACCATGGATAGGGAATTGCCGAACACCCATGACTGGGCCTTGGAAGTAAATCACGTTAATTGTATTGATCAAGCTTCGACGTTTCTAGACCAGAACAATGTGCCACTGAACGTCAGTTATCGGTAGAAGATAAGAATGATATAACCAAACATCAGGATACTTTTGCATGGGATGGAACTCTCTTGGATAGGACTAAAATAGTTCAACATCGTATCGATACACAGGGAGCCGCACCAATAAGACAACATCCTTGACGCGTATATGTGCAATACGGAGAGGAAATACAGGAGATTATATAGTCCATGTTACAAGACGGGATCATCAAGCCATCGAAATCACCATGGGCGGCAACTATTTTTCCAGTAAAGAAAACGTCCTAAGCGTTAAGGTTATGTGCAGATTGCCGTTTGTTAAACCAAGCTACTAAAAAGGACAGCTTTCCTTTGCAGAGAATAGACGAGACATTGGAGGCCCTCGGAGGTGCTAAGTATTTCAACACGTTGAATCTAGTGTCTGGCCACTGGCTAACTAGAGAAACACCCAGAAGATAGAGGGAAAACCGCTTTTTCTATTCCGACTGCTTTATATGTATTGTATGATGTCATTTGTGTCTGTGAATGCGCCAGCAACGCCCCGGCGCGTAATGGAAATCGGGCTGCGAGACCTCGTGCCAGGAAAGTGCCTATCATACATGAACGATGGTATTGTAGTGTTTTTAAGACAAAAAAATTTTGGAAATGCTTCCCAGCCTAAATGAACTGCATTCTGCACCGGATTACTTCCATGCTTCCCAGTAGGCAAATAGTCGAAAAATGCTTTTGGGCTCAGAGAAGCTAGCCTGACTGCTTAGACCGCATATTTTGCATACTGAATTATATGTTTGCCCGTAAAAGCTGCCGTGAAACCAAGATTATTAACGGGTAAATATCAGCATGTAGTCGATTCCTCGGTGCTCTACAAGGAGTTAGTTTGGGTTGAATGTCCTGAAGCTAGTGGTTCAGACTGTCTTCCGACAGTCGCATTGTATGCAGTAACAAATTATTATTATCAATACTGATTCCGTCTGAATACATCAAACATTTGAAAACTTGAATCTGTAGAGCTTGTAAAAGAATGGAAAACGCGACCCATATGGCACACATAAAACACCTTGGGGGCTCATAAATCGTATTTCAAATGATATCTGGTGTGAACCATTAGGAGTATTACCACTCAAACAGCGAATCAGATGTTGTAGCCTCTTTAAGACCATATTTTTTTTCTATCAATCACTGGGATCCGTAAAAATGTCATGAGTTGTTGAGTAATAGACCGATGAATTCAGTTATTTCAGCAAGAAAACTTGCTACACAATTCATCGACAAGCGGTATCTCACTCCCAACCTGAGATCAGTTAACCAACTGCAATACAACACGCTGTTGCAGTCCAAACTACCGCCTATCGTAGGCGTACTTGAATACACGCTCCTTCTTACCTCAATGCTTTTGTTCGACTACTGATTACTGGACACAACTTGTGTTCCGCTTAGAATGGTCTTTTAATAATTAGCCAAATCAACACCACCAATCCGACTACGGGTTGAATGTGCACATCGTGCTTGACTACAAAAAATTAATTCAAAAGACCTCATGAAGTTGTCAAATAGGAATGGATGATAATCTCTACTCGCGCGGTGATTCTCCCTTTTAACTTCATTAGAGTGACTACTTTGGAAAACAATAAATTTTGTTCGGATAGGATACACTAGAACTGGAATTGTGTGCATGATCATTTGTGCATACGGTGTAACTTTTGACATATTTCGTATTGCTTCTCAACTAACACTAGAACGCCAAAAGAGTACAGGGTGACACTGGCTGGTTGTGAAAGTTGAGAAACTCCGTTTTCGTAGCAGTTCGTTGAAATTTCGTGACTTTTTTTGATGATGAATTTCGCGCCCTTCCTCATAATTTCGTTGAAATCTGGTAATCGGTTCATGCTCCAGAGAGTCCCCTAATCCGTTTCCCGGGACATAAAAGCAAGGTGTTCAGGGCCGGCGCATTTCGAAAGCGACCCCTCGTATAGCTTCTCAGAAACTGAAACGTAGTATGCTAACGTTCTAAGGATTTGCCATGCTGTATCAACCAAAGAGGAATAAATAGCCTATCTGATAACCTTCAAAACACTGTGAGTTATTATTAACAAATTGATCTCTCACGTAACTTTTCGTACTGTTCTGAGTGTATCTCTACCACATCTTGCTCAACCTTCCCGAATAATGAGTATACTCCGTGCAAAATTCAATTACACAGCGTTCAATCTTCGAAGTACCTTGGAGTGACGTGAAGCACTGATATTCTCATGTTGTCAATTGTGTGTGCGAATTGTGTTAACTTATCTTTCGAATTTAATAGCTCAGGCAATTTTTAGTGACAATTATCAACACACATTATCTCTCAAGACACCGATAGTACTGTAACTGATTGGACGCGAAAATGTCATTTGTTGTCATCATAACTACCAACTTTCTTTTTCTTTCTTGTACATTCTGAATTTAAATGCTTATAAGACGTGGGAAGCGCTGGAAACAATCCGATACCCTACCGACTGTTCTGATCCTTCAGTCGGGTATTTTCAATCAATTCTGCGTTAAACCTACGTTCACATTTTCCTTTGTCTCTCAACACATTTTTACAAAACTTACTCTATCCTCCTAGTAGTTGCACACCACACAAACGTCGCAAACATGTCACGTGAGACGTATGAGAGCGTGTGGGACTAAGACTAACCACGGACATAGGGCTCAGCTCCATCCGATATCGAAATACAACCCACCTGTTGTTGAAACTGGCGTTCAAAGAACCACGGAGCAGACAGTCCTTGGAGGAAAGCTGGGTAACCGAGTTAGCGTGCACACTTGTGCAGAATCTAGGAACAGCAGCGAAATTGTTTGCATGATTTACACGGACTGAGACTTCTTATCCCGAACGTAGCGCAAATATTTCGTGTCTTGACGTGCATGGTACGCGCATGTGGTTTGGCAATGGTGCGTTCTGCAAAAGGAATAAAGCTCAATCTGGGTATACACATCACCGCGTGGTTGACGCGTACGTCAGTTACGATCCATAATCAGCCCCACTGCATTTTATTTTGTTCCTAGCTTGTGTCCGTCCACGTGCGCAGGCACAGAGACGTGCTTACTCATTCACCCGACTTTCACTCAAGGCTTGTCTGTTCTGCGGTCTTTTTGATTTCCGGACAAAGACAACAAGTGTTTCGACCATCCCCACTAACTCAGGTGGGAAGACATCTTCGTCTTCGAATCACCTCAGTTTATTGGTAAAGCACAATGAATACACAGGTTTCTGGGCCATGTGTTGGGGCGTGTCTTCCAACAGGAATTCAGGTCAGCTGGGAAGTCAGCTTACAAGAATCTGGCAAACAATTTCACCTCAGGCATCCGGATCGGCCAAAACCGTCGCTGCTGTTGCAAGATAATCTTATGGATGGTAGGATGAAACCAATCATTGGAGGATTTTAGTGCACCGGACTGCGCGAGTGCGCATGACCAGAGAAACCATTCGCCGTTACGTGGGTATCGTTGACAGGATAGGTGTGTTGCAGGTGTGCGAATCGCCAATACTGGAGGGTCTTAGGGCATCTACGACTAATATTTTGGGTGACGGTTACAGAACGACAAACTGGTCCCATTAGGAGAGTCGAATAAACGCAAACTGACATTGAGAAGCGGAAAAATCATTGAAGTCTGTGGGAGATCCGTCGTTTTTGAGAAGTACCGATACCAATTGGCATGCAAAAGTGATAGTCCTGGTGGGACTGATTGAAATAGCAGTGATATGCGTTCACGCTGATCGTGTGATTAGATGAAATCTGGCTGAGGATGTTGGTATACCCAATGCATCTTTATCTAACTAGGGTGGTTGCGATTACGGGATGATATAAACGAGTGCATATCATGACAACTAAAACTTAATTCATTCACTTCGATCTTTCTTTCCGTGTTTCGGACGACTAACTGACGGGGTGATGGCGAACATTGTCGACAAGTCCAAGATTCTCCAATTTCTCTGATATGCTACTTTACTAAATCAAGCGAAAAGCTGCCACACACTGGAAAGACGAAGGAAAACTCCTCGACAGAATGGCGACAAGTCCGTACGGACACTTTGCATCATAAAGTCAGAAAAAATGCCCCATACAAACCAACTTGGTCAAATTTGAAAGCCAAAAGTGAGTACTTTTCCTATATACGAAAGCCATTAGGGGAACGGAATGCAATTATGAAACACTACTTCAGGGAAACTTTAAAGAAGCGCATGAAATTTATCACCAGGAAAATCACGAAACTTCAACAGATTGCTATGAAAATCAAGTTATTGAATTCTTACCATGAGTCAGTGTCTCCTTGGACTCCCTTGGTTTTCTAGTGCTAATAAAGAGGTAACCCGAACTATGCTAAATGCTTCACTATACATGCAAATAATCAAGCAAACAATAACTGCAGTTACTTTGCATTCCACCAGAACGAACAAAAGTAGTCAACATTCATCTCTGTTTGACAGCTTGATAAAGCTGAATCCATCCGATGGGAATTGAAAACATCATGGCACTACACGATTCCCGATGAGTACCAGAGAAAAAATTATGGCGTTAGAGAGGTCACGGGATTTGATCTGTTGTGTGAGTGGTAAAACTGATTATGGCTCCCGTCAGGGATATTTTGAAATAAGATTTACTGGCCTTCAAGGAATTTTATATGTACCATACGGATCGTAAGTTCCATTCTGTCCCTAGTAAGACAGAGTAAACTTTTTAATTGTCCTATATATTCAAAAAGAAATAGGTAATAATAAGACTAACTTGTTACTGCATGTAATAAAACTGTCGAGAAGCAATGTGGATCACCGGCTTAATAACCTTGTGAACTTCAAAGGAGGCGATTACATATTGGTATTTATCTGTCGATAATCTCGGTTTCATTGAAAATTTCACAGGCGAGAATTTTGTCAGCATGCAAAAATACGGTCTATGCAGTCAGGCCAAGGCTCACATCCCAAGTGGATTTTTCGGTAATTTGCCTACCGACAAGCATGAAAGTAAAATGTGATTTAAATAGGCTTACTCAAGTCTCTAGAATTTTTTTCACGACTTTAAAATGCTGTACATAGACGAATCTCAGAGGTGCACCTGAACATTCTGGAAGAAGTAATTCAGGCAATGGAAAATGCTAGCCTGAGGTTACAACCGGGTAAATGTGTACTTCTACAGAAAGAGGTCAAATACCTGGGGCATGTCACTAGTGAACCAAAATTAAAACTGGCCCAGACAAGATCAAAGTCATCGAATCCTGGCCCTTGCCTCCCTCTACACCAAACGTCAGACGTTTCCTGAGGTTAACCTCTTATTACAGACGTTTCTTGGAAGAGCACACTAAAATTGCTTTTCCGCTGCACCGTTTATCGGAGAAAAACAGAAAATTCTTGTGGAATCCCGAGTACCAGAATAATGTCGGTGTCTGGTCACAGCGCCCATATTGAGTTTTTCCGATGTGTCAGAGACAGCTAGTACCTTCATTCTGGATACGGATGCTAGTGAGATCGGTACAGGAGCAGTATTGTCACAAGTTGGTCCCGACCAACGCGAATACGCGACTGCTTGTGCTAGCCGATGTCTTCGCAAGTCTAAAACGGAACTACTGAACCACACGTAAAGAAATGCTGGTGACATGTTGGTGACATGTACGGCATTTCAAACATTACTTACTCGGTGAGCGATTCTTGGTGAGAACAGACGGTCAGTCTCTAATATGGCTGCAGAACTTTGAGGAACCGGAGGGTCAAGTCGCTAGATGACAAGAACGAATACACCGGGCAGGGCGGCAGCACTTTAACGCTGATTCGTTATACAGACGTCACAGAAATCACAGTGACTGTCCAACTTGCCGGGTGGCTTCCATATTGATGAATGAAGAGGGATCAGAATGGGTGAGAATTCAAAAGAACGACCCTGAAACAGGCCTGACTTGTGGCTGAATTAAGGGAGATGGTCAAAAACCTACCAAGGTAGAAATGGCCGGCAGAAGTTGGGACAGTCCCCTTCTGTGGTCTGCTTGGTCAGAGTCGTGGATGCAAGATGACGTGCAATACTCTCAATATGGGAAACACTATAGCCTACGTATCGTGGTTCCGCAATCCCAAGTGCAACAAATACTTAAGAAATTACATACTAATCCAGGTAATGCAGGGCAACACAATATGGATCATACTGTGTCGCATCAATTCTGGTGGCCCCAACAACGTCGTGACGTGATCAGCTTTCGCAATCGACGCCCAGAATGTATTCAAGTTAAGCCTCCTCAAAAGTACCACCAGACTATACTGTCTATAGAGTACCCAAACTAACTTGCGGCATGGATACCGTGGGACCACCACCGGAAACACACAAAGGAAATCGTCACATCTATGTAATGGTGGGTCACTTCAACACGGATACCATCGGTTGATGCCATCACGATTGCGGACGCTATTTTTGAACTCTGGATATCCCGATGAGGCGCATCGCAGCAATTACAGTCAGATCGGGGCACATGTTTTTAAAACGCTGTGATTGCGGAGTTGTACCAACGATGTGGAATAAACAACCACTCACAACCCCGTATCATCCAGAGGGCAACGGAGAGACAGAACGCACAAACCGATCGCTAACAGGTCTGCTGGAGGCGCCCGTAAACGGTTGCTCTGGTCGCGACTGATACAAAGCGATTTCTCGCTGTTCGTTTGCAAACCGACCAACAGTACATTCCTCAACCGGTCATACATTTTTCGCCATGATTTCGGGACGTGAAATGTTGTTATCAACGGATCTCGCCATCCCGGTGGCTACACCGGGCCCTCTTATCTCAACAGAGTTTGCATGGAAGTTCAAGCAGGAACTTAGCCGTGCTCATCTGTTGGCTCTAGAGCGACTGAAAAGTACATTTTGACTTCAGGAAGGATATTACGACAGATGGGCATCAGGGAGCACGTGCTTCTAAACTACTTGGCTCCACCACCTGGAAGGTCGGCGAAGTTACACGTGTAGTGGACTGGGCCTTACACCGTGTTCGAAGTTATTCAGTGATGCCACATGCCGCATTGTACCAATAATCACAGGGACTCTAAACCCATGACTGTGCATTTTAATCGATTAAAACCTACAACAAGAGCGTGGAATCTCCAAGAAGAACTATGACAAGATACAAGTATCGTAGTACCAGATGTGGTCGGTGAAACTGAAGTCCACACCGGGATCTGTGCAGGGTCTGAGGACAACACCTTTTACTGAGCGAGAGGAGGATGCAATGGGCCAATATGTAAATATGAAATTAACATTTTTATTGTTTGATTCATACGCTCTCTGTTTCATAACCTTTCAGGCCTATGATTCATCCAATCGAGTTCACATGAACCTTTCAATGAGAGGCAGTCCCAATCAACTATTTCCTCCTTTTTGTATTACGCTCTGTCCCTAGGACTCCTTGTGCCCAGGATGATTTTGGAATTTTTGCCTAATAAGCACCTTCAGCCCGGTCTTCGTCTTCTTGATTTGCCTGTGCGTTGCAAGTCGGCCCAGTATTTGTCTATCATGTACTAACATCAAGTCTATCTTGGGTTCAATTTAGGTCTATCGTCTACTTACTACAAGTTGCTGAAATTTCTCAATGGACGATTTTCTTCTCGAAGAAGAGACGCAGCTTATTGCCGTGAATAGCGAGGGGTTGGCGTTAATATTATGTAACTAATTTTGTGTTCCTGCTTAGATTTGGGAACAACAGGTGCTGAACCATGCTAAACGATGGAAAACGCCAGAACAAGAAGGCTCAGAAAAGAAAGAAGAATCAAGCGCAATAACACAGGTACCACCAACCATAAAGGAAGATAAATTAAGGCAGGAAACTGTCAAGGTTCGCGCGATGACGCGGCCAGTTCCACTAAATTCAACAATGAAATGTGTGTTTATCAAGAAGAAGAAAATGGAACAAGACAAAATTTGGATTTTTTCCCTAGTAAGCCTTCCACTGTTTACGTGTGCATTTTGATTTTCGATGGCTGATTATGCTGACTTCCCAGGATCGATTTCACTTAAGTTTTACAGTCTGTCTCATAAGTAGTGCTCGACAGGACACCGCTCAGAGGCTGTTAACAAGTTTGGCAAAGTGCATGGAGCCATGCGCAACTGAGACAAACTACGGACCACGTGTCCAGTTGCGATCGGTGTCGAACTTCAGTTAACCTGCCGCATAAGGGTCTGACGGTTACAAAGACTACGGACTAGACAGGTATTTGTTTAAAACTGAGGTGCTGAGTGTTTCACATGGCACGCCATTGAAATTCCAAGGGAGTTTCACTTCTAGGGAGAGTCGGGTGTTTTGTTGAGATTTGACCACAAAAATGCAACGTGTATGAACGTCACACAAAGATTACATGGGATATTTTTAATGTTTTTTGCATCGCTGCTCGGAATCTTATGCTACTGAGAAAACAACTTTTCCGGTATTTTTTATCTTTGACAACGCGCCCATTCATCGGAGGTTTGTGAAGGCACAATTACACGCTAACCATCAAGTTCGTTTAGTCCCACCGTACAGTTTTTACTTGACCCGCTAGAAGGAACAATCAGTACATTCAAACACGTAATATTTTTGTTATATTATTTCGTCTGGATTTTCAGTACACGGAAAACGGATTCACCGCGAATGCAACAATCATATGGGCAGTGTCAAATGATCAGACGACATAGGCGCCTCGTTTAAACCTTCTCCAATCATTTTGCGATGCAGCATTTGATACCATTACCACGGTCATTTGTGCAGCATGCGATCGTCACACTTTCTCGTTTGTTCAGCCATCTCTGCAACACCAATCTTTGTAACAAAACAAGCTGTTCCGAAATATCTAGACGTCAAAATATTCCGATACTGTTTATTTGACTGGCTTGCAGCGGCATGGGTAAAGGTTGCCTTAAGGCTAAAGGACTGTGGGCCGAGGCTAAAAAATGGTCGGTCATAGCTAAATAATTGTGGGACACAGATAAACCATAGGGGGTTTTGGTTAACGTTTGCTGAGAAAAGATGCATTTTCGACGATATCGGTGTTAAACTACCAACAACCGCTGTGTGCCTTCCATCTACAATAAATGCAAAAGTTACATATGGCGGATCTGCACTGATAAGAAAAAATTAAGCAATAATTTTGTTTGTTTTGACTGCATACTTCATGATATTTATTGATTTCACTTTTTGTTTTGTTTTTAAGGGTCGCCTGAATTTACCGAGCATGCTGTACAGCAATAGCGCCACCGGCTTTCATTCTATGCCATATACTCTAATATTCCTCAAAACGGGATTTTGGGAATAATCAACCAAAATTAGGTCACAGAAGTGTGATTTTTGCGGTTGACTGAACTGCACGGATCAAATGAGGCTAGTGTTATGCTAGCTTCTCAATATTTCTGCCCCAATTTATGATATGACCCCGGTGTCCAGCGTACAGAAAGGCAGCTGATGTTGATGCACAGGTAACAAGTGTCCGGGCCCCTGGAAGTGGCATAGGTTAGTTATCTTAGTTTGAGTGTGACCATCTTCAATCAATATGAAGTTAAGCCTTATCGCTGCTCAAACAATGTGACCACCAAACTCTGGTAATGATTCGCGGATATCGGTTTTCTGCCCTGGTTATCGACGGAGGATAAAGTGAAGAAATCGAAAACCCCATGCAACCGAAATGACGATTATCAACGTACACTATCTCTTGGGGCACCGACAGCACCGTAACTATGTGGAAACGTACTTGGTTTTTGAGTATTAGAAGATTAAATTCGTATAACATGATACATCATGCAGCTTCAACGGTTAGCTCATCATTGAGAACCATGGGAGCACTGTACAGCTGTTTCATCCTTGTTAGGAATCATCAGCAGTTCACATTCACTGAGCCTCCATGGGGACGCGAACCCGGGTTGAACGACTGTGAATCGAACATCTTAACCACAAGGTTATCCGAACTGGCCTTCAAAAGGTTTGCTGAACATTTACACTACATTGAGGTTGTTTATAACGGAATGCCTTCGTTGTACTTAGACCCTACAGAGAAGTCACCCATGACAGGAGTCGATTGTTGTGCGGGAAGCGGGTTGTTACCGTTCAAAGCCAGTGACGGAAGGGTGCTACATCATGTAGTGTAGATGTTCAACAAACCGTTGAGAGCCAGTTCGGATAACCTTGTGGTTAAGATGTTCGATTCACAGTCGTTCAACCCGGGTTCGCGTCCCCATGGAGGCTCAGTGAATGTGAACTGCTGATGATTCCTAACAAGGATGAAACAGCTGTACAGTGCTCCCACGGTTCTCAATGATGAGTTGATCGTTGTAGCTGCACGATGAATCATATTAAAGTCGTTATTTGTTAGTCCACGAATACCGATTTTCTTGTGGCTTATTCTGTTATCTCAATTTCAACATCTTTAAAACTCACTATTTAGCCAGGAGTAAAACACCGAAAAAATTGAAAATATGCAAGCAGAATATTTGAGAAATATAGGTAAAAGGATAAAGTTGTTCCAATATATCGAATTCGTTAATTGTAGCACCGGGAATTCGCTACTTGGAATGTTGGTAGCAACAAAACATCGTTACTTTGAAATGTAGCAGTTCGTCAAAAATGAACACTTTTCTCCTTTCCAGTGGAGTACGACATTTCACAGGCCTGGGTGTATAAACATACATTTATGCCAAAGATGTGAGATGAGCCAATATCAACGGCGCAGAGTTCCAGTATTGTGCTGGTAAACTATTAACATATTTGACTTTGAGGAAAGCTTTATTAGATTCCCGCCAGCCCACCCTAAAAACACCCGTAAATGATGACAACCATTTTACGGAATAAATTTCAAAATGCAGGTGTCCGAAAAGTGGGTTTTAAAAAACAGGCAAAGTGGTCATGAATTCTGTGGTATAAGGTACAAAAAAACTGTTCAAACAGTAACTTTGCAATGTAGTGGAATACCTTCACCGACAAGGGGTTGAACCCACTGAAATTGCTGAGAACACTTTTAGACACAGTAAGTGGTCAATCCTCTGGATAACTTTATTGAAAGTCGTCAAAAACAAAAGCAGACAAGAATCAATTACCTAGTTTATTATCAAAATGTTGAGTATGCCACAACCACCTAAACCTAGAGCTTTTCATGGCCACACATATGTCCATTAGTAAACTAAAACTGAGTAAATGAACGCCTGGGGCGAGATGCCGAAAATCAATTCCTTCAGTTTACTACATTTCTCTCATGAACGGATCAGCAGGTTTTGTGACAATAATAAAAATTACCACACACTGACCATGAGAGACTGAATTGCATCACAAGAAGCGGCAGATTCTGGTGGTCTCGGAACAGATTCCAGCACCGTCTGGATTGCCACACTCGTTGGAGATAACAAACGTGCTTGGATGCATGCTTCCTATATTGATACGTATTGGAAAGATAATGAATAATATCTTACACATTCATTAAAAGTGACTAAACAGGCTGACTGACATTGTATGGACTCTAGAGTTTGCCTTACCAGAGGTCGGCATAGATTCGTAATGACTATAAAAGCCAAAACATACATGGGAATATCAATGAAAGCTAGCGGTGTTCTCACATTTCGAATACGCGGGAAAACATATAACTTGACTGGAAATTCTCATTGCTTATGAACGCAAAACAAATTGAGCAGTTCATAAATGTGCAACATCATGTTTCCAAATATTATAATAAGACAGATGTTGAGTGAACCGCAAAAAGCATAACTGCTGAAGAAAACTACCAGATATTATTGATTTTATTGACAAGAACGCAGACATTGTGCAGCATCCAATCTAGCGACAGCCGGTAAAAATAACAGCTCGATTACGAAGTTAACTTATAGCTAGCATTGTTGATAAGCTGCTTCAAAATATTCGACGGGGGGTCCAAAGAAATCTAAGCTCAGACCCTGAAAAGCCGTTTGTGTCTTATGTGAGAATGGAAAGGTTAATCTTCTTCATAAAATGTGCAGTTCCGTAAAGTTCAGTTCATTCGAAAACTGACCTCACGCTTCTGAGTCAAGGGAAGAAAGAACAGAAACTTCACGTGAAAAAATTCGAAAAATAAGAACTCAAAGTAAATCATGAGGAAAACTTAAGAGATGGAGCGCAATTACGCCAGTGGTCCTGATAACTAGGTGAATTACCTGATGCTTCTAATCATTTGGTAGGCAAGTCCCCGGGATCCCGACACGTTCTACTTGGTCAATTTCACTGGTCAACATTTTCCTAGCTTTCAGTCACGTCATGAAATGACCACCTTGACCTACCTTCCAACAAATGGCTGCCTCGGAGAACAGCCTGCTCTTAGAAAGTCTGAAGGTGGAACTGCGCAACACATGTTCGAGTCACCTTAATCTGTTTACATCCAGGAATTGTTTCAAACACTCTGCGCCTAAATTCAGCATATTCCAGCGACGTTACGAAAAAAATCCATCCTCAAACAACAACAGACTTCGCCTGCCTTTTACTTCTTTTATTATACATAAAGTGAATTACAGCATAAGGAGTAAATCTATAATCGGAAGACATACTGTAAAAGTGGGTTGTGGGGGAACATTCACGTTCCAAACAGTTTATTGATCCTGCTTTTGAAGAGAGAAAGAGTCTAAGTGGGTTGGAAGACAGAAAAAGGAAGTGTTCCATAACTTAATGCTCCAAAGAAGGAAAGAAGATTGAAAGACAGAAGTGCGACATCTAGTGATAGAAACTTGAAGGGGATGACTAGTTGCCTGGGTACGTGCTGGTCGGGAAGACGTTTTGGGAAAAGAAACTGCTGAAGCAAGCACACGAGAACAAAAATTCAAAATAGTACCGGTAGAAGAGAGACAACGAAGCAACAGCCCGACGATTGGCTAGTGACTGCAGACTGGATGTTAAAGAAGGGTCGTCGATAAGCCGGATGACCTTACGTTGACCCCGATCGAGAAGACAAAGAGGTAGAAGAAGCTCCATCTCACACGTGACAATAGTATTCAAGTGCGGGCGGATTTGAGCTTTCTATAGCGAAAGAAGATGAGCTGGTGTGAGGAAGTCTCTGGTGCAAAACAGAAAACCGACTTCGCGCGCAGCACGAAAGACGAGCTGAGTTAAGAAAGCTGACCAACAAAGAAAGGAAGATACGGATAAGCCAAGAAGAGAGATCGAATCTGTGGCAGCAAGAACAGTTGAACCGAAGGATAAATGAGAGAGGAATGAACGATGTTTCAAAGGAATTGTGACAAGAGAAGTATTGGAAGCATTTATTGCAGCATAATTGTGGGATCCCCAGGAGGAGATGTGGTCAAGTTGAGATCTTATAGATGAACTGACTGCACTGCGGTCAATGTCGACGTTGGTGCTGTCATGGCGGCAATAAAGCTCAGCCCTACAAAAGAACTGATCTGACCACGGCGGTGTACACTCAATCCTTAACAGAAAATCGCATGTCACCGTTGCCAAACATGACTGAGGTTGATAAAAGCCAATCGCGTCTTCTGTATACGCGATGACACTTCCTCTGATATCTACCCACCTGGTGAGATGTAACTGTCCAGGTACCAGAACTTACCTGCTTCATCTAAAACTTCCCTGTTACAACAAGTTTTGGTGTAGACCCAAACTAGTCCCGCAGCAGCATTTTATAATTTAGAGATGTAAAACGCATCCCAAACATTGCTGCACTATGTTTAGTTTGGCTAGGAAAGCTTGCAACCTAATTGGGTCTTCATTCAGAAGGAAAATGTGGTTCGTTCATTCTAAACCATGCGGTTCGCTGTCTGAACAAACATCGATATTACTATTACCACGCGAGAATAGAACATCTTCAAGAACCATTTCAACTAAAAAACTGAAGAGCAAAGCGATAGAGGGCAACTCTGACGAACATCACTTCTCGTGGTGAACTCAGATGAAACATCGCAGTAAGTACGAAATCGGCTTCGGCTGTTCACTTACATGTACTGCAACAAATATATAAATTTCCCTGGCAAAAAACTTCCATGAGAGTCAGCACCAGAGAACTTTATGATCGACTGAATCCTGTGCCGCCTTCAGATATAAAAGACAGGGATTGTGGGTCTACCGAAGGTGTATCTGAGCTCTAAAATCTTTTAAGGGTAAGGACATGATCGATATAATCTCTGCCGGATCTGAAATCAGCTTGGTTCTCAAGCGTGAAACTTTTACGAGTTATAGATAACAGGTTGAGAACAAGCGCGGTGAACAGTTTGGATTCGACACCTACCCCGGATAATTTCTCTGTGGTTTTCATAAGAGGACCTGTCACCTTTCTTTCAAGTCATTACAATCACCGATTCAAATCATCCTCCGGCAATTTGCTCGCTATCCAAAAGTAACTGCAGACGTTTTTCTTAACTCCGTAACCAAATCTTTGCCTCCATCCATGAAAAAAGGTAGACACAACCCATCCAGTCCAGCGGATTTGTACATTTCGAATAACCTATCTCCCGCATAACCTGTATTTCTAATTGAGGAGTGGTATCTACCTGCAATGTTTCTCTTGCAGGTATATTCAGCAGGTCCACTGTTGAAGTGGGCCAAAAGAACTGTTTCCCAAAAGGCTCTGCCCAACGGTTCAGACGACGTCCCCGAGAGTGAATCAGTGAGCCGTCGGATTCCTTGATTTACTCACTTGCACTAGGCTTCCGTGGACCGGTACTTCTAACCAAACGGTAAAGGTTGAAACTATTGACAAGTGACGTGGCCTTCTCCATTTCCTTACACTTCGCAATCCACCACTGCTCACGGTCATTTCTCATACTCCTTGTCAGTTGGCCTCTCACGGATTTGCGTACCTCGTTGAATGTGGTATCCGCAGGTAAGGATCTGCGAGTATCTAACAGAGCAACTGATGCCAAATGTATCCATCAGTTGTGAGGTCCACGTGAACCATATGTTTGTGTAGCATTGGAAGCGGTGTGCATAGCTTCCTTGACTCATTTCTATGCTTCACTTGGGTCCAGGACGTTTGGATGCCCCGATAATCGTGTAGACCTCTACATGGAAAGTCAATCATCGGTCACTGTATAGAAGCAACTGTGTGGGACGGGTGGCTTTGGCGTCACTAAAGGCGAGATGTAAACGAAAGCGAGCTCGTACAAATGCTCGATCTGAGTCCACAAGCGTAGAACTAAATAAACGACTGTCTTCAAATGATCCGTGTCAGCGGTGACCAATGAAAATATGGTCAACCTGATTCCAACGATGTGAACATGTAAGAGGATGCCATGCGAGTCTATGTCGATTCTTCTGGCAGAGGTTTGTACCCACCAGGGAAGATATGTGTTCGGAGCACAGCTGGATGCTTCATCATGATGAAACTGCACCCTGGCATAGTGTAATAGCTTACATGCCTCCATGACCCAAAGGGCTACGCAGTTTAGCTTTCTTAAGACGATGAATCAATCATGCCTGACAGTTCAATGAGTAGGGGCCACACGAAGTTCAGTCTGTGAACCAGTTGATGGGCAGTATCTGGTTCTGACCAGTATGTGCCCGTAGGAGACAGTTCAGCAAATACACGCACAGAGAGACTCAGGTTACCGATCAAAAACCCTCCATTAGATGATCGTAGGAGAAGAATACCTGTGGTTTCTCTCCATGATGGGAGAAGTCATCGGACTTCATTGGGCAGCTACCTTCCACCCAAAATGGGAAGCCAATAGTTGAAATTAGGCAGGTACGTCCGTGTGTGAGAGCGAGAGAGCGGAAAAGTCAGCAAGGCTGTTTACAGGAACGATCTTGGCGCTTTCTGGGCGAACCATACCTCGCAGCTGCTCAAACTACAGAAAAAGGTTTTTACTCGGAATCCTGACCGGAGCCTTTGACTCAAAAGGTTGATCAACAAGGCAATGCGGCCTTAACCCGGCACAGGATAGTGACCGATGAAACCTCGAAGGAAATTCTTTTGTTCTATCACGCGACACCTGATTGTTGCCCACCATCAGGTCTTGTATTACCTGGTGCTTTCTTAACGGTCCGCTTTTCAGATTCAGTGTTTAGCCCTATGTACACAATGGTGGAAGCGAAGTATATTCATGGTTGCATAATTTTAGCTAGGGGCTTCCCAGTTTGGGTGGAAGGTAGCTGCCCAATGAAGTCCGATGACTTCTCCCATCATGGAGAGAAACCACAGGTATTTTTCTCCTACGATCATCTAATGGAGGGTTTTTGATCGGTAACCTGAGTCTCTCTGTGCGTGTATTTGCTGAACTGTCTCCTACGGGCACATACTGGTCAGAACCAGATACTGCCCATCAACTGGTTCACAGACTGAACTTCGTGTGGCCCCTACTCATTGAACTGTCAGGCATGATTGATTCATCGTCTTAAGAAAGCTAAACTGCGTAGCCCTTTGGGTCATGGAGGCATGTAAGCTATTACACTACGCCAAGGTGCAGTTTCATTGAGATATAATAAAATGTGCCATAAACTCTTAATGTGCTGTCAGTGGAAATTTACTGGTAGCTTTTGTATAAAGCTAAACGCTCTTCCGACATGCCCGATGAAATTTCATCCGACATACGTCCGCCAGGGGAATGTGTCTACCAAATAAAAGAAGCTATGTTTCACATTCCCACACGTGAACGTTCAGTGTTTTACAAACCCACTTCCGTATAACTGTCCCACATTTGTTCAGTTAAAAACATCCCAAACAGTGATAAAATGTTTTAAAGCCTCCTCATTGAAGTATGAAATCAACTTGGGCCTTAGCGCACAAGCATAACATCTTCCATCTATCCCAGATCAGAATCATCTGTTGTCACGATCATTGGACGTGTTGGGAATCCGCTTACAATTATTCGTTCTATCATCGTCCCCGCTCATCTTGTATAACTTTTTCTGTGATGCCTCTTTCTCTATCACGACATTGACACCGGCCTTCCAGCTCTTCTTCCTTCTTTGCCTGCCTATGCAATCCCCTGGCACTCGATTAGACAGCACTCCTTTCGCGGCCACCGATTTCGCCCGCCGGCCTAACTATTGTTTCGCTTTGAACCTCTATCTTAAAATCCTCGGTTTCCGCTCATGGTGTACTTGTTCTTATTTGTCTGGGTTCTCCCACTGTTCCTCCTTGTCATGCTAACTGGATTCAAACCTGGGCGTGGCCACTGCGACTCGAAAACCTGCTACTTGCTCTGTAAATGTCTGCCACCAGCCGGTCTCCTTTTGTGTAGCGACCTCCTCACTGTGCTAGAGTTACATTGTCCCATCATTTACTATCTTCACTTGTGTGCTTAATCCGTCTCCCATCTCTAATTGGCTAATTTGAATGGTGTACATCCTCACCCACTCAATGTTAATGTGACTTGCCTCGGAACTCTGTTCGCACCTGCTTCCCTTGTTAGTAGGGCCTTGATAGAACTTTTGTTGGTCTAGTGCCGGCTACTATTGTCGAACCTCCAACAACAGGAGTTTGCAACTGCACTTTGTTTGAATTTGCTCCTATGATACACGCAGTCTTTGGATAATTCGTCTTTCGGACTAAAAAGGGTATCCGTTCCCTGCGAGTCACCCAACAACTGGACGGGATTCCTTAACATTTGTGTAATCTAACCATCATTTGCAACACTCAAACTATATTCCACTGCAAAAACCTAGGAAAAAATTTCAAACATTTTACTACTGCATTTCTCATGCGACCGTGACATATAATAAGTGCCATGTGAATTATATCGCTGTATACATAACCTAATTGGATATGAAAATAATAACTAGGGCTTAATTAACACAATGCCAATCACTTTGATGTTGGTTTAAATTTAAGTGATCGCGACTGACACATTTCCCTGCATTCCGAATGAAAATCATCCACAGCTACAAATACTGCATATTTGTTGTTTCTTTTAGGAATGGCATTACACCGGAAATCAGGTGTTGTAAACATTGGCAATCTTATAGAAGTATGAATGGAAATATTGCAAATTATTTCAAATCGCAAATTTTGGAGAATTTGTTCTCTATCACGCGTTCCAACGATTGCAGACATGAAGCTATCAGTAAATATATCTTAGACTAATGAGATTAGTTTTCTTCGGAAAAATCCAGCTGGTTTTCTTATTTATGTAGCACTCCGTTCAGAACAATTGCTTTGAAACAGCACACTAATAAGAAAGCTTTACAAGGTTTCCTGAAGAAATCAAATACTTCTGATCAGGAGACTGAATGATGGTTTGTGAATCATTTTCAGTGTGGATTTAAAAAGACTCACTTCAATAAAATGCCCCCAGCGTTGTGTCTTACTGCTCACGTGCAAGTTTTCGAACCGAAAACGGCTGTACAATCGAAAACACAAACCGACTTGTCCAGGTCCCACTCTATATGAAACGAAGTGAACATGTTCATCACAGGTGAGGGAAAGTGAATGTCAAGTACGAGTCGTGCATACAGTGTTCGTAGAAAATGTAGATGTACACAGATTTCGTGCTCTATTGTGATGTTATGATGGGTAATCAAGTAAAGATGGCAAGATCTGGCGCTGCTTGCTGTGGATCGCGTTGGAACATCCCGAGCTTATTCTTTTATCAATATAAGTTGTTTCTAGTAACAAGCAGAGTTTGGAAAAGTATATTCTATGAATAATTTGTGAGTTGGAGTGAGAAACACAAGGATACTATTACTTGAATGGTGATGACGAGGATTCAGGGGATTATCAAGAGAAGCATCTGCAAGATGAACATCGCTTGATTTGCGCAAAATCAACAGTCGTTGATGCGCTCAGTCCCATTTTTTTCTAACAAAATGTGTTAAATTGGTAGTAAAATGGAACAGCACTAGGAAGACTGGCGGACCGACTAGCTTGTTGCAATGAACTGAAGAATAATGGTTACAACAGCACAAAAAGTGCAGCATTGCCTCAGTCTGAAAGAAGATTGCACAGCACCAGAGCATCACAACGAGACTGCCTTCTGACATGGATGGATGACATGCATGCCTCTAAGACTGAAAGATGGACTCCTTCTTTCGGAAACGCTATACGAAGTACAGTCCCACTGAACCAAAGAAGGGTACCGTGCGGTTCTGCACAAATAGTCACCATAACCCTGGAGAAAACAATTGCACGAGCTGTTTACCAGACAAAAACCTCCAAAAGATGAATGCAAGAATGGAGTATCTAAGGTTTCTCTTGATGGTGGCAGAAGTGGTTGATTTTTTTTGAGCGGCTGTCGCTCATCTAAGCTGAATAACCCCTAGCCCAAAGGAGGCTGCACCGTCCAAGTTCCCCAACTTCAACTGGGTAAATGGGAATAAGGACTGAAAACGAAAAGTGGATCGATAACAGTGCCGCAGAGAAGTCAAGACAGTTCAGTTCAGTTCAGTTCAGTTCAGTTCAGTTCAGTTCAGTTCAGTTCAGTTCAGTTCAGTTCAGTTCAGTTCAGTTCAGTTCAGTTCAGTTCAGTTCAGTTCAGTTCAGTTCAGTTCAGTTCAGTTCAGTTCAGTTCAGTTCAGTTCAGTTCAGTTCAGTTCAGTTCAGTTCAGTTCAGTTCAGTTCAGTTCAGTTCAGTTCAGTTCAGTTCAGTTCAGTTCAGTTCAGTTCAGTTCAGTTCAGTTCAGTTCAGTTCAGTTCAGTTCAGTTCAGTTCAGTTCAGTTCAGTTCAGTTCAGTTCAGTTCAGTTCAGTCCAGTTCAGTTCAGTTCAGTTCAGTTCAGTTCAGTTCAGTTCACTTCATTCAACCATTTATCCCGCACTTCAGTGTTCTGACTTCGGTTACAACCTGCCAGCATCAACAGCAAAAAGAATAGAAGCCGAAAAGAAAGATGCGGAAATCACGAAGACAAAGAAAGCTTTAAAGTGGAGATGTGCCACTGACCGCGACGCCTAACCATATCACTTAATTCATCCGACCATCTGAAAGGTGGGTCTCATGGACCCCAACCTCGAAATCCCACACGTTCTTTTTGACCAAGTTCACCGATTAAAGTACTCACGCCTTTCTGCCATGTCATGGAATGACCACCTTGACCTGCCTTCCAGCCAATACATGCCCCGTAGAACAGCATACGCGGAGGAAATATACCAGTGGGTATGCGCAAAACAAATCCCAGCCACCTCAGCTTGTGTAACTATAGTACTTGGTCCTGTGAATGAATACTGGCTGTCAACACCCTACGCCTAATCTAAGCATCCCTGACACCACCATATTCAGACACCGTTAGTCTTCGCATATATTCCACCCTTAACGGCTATGTTCTTCAGCCGTATACAGAGCCGATCGAATCACCGCGGTGTACCTTCAACCTTTGACAGACAATCGGATGTCATTCCGGTGCTATTGGTGATTGAGGCTACCAAAAGCCAAACGCGCCTTCTGTATGTGCGATGACACTTCATTTGATATCTGTCCACCCGGTGAGATCTAACTGTCCAGGTATCAAAGATATTTGCTTCAACTAAAGCTTTCCCAGCCAAGTTCATGGGCTGGCTGTGAGCCAGCCCAGTCTTGCAGCAGAAACTTACACTGTAAAGGTGCAAAACGCTTCCTAAACATCGTCACACTGTATTATAGACTATCTAGAAAAATTTGAAATCTACCTGAATCTTCTCTCAGAAGAAAAATAACTTCTGCATATTTTAAGTCCTACAGTATACTGCTACAGCATAGATCGATGCCCTTATTCTCACACTAGGAAAGAGCTATTTCAAGAACCATTTGAATTACAAAATTGAAAGCAAGGTCGATAGAGAGCAACCATGATGAACACCACTTTCCGCGGTGAACTCGAGTGAAAGATCGCTATAAGCTCGAACTCATTTTCTGGTGTTTGCATACAAGCACCGAAGAAGAATAATAGATTTCGTTGGCAAACAATTTGACAACTGGCGGCGCCAGAGAACTGCTTGGCTGGATGAGTCAAATGCCGCTAACAGATCAAGCAACACAGGAACTGCGGGCCTATGCAATGTGTGCCTGAGCCCTTAGATTCGGCGACGGGTGAAGATCAAGTCTATATAACCCCGACCGAGTTCGAAACCGGTTTGGTTCTTGCGCTTACTCCTTTCGCGGGTGGTGGATAATCGAAGAATAATAATCCCGGCTAGTGGTTTGCGTGAGATACTAGCCAAGCTGATTCCTCTGTGGTTTTTGCAAGAGGACCTGTCATCTTTTCTGTAAATGGGCACAATAACCGAATCACATCATATCCTGAAAATCTGCTCACTGTTCCAGTCTACCCGGAAAAGTTTTGTTCGGAGCGAAATCAAAACTTCTCCTCAGTCATTGAAAATGATGAGAACAACCCATCAGATCCAGCAGCTCTCTATGTTTTCTAGTAATCAACCCCCGGAACAACCTCTATTGTTGATGAAGTGGTGAAATTTATATATATATATATATATATATATATATATATATATATATATATATATATATATATATATATATATATATATATATATATATATATATATGTTCACTAGGATCTAATTTGAATCGTCTGGAATGTGAGTGGATACTCTTCATTGAAGAACCCACAACAGTGATTTCTATTAGTTATTCGTGTCCGGGTCAATATTAACCCAACGAGCGACGAGGCTGCATGTGCAAGCGGTCATATTTGTAGTAAGTAGTATGTAAACGTGTGGACAAATTTCCTCGGAAGCACACAACCGGTTTCGCGGTTGTGTTAGCAGTAATCCAGACACGAGTGACTAACATAAATCACAGTTGTGATTCATTTGTGGTCTCTTCATTTGATAGTATCTACTCACACTCCAGAAAATTCAAATCTGATCCTAGTGAACACATAACATCGTAGTGTACAAATATGGAGATAAGTGAGCAGAAGGGTCCCGGGTACGCATACCTGATGAGCAGCAACAAACCGCGAAACCGGTCGTGTGTACCGGCGGAGATTTTGTTCACACATTTACATACTACTTACTATATCAGTAGCGTCGAAGGCCGCACAAACGTGAGAAACACTATGATCGTTAGCCTTATGAAGGTGTGACGGTGCCCCATCAGCTGTCAGAAGCTGAAGATCTTATCGATATATCAATAACAGATGCGAAACGCAGCCTGTTTCTGGCGAATCTACGCTTCACCAATGTGATACTACCTCCGAAGTACGACAGACGCAAGCGTCTTCGACGCTGTTGGGACAAGGCTTACAGCCTTATTGTTAGCGCAGTCCCTGAGCCCGCCCTTTGAAAAAATGTGGACCACAATCGTTTCCCCCACAAGGAGTGCAGCTTTTCAAATTTCCAAACCTTGGGAAACAAATCATGAAATTCCTTAACGAGCTGCACTAAACCAAGTTCAATAGGACTGGGGGAAGGCAATCGGATCCAAGCCTTGGATTTCCCTGCGGATTTCCGCACCGTTAGGTGGATTTGCCGAAACGGGTTACTGGACGTGTGCTGGAACAGCAATAGGAGGTTGACACTGACGGCCAGCTAAAATGTGTCTGAAAGTGCACCGCCGAGCGCTCCAGAAGCCGCTGTTGATAGCGAATCAGCAAACCGTCAGTGCCAAAGATGGTTTCACTTAAACCTAGTGTCATCCTGCCGGTAACTCCGATGAGACAGAACAGTTTTTTGGGACTTTTCATGGCGGCAGCAATTTCCTGCTCTGACGCACGTTCCGATCACCAGATTTCGCGATGCCTACGATGACTCACGTTAAGCGCGCGTCTCGGTGTAGGCCGGGCTTGGATATACTGATATCAAGGCCAGATTGACTGACGTGCGTTTAGAAAGCGCAGAGATTTGGTGGAAATCCAGGGTCTTACGGCACGACGAGACAAGCCACAACTTACTAACCCAGCGGAAGGCACAGAGATCTAAATTAGCGACCAGCTCTTGTTGGTGTTATCAGGTGGGTTCTATATCCAGCATCTTAGCTACCGTGTTTTGAAAGACGAATAGGCTTGTGGCAATCTGACCGTTGTTGAGGCTTATTTGGAGCGACCACCGAAACAAATGAACAGCTTAGTGCAGACTACCACGTGGTCGAAGTCAAGGTGGGAGAGGGGGATGGGTGCCTCAGTACGAGCGACATTCATGTATGCGACCCCACCATTTGTGACTTATGATGATATGGTTGATCGGACTCCATCGCTGCCTCGAAAAGTGCGGACCCGACGTGGCGCACCTGCGGTCAGACCGCATGACGTTCGGGCTAGCGAAGACCAAACGACGGTCTGAGAGCAGGGCAAAAACCGTCCCACGCAGTCCTAGAGACGGAAATATAGACCAAGATAGCTTCTCAAATGCGTCTCGTCAGGTGACAGCCGATCGGATCTATCACTCTTACCTGCTGCAGAAAGCACGATATCAGTTCGGTTCGCTTTTCGTAGGAGGCTGAAAAATTTCAGAACATAAAGACACATTCCGCAGGCCCGCAATCTCCATTTTTCTTCATGTCAAAGCAATCTCCTAATCGGTCGACCGCACAATTCTCTGATGTTCTTTCTTGTTGAAGGGTGTACCGGAGAAATTCATTTCCCCCATAACGTCTCTGTACATGAACAACCGAAGCCGAGTTTGGGCATATGGTGATCTTCCACCCCCCCCCCTCCCCGAGTTTATTACGAAGAACGGTGTAAGTCAGGGCTTTTATCTTTCTCCTTCTCTGTTTAACTTTGTGGTTGATATAATCCTAGAGACCACGCTTTTGTCAGGTGAGCATAGTGGTACTGAACATTTCCCGGGTATAAAAGTGTTAGACCTTGAATATGCGGACGAAGTAGCTCCTCTAAGTGAAGATCCAGGTAAGTTAAAAGCTTTCCTGGACGGCTTGAACAACTGCGTAGCAATATTTGGTGTACATTTTGCACCTTCAAAGTGCAAGATTCTGTTGCAGGACTGGGTCGATCCAATGCCAATCCTTTCAGTGTGTGGAGAGACTATAGACCAAGTAGACAGGTTCTATGATCTGGGTAACTGCATTTCATCCGGGGGTTAGATATCAGATCAGATGTCTTTGTGTGTAGAGAAGGCTCATTTGGAATTTGCCAACCTGAGTCATTTGTGGCGTTGACGTGACATCCGTTTATCTATCTAAAGTCGAGTGTAAGCTGCAGCAGTCGGGCCAGTAATCCTGTGTAGATCGGAGACATGGACGCTGCGGGTAAAGGATATAAAGATATTTTCGGTATTCGGACATTGATCTCTTCGTAGCATAGAATAACACCACATCAGTCACTGGACTGGATCCTATCCACTCGGTAGAGCACGTAGCCTGTAGTAGCTGCCTCTGAATCCAACACGTTTCCCGTCAGTGAAACCAGTGTGGGATAGTAAACGGGCTTCATATATGCATTTTGAGACCCCCAAGCATTCTATTTGGGCGCTGAAATCCCCAGCAATCATTGCTACGTTCGCTGAACGCACGCATCGAAGTAGCTGGGGCAAGTCCCGATAAAATTCAAGTGCAGCCTCGGAGGAACTGCATTCAGTGGGGGCATACACTGATAAGAGGAAAAAGCATCGATGCTTCAGTCTGTTGCTGCTGACATGTACAGAACCACCTAAGGGAACAGCAAACAAGCAACTGCCGATTGGAATCCAGTCTAATATTTCACACTCAGCTCTGGTGCTCAGAGCGATCCCAACGCCAGTCCCACTACAAGCTCTGGACGCTGGGTTACGCTGCACGTGAAGGATGAAGTGAGAGGCTGAGGCTATACCTGGGGTGCGAAAAGTAATCACAGAAATGAGGTTTTTTATGCGTGCTTCAGAGACACAGCATAGATCCATATTGAAAGTTTCAAGAGTTCCAACGGGGGCAGTCTATTGCTCTATCTGGTGTTGTGTGCGACCGTAGCAAGTAGCGGAGTGAAGTGCAAACGTATGTATATGAATTTCGTTTGCCTTAAGCCCCACTCCAGATCTATTGCATCCCTCAGAGCCGCATCAACCCGTGACATTTTGCATCGATCCTAAATTAAAGGGCAGGGATGGGGGAAATAACAAGGCCTTTACAGGAAGGGTGCTGGGGCTTTCTGGACGAACCATAATTCGCGGCTTTCTGCACAGCAGGAAAGATTTCTCTTTGGAAACCCAAAACGGAACCTTTGACTCAAAAGTCTGACCTAAAAAACAGAGGGGCGTTTACCCAGCACGGGAATGCGACGGAAGTGCTCATGAAGGAACACCTGATCTGGCACTTATGACCTGATTTGGAAATCTATCTTGGCTTGTTTTCAATGTGGCATTGTTGTTGATCTCATTTCAGATTCAGTCCCTAGCATCGCGCACCCAGCGGAGTAAGCGGAACGCGGATGAGGCCGCGTAATTTGGGCCGGGGGTGACAACTGCCATGACTTCTCCTATCGTCGAGAAAACCCCTTGGTACTAGACTCCTATTGTATTGAAGAAAGCAGGACGGTTGGGGAACATCTGTATGGGTGCCACGTCGGTCCATGAGTTTGCAGATTCCAACTTAGTGCGGCTGGGATGCACGTTCACACTGACTTCATCGCGTTTGTCAATATTCTTGGGAGTTTGGTTGGAAAATCTCTGAGTCATCCTTGTCACGTCTGGGGCGACCACTGCAGTTTTCCTCCGTTTCGAAACTTTAGGCGATCCGCCGTCATTTTCAGCTATGGAGGCTGACACCTCCTTTGCAAATGCGGCGACCACAGTTTGTCGCAGTGCCGAGGATTTTTCGTTTGGACTGGAATGCTCACCGTTGTTATTTTAACGATGAAAGCAAGACGGTCGAGGAACAACTGCATTTGTGCAGCCAGAAATGTCGAGTCGGTAAAACACGTACAACCGTTTATATAGTCTTTTTCCAGACCGTGCTGTAGCAACATTGATCTTCCGGCTGCTTGAGAATTTAGGCTCCGTTCTGGCCAGCTGCCTGTGGCCATTAGCTTGATTCTTTTGAGCGCTATTTCCGTCCAGTTGGTCCGATTGTTCCGGTTGTCGGCGTGATCGGTAGCCACTCACATGGGCCATCTTGCTGGTTGCCTGAGATTTCACTGAGTCCCATCAACTGGTCTGCATCCCTCTTCTTGTCTGCTGTGGGATGCTTCCGACATATTCACCATTTCTTCTTTGGTCCGTGGTTCTCAATTGGTTGGTCCGATCGGTTTGATGCTCGCATCGTTCTGTGAATACAGTGTTTCCCGTCACACAATGTCCCTTTCTTGGAGGTTTTCTGACCAGTTAATTGATTCTCTCCGTGTTTATTCACTGGGCTGTTCTCCACAAATCCATAGCGGTTAAGATCAGATGTGTTTCTATCATCTGATTCACAGACTGAACTTCGTGTGGTCTTTACCCATTGAGCTGTCAGGCATGATTGAATCATTGTCCTGTGAAAGCCATTTTGCGTAGCCCTTTGGTCATAGAGGCACGCAAACTATCACACCACACCAAGGAGACAATTTGCTACGATTGTTCTATGAATGTTTGTGTTTGTGTACCGAAATGCTACCGCAAACGTCTGCCCAACAGCATGTGGTGGATGTCCGAGGGGGGGGGGGGGGGGTTAAACTCAGTATAGGAATTAATGCTGTAAACGTTGGTATGCCCTCTCCACCGATTTGGTGCTGTCTCAAAATCAACTGTGTATTCAGCCGGGATCGATAATATTGGGTGATAAAACGCAAAATGACCTTTCTACTTAAGCAAAACCTGTCAACTTGGATGGTAAGGTAACCAGTGCGAATTAACAACGGCGCCAGATGACATGCAATGAATGCTTCTTCCATATTATCTGCGTTGATGAACGGAACTCAACCTACCGTGTCTGTCTTTGAACGGCAATCGATTTGGATATCCAGTGATTTCGGAGCACGGTTGATTTCAACGACGGAACGTAATCTTTCTGCAAGCATACGGTAAAATCAACTGGATGAAATCAATTTAATGTTCACACGAAACGGAGTTTTTGGGTAACTATCTACGATAAAATCCAACTAAGGGTTCGTTTTACAAAGAAGTTGAATAACAAAAAACTATGAAATTTATTCATTCGAAGCTGAGTCTTTTTCCATCCAGTGAATCACCAGCAAGTAACGCCAACCTTTGATTTAGGTCAACGAGTAGCGTACTGCAATCTGCACTTTTCTGACTTGTATTGATTGCTAACGATATTACCTATCTTTTTATTGGTAACAGTCAGAAATACTGCTGAATTCACTCACATGCTCATTTTTCAACTCAGAAACACACAAAAATACATGAAATGCGTGTGACTCAATACATAAGCCGACCACCGGACTTTGTTGACAGCATTATTATTGTTTTTATATTACACCGAGCCTGGAGTCAGGCTCCATGCCAACACCACAAAATATATGAAGAAAGATATCAAAAAAGTGAATAAAACAAACTGTTTCTTTTGCTGCCTCATCACACGAATGTATGTGACTTTTCTAAGATTTTGTTCAAGAATTATGGTTTCCGAGAGATTCCCAAGCACGCCGCACAGTATTTATGCCACTGGCTTCGGTGCTGAGTCGTATCCCTCAACGTCTCCATCGACTGTAACATGCCACAGCACATTTTCAGCTCATCTAGTGACCGTAGTTTATCAACCCCACGTTAACAGTTTCCGCGTCTATGTACCTTGTTATGGGAGCTTGAGTCGCTCCCTGAGCGTTAATTTACTCAGGGCATCGATAATTCTGTAAAACACAATATGATGTTCGCTCCGATAAACTAGGTCACGGACCCTACTCTGGGTTTCTCGAGTGTGGAACAAAGGAGTATCTAACACAGTCAGTGGAGAAACCTATAGACTTTGGTTACTATTTCCATTTTATATAGATCCAGTTGAGTTTTGAAGATCAGAAAACAAAAGAACACTGGTCGAAAGAAGAAAGAACATCGTAAATTCTAGTACGACGCAAATTACAGAAGACGGAAATCAACTTGGAACTCCGAAATGTATTTTGATCAATAAATGGAGGTTCATAATAGAGAAATCAGGTGCGTTGAAGCAGTAAACCAACGGAAGGTCAGAAATATCACCCTGAGCTGAAGAAAAGTCATAGCCCTGTAAGATTTGTACCGGTTTCGCAGCATCGGAGGGATAACATTATCAGTTGGTCCGAAATACATCTCCAATGCCGGAGTAAAAGTCAGGGGAAACAAGAAACAGATATGAGCCACGCCACGAAGAAGTAGAGTGGTCCAATTATTACATAAGGCACAAAAGTAATTGGACAACCAAAACACGAAGTGAGGTTAGCTTAGAATAAAATTCCCGAAAACGCAGGTAAGGAAATAGAGAACCAGGGAGAAGGCCTGAGGTGGATCACTGTAAATTACCAGACTGATGCTAGATCACCCACTGGCCTTTTCCGAATACTTTCGGAAGCATAAGTGAATCTGTAAATGATGCTTAAATTACCGAAAACTGGCAATGCTTGTCGTTTTCTTGTCACTAGGACACGTTTGGTCTCCACGGGGTAGGCGTTCGCTTGATAATGTATAAATATTGCTCGATGGCACTGGAGTCTGTTACTCCTAGATAATAATGAAAAGAAAACATTTTAGCGGTACAAACGGTCGTTTGGTGACAAGCACTTTTCAGTTTGGATAATTTCTCACAAACCGTGCTGGGAAGTCGTTGTTGATAAAATTAACCCAAAGCTCTTTGGTTTCTTCAGTTACCTTATCTGAACGGGTATGATTTATCTTCCCTTGCAGTTGACAGAAGTGGACATTTTGAAACGTTGGTACTACCCGGACCACGTTGTTTCTTATAGGGTATTCCTAATCAGCGAGGAGCTGGAAGTTCTTTTAGGGAGTTCGTTGAGGGAAGGCAGCCGTTTATTTTTTCTTTAGCTTATTTAGTGGCCCTATGATCACTACACGAATGTTAGACCAATCTTCCTCGTCGTGACCTTATGCATATGCATCTACTGTTTAGGCTGACCCGTCCGTATACACTGAGAGAATTAGCTTCGACTAACTGACAACCCTACTCCTATTCAAAGGTAGAATAAACACTTTGTGCAAACAGCCCAGAACAAACTCAAGGAAGCTATGTCTACGTGAGCATAAATATCTTTCAGTATTGCAAGGGGTGAGGATCGTGAAACAGAGTGCATCGACTCAGTTCACATGACTTACCGAGCAGTCCAAACCGCAGTCGATTACATAGCGCACATCATCAAACGACATGGAAGATTCGGCAATGTTGGACGATAAAATCTTCATGGAGGGAAGGAAGAATCGTTAGGCTAGGAAAAATAATGGAGATATCCTGCACAATATTAATTCAAAAGTAAATCGAAATCGGGTTCCGACGGGAAAGGAATCCAAAAATGTTCGGAAACAAACAAGACTGGAAGCTCACTATTTTCCGATATCCGTCTGGGGGTTTTGCGTAGACACGAGACAGGTCAGCCACGAGCATTCGCGAATGCAAAATCAAGACGATGTGCTTTCTAGATGAGTTGCAGCCATATAATGAAATTCCATTACAAAAGGTTTACGCAGCTTACAATCAAAACACTAGCTACAATATAAAAACAGGACACTTTAATAAGGCTGAACTAACTCTCAGTTCAATAGGGAATACATAACGAAAATGAGCAATTATGTACTCAAAAAACTTGTAACAGGAAGAAAATTATCTCTTATGCACTACTTCAAGCATTTACACATATTACTGAGTAAAGAAAAGTATATGCGAAGCTATAGATAGCAGTGAGTGAGTAGATGTGCAATAAATCTGGTAACTTGACAACATGCTTCAACTTGATGAACTTTGTCCGTTGTGTGAATGACAGCAAGTGTGAAATGTGTAACCGCATGGCGTGAAAAGACAAGTGTGAAAAAATTGGGGGACTGGGGAGAATTTGCACATGGAAACCATAGGTGAATCACTTTTTACGGTCACGGCAACAACAACTGTTGCACGAATTTACGTTGCTTGTACAATTCCCGCTTCGATAGTCGAGTTGTTATGGCTTCATCAATGCCATCATCGGCAACCGCGACCGTGTAATCCTTTCACGTGAACTCTGGGAGTTGTCAGGACTGGTTTGAAAGCTGTCACTGTATCGAGTTGATGTTCGCTATCCACCAGATGTTGCAGAATTGCACTATTGATAGTCCGAACTGTTTTCGCGCGTAAAGAAGTTGGGACGTGTTCTGATATCCTCCTAGACAGGAGTCTCGTCATGTGTATAGTATACTGTGCACCAGAAGAGCACGTAAACTGATACACAATAAAAAATTGAAACTGATGAGTCGACCTGTCCTTGAACTGGTAAACAATGGAAGGCTTGGTGTTTGTTAAGATTCAGACATGTGTAGCAGGAAAGAAATGTTTGAGGGCCTTAGATAAGTGTAGCTCCGGTATTTCTAAGTTCTCGTCACCCTTGAACGGAACAATTTGGAAGACGTTCTTTTTCGTGGCTATTCGCGCTCGCATTTCCTATCTCCTCTGCCCCATTTGTTAACGACTAAACGGTTCTGGATAGCCATTTTCTTAGCGAGTAACGTATGTATTCCATTTCTTGGGCAATCCTATTAGGACTAAAGACAACTCACTAAGTTTCCTTTGTATCGCAGAGGGGGAAAACCTTCGGAAATGTAATTATTGCCCCACCAATGTGCATTTCCGATGCACCCTTCTTTTTATGTGCTCGTTCTCCACTCTACGTAGTCCCACATTGAGAAAGACAAAAAAATTGTCTTTCTCTATTTCCACCGTAAATGTCGTCATTGCATGGGCATCGTTGAATGTCGGTAGTATCTCTTACAGAGTGGCAAACTATGAAAGTGTCGTGCACGTATCTCAGTCTCAGTCTTTTATTGTGTATCAGTTTACGTGCTCTTCTGGTGCACAGTATACTATACACATGACGAGACTCCTGTCTAGGAGGATATCAGAACACGTCCCAACTTCTTTACGCGCGAAAACAGTTCGGACTATCAATAGTGCAATTCTGCAACATCTGGTGGATAGCGAACATCAACTCGATACAGTGACAGCTTTCAAACCAGTCCTGACAACTCCCAGAGTTCACGTGAAAGGATTACACGGTCGCGGTTGCCGATGATGGCATTGATGAAGCCATAACAACTCGACTATCGAAGCGGGAATTGTACAAGCAACGTAAATTCGTGCAACAGTTGTTGTTGCCGTGACCGTAAAAAGTGATTCACCTATGGTTTCCATGTGCAAATTCTCCCCAGTCCCCCAATTTTTTCACACTTGTCTTTTCACGCCATGCGGTTACACATTTCACACTTGCTGTCATTCACACAACGGACAAAGTTCATCAAGTTGAAGCATGTTGTCAAGTTACCAGATTTATTGCACATCTACTCACTCACTGCTATCTATAGCTTCGCATATACTTTTCTTTACTCAGTAATATGTGCAAACACTTGAAGTAATGCATAAAAATGAAATTTCTCCTTGTTGCATTCGATGGTAATATTCTATGACTCCATGTAGTGAGTCTGAATACAGTTTCCGTTGTTTTCGAATCTGATTTTGTCGCCTTTAAGATACGTGAAAATTTGTCATAGTTATAAATCCCCGCTTCTGATACTGAAGCCGGGATTGTGCACCCGACTTATATAATCCTCTTTGGTGAATGCCATTTAATAACACTACAATTTGATCGGTTATATAATTTTATCTATACCTGCGAGATGTACCAAGCCCATCGTGTAGCTTTGTAGGTTCGTCGATGATCAGAGAAGTTGTTTCTGAGGCGCGGCTAGCATCCACACGGACAGGTTCAAATCCCATCGAGGTCAAAATTATGTGCCATTTTGGTCTATGGGTGCAGCATACCCTCTCTATCAACAGAAAGTACAACACAGGGTTTTTGTGACCGAAATCTGGCGATAGTCAATAATTCGGTTATTGCTGAGAATATAAGTTGGTTTTCAGCTCGATGAATGACTTTAGAACAGAAAAGTCTATGTAGATTATTGTTATTTAACATATCTTCAATTTCCAGTCACTCTCCTGTTAACGCGAGTGTTCTCGAATTTGCAATACCTTCCTTTGAAGCAGACTGGTCAAACTTCTGAGAAATTCGATTTGGACTTTTTAGTCACTGGATTATGCAAAGGCGAAAATCCAGTTTCCCAACAAAACATAACTTGATTTTTGCGTGCAAAAACGGTACACGGCAATCCGAATTTTTTCGGCACTCAATGAAAGCGCATTCCTAATAGAAATCACCACATGAAAGCGTGAATTTGGAGAATTATGATTCGGTTTAGCTTTCTCGATAGCCCAATCGCAATGGCACTCAAAACACAATGAGCAACGGTGACTGGAATTGCGGAAGCACTTACGAGTGCTGACTCCAAGGTGATGAATCCTGGTTAATCAGACGCTCTCGCAAATAAATAATCTCCTCGTAAGATGGAAGGAATATGAGAATGCTACCTAAAACGATGTTAGACAAGAGAAGAGAGTCGTCAAACAATATTAAACGGTACAATTTGAAAGCATTTCACTAGAAACGGTCAACGTACTTATGATGATTAAAAAAGCTGAAGTTGACATGTGATAGCAAAACTGGGATTTAGATGGTTTTTGGCTCGGATATTTCAGAGGCATCCGAAACAGAAGACAGTCGTCTCTGGCCATGAAAAAGATGCTTATAAAAGCGGAACATTTTGCAAGAGGGTCATGTATTCAGGTTCAAAGTACAGGCAAACCGGTATGTAATTCAGCGTGAACAAACTTCAGGAAGTCGTTCGGATGAAATTACTGATGCATGGCAAGCTTATTTATCTGTTCATAAGGCGGAAGCGGTGAACTGTGCCTTGGCAGTGGTCTATCTCCAGTAATTTCTGGTAAATAAACTGCTAATTTTCTACAGATTACGAGGTCAAAACATAAACCTAGTCAATGTATTTTACACACTTCAGACAAATAGTCTTTTATGTTTAGGGATATTAGAGTTAACTTCTGAAGCGGAGAAAACTTCCTAGTTCTAACAAGGTCACACCAGGCACTCTAGAGAAAATTCGTACGATTTGGATGGCCCAGTTAAAATCCGTAGAGGGGAGAAATGACTGGATGAAGGTAATTCTAAAGAAGTTCATTTGTTTGAGTCATTCAACGTTCACTTCAGCTCTCCGATTTATATTTCTACCGAGAGCGCATATCAGTACTCAGGACACCATTTAGTTTTTTATGTTCTCTCATTCCTATTCCACAGTTCAGATGCATTCCTGGTACTCGTCTCTGAATGATCGTGCACCGTTCCACACATGATCAACAGTGGTTACAATATGAAAGCGCTAACATTCGTTCGCCTGGTGAATGAACACAATTCAAAGTAAGATAAATATTATCTGAATGTCTGCAGGTTTATGATTTAATGGTTTTTGCTACGTGTGCGCATTACGGCAATCGAAGGAGTTTAACCTATGATTTTAAAAACCACTGCATTGTCGGGGACAAGCTACAACAATGTTCGTGCGATTTGCAATGTAAACCGTACGAAGTTCAAATAGATCAAGGTACGGTAACGACTAGGGGTCGGGCAATTTCTGCTTACCATCAATGCGACCGACGATGTCGAGGTGCCTCAGTGGTGATAAAAATAACCGCTAAACGACTACCGGATAATGAAGCGAATTTCAGAATGGGACCAAGGTTATATCCCAAATCTTTCACTAACGGAAGTGCAATCTATTCTGCTGGCTTTTACAAACTACTCGAGTACAACGTTGAGACACACTCACCGTCATTCTCACGAAGTTTACCAAGTGAAATAATGTATGCTAAAGTTTATAATCATGCTTAACTTTACTTTTTATTTATTATACATAAATGACAAAATATAACAGAAAAAGGTTGGTGACCAATCAGAGGCTGCCGAAAGGGAAGTGACTCGTGGAGACAAGATTTGAACCCCGGAACTCCAGATCTGATGATCTCTGCGATGACAGTTTCATCACCGCCAACCTTATGTGATGAGATAAAACACTTGAACAGAGGATTCCGCGATCGACGCAATCAATGTTCATTTCGTAGAATGAAAACAGTCAACGTTCATTGGTTGGTTCCAACTGATAAGCTTCAATTCATTCGTTAAGTGATTGGGGAACTGAACTGGACAATACCGCGCGTGTACCACTGCTTTTGGCCAGTAGATTATTAGTAAAAAAGAATTCATCACGATGAAATGAAAAATCTGCATTTGTGCCTTGTAAAAGGAATGTTGGCCCTCGTGCTAAACCATTGCAATGTGACAAACGCGATGGAATGCATAACCTGCCCTCGAAAAGACTGACAACGATTAGTATAATTGGCCTCCACTGCACTTCTTTTCTACAATCACATATCCCGAGAAATGGAAATTGCAGAAAATGTCACACGGTAGGGGGAAACGCTATAGTTACAGAACGATGCGAGCATCAAACCGATCGGACCAACCAATTGAGAACCACGGACCAAAGAAGAAATGGTGTATATGTCGGAAGCATCCCACAGCAGACAAGAAGAGGGATGCAGACCAGTTGATGGGACTCAGTGAAATCTCAGGCAACCAGCAAGATGGCCCATGTGAGTGGCTACCGATCAAGCCGACAACCGGAACAATCGGACCAACTGGACGGAAATAGCGCTCAAAAGAATCAAGCTAATGGCCACAGGCAGCTGGCCAGAACGGAGCCTAAATTCTCAAGCAGCCGGAAGATCAATGTTGCTACAGCACGGTCTGGAAAAAGACTATATAAACGGTTGTACGTGTTTTACCGACTCGACATTTCTGGCTGCACAAATGCAGTTGTTCCTCGACCGTCTTGCTTTCATCGTTAAAATAACAACGGTGAGCATTCCAGTCCAAACGAAAAATCCTCGGCACTGCGACAAACTGTGGTCGCCGCATTTGCAAAGGAGGTGTCAGCCTCCATAGCTGAAAATGACGGCGGATCGCCTAAAGTTTCGAAACGGAGGAAAACTGCAGTGGTCGCCCCAGACGTGACAAGGATGACTCAGAGATTTTCCAACCAAACTCCCAAGAATATTGACAAACGCGATGAAGTCAGTGTGAACGTGCATCCCAGCCGCACTAAGTTGGAATCTGCAAACTCATGGACCGACGTGGCACCCATACAGATGTTCCCCAACCGTCCTGCTTTCTTCAATACAATAGGAGTCTAGTACCAAGGGGTTTTCTCGACGATAGGAGAAGTCATGGCAGTTGTCACCCCCGGCCCAAATTACGCGGCCTCATCCGCGTTCCGCTTACTCCGCTGGGTGCGCGATGCTAGGGACTGAATCTGAAATGAGATCAACAACAATGCCACATTGAAAACAAGCCAAGATAGATTTCCAAATCAGGTCATAAGTGCCAGATCAGGTGTTCCTTCATGAGCACTTCCGTCGCATTCCCGTGCTGGGTAAACGCCCCTCTGTTTTTTAGGTCAGACTTTTGAGTCAAAGGTTCCGTTTTGGGTTTCCAAAGAGAAATCTTTCCTGCTGTGCAGAAAGCCGCGAATTATGGTTCGTCCAGAAAGCCCCAGCACCCTTCCTGTAAAGGCCTTGTTATTTCCCCCATCCCTGCCCTTTAATTTAGGATCGATGCAAAATGTCACGGGTTGATGCGGCTCTGAGGGATGCAATAGATCTGGAGTGGGGCTTAAGGCAAACGAAATTCATATACATACGTTTGCACTTCACTCCGCTACTTGCTACGGTCGCACACAACACCAGATAGAGCAATAGACTGCCCCCGTTGGAACTCTTGAAACTTTCAATATGGATCTATGCTGTGTCTCTGAAGCACGCATAAAAAACCTCATTTCTGTGATTACTTTTCGCACCCCAGGTATAGCCTCAGCCTCTCACTTCATCCTTCACGTGCAGCGTAACCCAGCGTCCAGAGCTTGTAGTGGGACTGGCGTTGGGATCGCTCTGAGCACCAGAGCTGAGTGTGAAATATTAGACTGGATTCCAATCGGCAGTTGCTTGTTTGCTGTTCCCTTAGGTGGTTCTGTACATGTCAGCAGCAACAGACTGAAGCATCGATGCTTTTTCCTCTTATCAGTGTATGCCCCCACTGAATGCAGTTCCTCCGAGGCTGCACTTGAATTTTATCGGGACTTGCCCCAGCTACTTCGATGCGTGCGTTCAGCGAACGTAGCAATGATTGCTGGGGATTTCAGCGCCCAAATAGAATGCTTGGGGGTCTCAAAATGCATATATGAAGCCCGTTTACTATCCCACACTGGTTTCACTGACGGGAAACGTGTTGGATTCAGAGGCAGCTACTACAGGCTACGTGCTCTACCGAGTGGATAGGATCCAGTCCAGTGACTGATGTGGTGTTATTCTATGCTACGAAGAGATCAATGTCCGAATACCGAAAATATCTTTATATCCTTTACCCGCAGCGTCCATGTCTCCGATCTACACAGGATTACTGGCCCGACTGCTGCAGCTTACACTCGACTTTAGATAGATAAACGGATGTCACGTCAACGCCACAAATGACTCAGGTTGGCAAATTCCAAATGAGCCTTCTCTACACACAAAGACATCTGATCTGATATCTAACCCCCGGATGAAATGCAGTTACCCAGATCATAGAACCTGTCTACTTGGTCTATAGTCTCTCCACACACTGAAAGGATTGGCATTGGATCGACCCAGTCCTGCAACAGAATCTTGCACTTTGAAGGTGCAAAATGTACACCAAATATTGCTACGCAGTTGTTCAAGCCGTCCAGGAAAGCTTTTAACTTACCTGGATCTTCACTTAGAGGAGCTACTTCGTCCGCATATTCAAGGTCTAACACTTTTATACCCGGGAAATGTTCAGTACCACTATGCTCACCTGACAAAAGCGTGGTCTCTAGGATTATATCAACCACAAAGTTAAACAGAGAAGGAGAAAGATAAAAGCCCTGACTTACACCGTTCTTCGTAATAAACTCGGGGAGGGGGGGGGGTGGAAGATCACCATATGCCCAAACTCGGCTTCGGTTGTTCATGTACAGAGACGTTATGGGGGAAATGAATTTCTCCGGTACACCCTTCAACAAGAAAGAACATCAGAGAATTGTGCGGTCGACCGATTAGGAGATTGCTTTGACATGAAGAAAAATGGAGATTGCGGGCCTGCGGAATGTGTCTTTATGTTCTGAAATTTTTCAGCCTCCTACGAAAAGCGAACCGAACTGATATCGTGCTTTCTGCAGCAGGTAAGAGTGATAGATCCGATCGGCTGTCACCTGACGAGACGCATTTGAGAAGCTATCTTGGTCTATATTTCCGTCTCTAGGACTGCGTGGGACGGTTTTTGCCCTGCTCTCAGACCGTCGTTTGGTCTTCGCTAGCCCGAACGTCATGCGGTCTGACCGCAGGTGCGCCACGTCGGGTCCGCACTTTTCGAGGCAGCGATGGAGTCCGATCAACCATATCATCATAAGTCACAAATGGTGGGGTCGCATACATGAATGTCGCTCGTACTGAGGCACCCATCCCCCTCTCCCACCTTGACTTCGACCACGTGGTAGTCTGCACTAAGCTGTTCATTTGTTTCGGTGGTCGCTCCAAATAAGCCTCAACAACGGTCAGATTGCCACAAGCCTATTCGTCTTTCAAAACACGGTAGCTAAGATGCTGGATATAGAACCCACCTGATAACACCAACAAGAGCTGGTCGCTAATTTAGATCTCTGTGCCTTCCGCTGGGTTAGTAAGTTGTGGCTTGTCTCGTCGTGCCGTAAGACCCTGGATTTCCACCAAATCTCTGCGCTTTCTAAACGCACGTCAGTCAATCTGGCCTTGATATCAGTATATCCAAGCCCGGCCTACACCGAGACGCGCGCTTAACGTGAGTCATCGTAGGCATCGCGAAATCTGGTGATCGGAACGTGCGTCAGAGCAGGAAATTGCTGCCGCCATGAAAAGTCCCAAAAAACTGTTCTGTCTCATCGGAGTTACCGGCAGGATGACACTAGGTTTAAGTGAAACCATCTTTGGCACTGACGGTTTGCTGATTCGCTATCAACAGCGGCTTCTGGAGCGCTCGGCGGTGCACTTTCAGACACATTTTAGCTGGCCGTCAGTGTCAACCTCCTATTGCTGTTCCAGCACACGTCCAGTAACCCGTTTCGGCAAATCCACCTAACGGTGCGGAAATCCGCAGGGAAATCCAAGGCTTGGATCCGATTGCCTTCCCCCAGTCCTATTGAACTTGGTTTAGTGCAGCTCGTTAAGGAATTTCATGATTTGTTTCCCAAGGTTTGGAAATTTGAAAAGCTGCACTCCTTGTGGGGGAAACGATTGTGGTCCACATTTTTTCAAAGGGCGGGCTCAGGGACTGCGCTAACAATAAGGCTGTAAGCCTTGTCCCAACAGCGTCGAAGACGCTTGCGTCTGTCGTACTTCGGAGGTAGTATCACATTGGTGAAGCGGCTTCGGTTGTTCATGTACAGGGACTTTATGGGGGAAAGGAATTTCTCTGGTACACCCTTCAACAAGAAGCAACATCAGAGTATTGTGCGATCGACCGAGTCGGAGGTTGCTTTGAGATCATTAAACACAGAATTAGTGGTTATGTTCTAAGATTTGTCCAAGAGTGGAGATGTGATCAATATATCCTCGACTAGGTCTAATCACAGCTTGATTCCCGAGCGAGCACCATTCGCATCCATTAAATAAGCGAAGGAGTATAATACCAACGACCAGTTTAGATGTGATGCTAACCAGACCTAGTCCCTTGTGGTTTACACATGAGGACTTTCGCCTATCCTGTGAGTTGATAAGATCTTCAATTCACATCAACGTCTTGGAACTTGTTCCTTCTCCCATATCAAACCGAGGAGTTTTGTCAACTCCGACGACCATACTGAGCCACCATGTTTGAAATTAGACAGAGGAGACCCGTCCGGCTCAGCGGCCTTGTGTCATTTAACGCAGCTTATCTCACAGAGAACTTTAGCTTCTGACCGAGAATCGGTATCTACATCCAGAACTCCAACCATCGTACTACTCATTATATTTGTTGTGGATAAAGGCAAGTTAAATTGTTCCTCGAAATGCTCCGCCCAACGAACTAGACGACGCTCCCGAGTCTGTATCAGTGAGCTGCTTGCTTCTTTGATCAGTTTGCTAACGCTTGGCTTTATTTGACCTGTATTTCTAATTGGACGGAAACGGTTGCGGCTGTTGCCAATCGCCACAGCCTTTTTCATCTTCTTACATTTCCTATTCCACTACTGCTCATGGTCGTCTCTCAAGCTCCGAATCAGTTGGCGTTTAAGGCATCTCCGTGCCTCATCATCTCTGGAATCCGGAGAAACCGATCTGTGCGCATTTAACAATGTAACAGAGGATGCAGATATCCATCGTTTCTGTGTGTTTGGTTGTTGGACCTTGGTCAGTATTAGCAGATCAAACAGAGCCCCCTCGATCTCTTTCCGTTGCTCTTCTGGATCCTGGACATTTGATTGTGTCGATAAATGGGTGGATAATTCTGCTTGTATGCAGATCGATGGTTTTCGAATAGTGGCTGGGGCCGGCTGGCTGTGGCGTCATTTCGGTCACTGACGGGACGTAGGCTGAAATTCGAGCGGAGAAGAGCGTTATTAGTGTCTGCAGACGTGCACCAAGATGAGTGACTACCGTGAACCTGTACATGCCGGCGGTAGCCAATCTGAGTTCAACAGTATGAAGGCGCAGGAGGACGCCAGGTTCGTTGGTTCAGCTCGCTGTGAGAGAAATTTGTACCTAATAAGAATAGTCTGTTTTAAAAAAAAAATTGGATGAGCCGATCACCGTCATCAGTTCTATCGGCTGCAATGCCAAATCGGCCTCCCTAATGCCTTGCTATCTCGTTTAAGCTTCCAACTCGAGCACTGAAATCATCAGCAACGACCGTTATGGCCACACAGCGCACGCTGTGGAACAGTTTAAACAAATCCTAGCAAAAACCGTCTTCGGCCTTAATTGAAGAACAATTAGTTGGGCTAAACAGAGAAGCAAAAAACAGGCACCGGTGTTTCTGTCTGCTACTGTTGAAATGCAAAGAAGCGTTCACAGACGACTACTGACTGGGAGCCGGTCGAGCAGTGCTCGCCCAGCTTTCTTGCTCAGAATGATGCCAATTCCAGCCTGACCAAAAACACTTGACATATAATCGCCCAACATGCAAAAAGTGAAACGAGGAGTCGACTTCGTGTCTGGGGAGCGAAGTGTCAACACTGAAGTTCGGTCCTGTATGCCTGTTTCGGCGGCAAAACAAATCTATTTAAAGGATTTAAGAGTTCTATTAAGAGAACACAGATTAGTGAACAGGCCCGTTTTCAGTGATTCATACTCATGCCATTACATCACAATATATATGGACAATTTAGGGAATTGAACCAATTAGACGAAGAGGAAGTGATAGAGACTATTGGTGACAAAAAAGGAAAGAAAATAATTGTAATCCAGGCTTAATCGAGACCGGATATGGATTGTTCTTCGCACATTATGTCAGTTTTCATCTGGTCTGTAGAGTGGAGGGAGGGCCAAGGCAGCTTATGAGCACACAAATTTTTTTTGGGCACGCAGAGGGAAGTTGTGTAGGCGGATGCCAACAGCCTCAGCAGTGTCCAGAATGCGACATTTTGCTTGTCTTGATTGTCGACCTCGGATCGGAGACGTTTACTGTATCTGTTAGGAGCAGTTTGTTGCTCCGCTTGAAAAGTGTGTGAATGTAGAAGGCAGTTAAGTGAAGAGAATACTTGGGTATGAGAATCGATTCTCTATTTCTTCCTACCTACACTTAATCATCCTTACCGAGAGTTAGAAGTTTTTGTTTACGACATTTTGTGGATCCTCGCATCCATTCATAATTGCGATGTGAAAGATGGAGAGCAGATAAATCATGTTTTTTTTTATAGATTTATAGGCGGATCACACTTCACTGTTGACCACATTGCCGAGGAAAGTTTTCTTTGGGAATTCTAACCGGAGCCCTTGACACAATAGCCTGACCAACAAAGCAGTGGGGCATTAAACCAGTACGGGAACGTGACCAAAAAACCCGTTTGCCACGTGAGATCTGACTATTGATCCCACCTTGACTTTTCTTCGTTAGTGCCAATTATCTCGTCGCTTTCTGGATTCAGTACATAGCCCTGTTAACTCTGTTTAAGGGTCTGACCAGATTGAATGTGAATTGCCCTCTATTATTTCTGAATTGTCCATGGTGCCTGTGGACCACGTGTTCTAGTGTACGAGCGACACTCTTCGCCATTGTTTATTTAACATCTTAAGCACCGTATCTTCAGTCTTACAGTATGGCTTATTTCCGTAGCATCCGGACCTTGTGACTAGCCCACGGTTATTTCCTCACTGGCCGTACTTTGATGCCGTTGACATTCGCACTATTAACGCATTACTCGCTGCCTTTGGCCCGACCCGTTTGACTCAGTTTATTCCGCGTCCATTCTGATTCATCCATCGGATTGGTTCGTTTTTCAAGTTATTTGCTAGTCACACGCACTCACGCACCCACACACACATATACAGCTTGCTCAGGTGACCGGGTTCACCGGCAATTTGGACGCAACTAGACGCTGTCTAGTACATTTTAGATACGGCTGGATGCTGTTTTATACACTTTGGACACAGCCGAACACCGTCCAACACCCTTTTAGGTATGTAATGATTTCCTTGTTATTTACTCACTAAAGGACGCACAATCACCGATGGTGTCTTGACGGTGTATACAATTACACCCGGACACCTCACAATTCGAGGTTTGTATATTTTGCATATTACCGTGATTCATTTAATAATACCGTATCATCAGACAATTTCGTTCTCTGTCGCCGACTGTTCGGGATTTTACGCGTCACCCGATTGGTCCCACCAGATTTCATCGGCGAAATCTCTAAGCCCCATGCATCTAATGGAGCAATCGGAACGTAGACGGGACAGCATTCTTTGGGTCGGGAGCTGCCAAGCTTTAGCGGGCGATAGCTGCCCAATGGAATGCGATCCTTTCCTCCGCCATCGAGAGAAACCCGAGGTATTCCACTCCTACGTCCATTCAGTGGAGATCTTTTAACTGGTGAACGTTTTCCCATTGGGTTTATTAGCAGGATTGTCCTCTTCAGATGCATAGTGACTAGAACAAGATGTTACCTTAGAACGTGTTCAGATAGACTGGGTTTCATCTGGCCTCTATTCATCTACCTCAGATTTGTTTGCATCTCTGGCTTAAGGAGGTCATCCTGTGTAGCTCTTTAGTCCTAAAAGCACATTAGCCAGCACCTGCGCCAAGATGCAGTCTCATTGTATGGGATCACATGCCAATGGTCTTCCGTGGTTTGACGTGAAACTCAGATTTCTGCTCCATCAAAAAAGTTGTCGTGACCTCGACTGTTCTGAGAAAATGAACATTTTCCGTGAACCATTCTGGATTTATTTTCTCTACGACTCTCACTGACGCGTGGTTTTGACTGCACTGTTTTCTTCGGTTGAGTACGTTTAACTGAACCAACCTTCGCGAGGTTTCCGTCTGCCTCACTTCTGACACTCTTTCGGTCTTCGCCTCCTGTGCGCTCGGTACGATTTTTGCCTCGCCGTTGCGTTCGTTTGCTTTCGTGTATTTCTCGTATCGGTGCTGGTTCGGATATGTAGAATACTAACGCATCTGTCTATCAACTTCAGTCTGCTCCATTCATTCGATCGAGGGGACTTCGTTGGTAGTTCGTGTGAGACCTGACAGAAGACACGTTCACTAGACGCCAGTCGAACGTCTCTTATAAAGTCCAGTCTGGAAACTTGAGCGAATGATCGGGGTTGGCTATGAACACTATGGATGCATCCGCCACCAATGCACCGGAAGTAAATGCGTTGAGAGGTGCTTATTAGAAGAATATCTTACGATTGACATTGAAGGTGTCCGAAAACGCTTGCGTGCATACCTGGAGCGAAGACCCATAGCCGCGGTCGGCATCCCAGCATTGATGGAGGACAATGCGTTGGTTGCAACGGACCATTGCAAGGTGGGTCTAATGGCGATATACTACGAATCGGTAAACGGGACAGAAAGTCCACGGCCTCCAGAAGTACCATGCGGTCTAGCGATGGGGGTGGTTAGCTGAGGAACTGCTTTCAGTCAAAATATATTAATTTCCAGGGACGAGCAGTGTGCACTGCCTGTTTAAAGGAGAGCAGGCTAAATTGGTGACTTCAGGAATCACAAAATTTTATTTCGTCGGTGTAAGCAGAGAAGCCATCTGGAGATTTGAAAAACTCGTTCTTTGGTCCAAAGGTGGTGTGAAGGTCGCAGCAATCGGCTGTGGTTCTGCCTATTCGACCCACGTTGTTTATAAGACACTAGAACGCTTAGTGAATACACCTGCAGTCATTTGGAAAACAGTTTGGCGAACAAGCCCGTTTTCAGTGACTCATACTCATGCCATTACATCACAATATATTAGAACAAGTTAAAGGATTGAACCAATTAGACAAGTAGGAAGGGATAGAGGTTACTGATGACAAAAAAGAGGGGAGAAAACAGTTTTAATCCGGGCTTAGATCAAACCCGGATGTGTATTGTTTTTCTCGTGGTCTGATGAACTAAGTAGTGCTTTCGCGGTTGAAAGTCAAAGTGCCTGATTCTGTGGCTTGATTATGTGTTTATTCATTCGCTTGTTCCTGTGGAACAACGTATATCCCCGCACGACCAGGCGTTTGTCTGAACGCTCCCACGAACATCACCCTGCATGGTTAAGCACTGGAGCAGTTAAGTCATTCAGTAGCGCTCTTTTCACAACTGGCTCAGTCTAATCACACAGTAAACGTAACTGAGGCCTTCCGTTCGTTGTATAAGGTTCGGGGATGGCCATCAAGACCGGCAAAATGTCGCATACGAACCACAGCTGAGGCTCTCAACATCCGCCTACACAACCCCCCTCTAAGCGCTCAAAAACAATTTGTGTGCTCTTAAGCTCTCCTAGCCCTCCCCTCCACCTTACCTTAGGCCATAGACCAGATGAAAACTGATAAAACAGGAGGAAAACAATACACATCCGGATTTGATCTAAGCCCGGATTAAAACTGTTTTCTCCCCTCTTTTTTGTCACCGGTAACCTCTATCCCTTCCTACTTGTCTAATTGGTTCAATCCTTGAATTTGTTCTAATATATTGTGGTGTAATGGCATGGGTATGAATCACTGAAAACGGGCTTGTTTGCCAAACTGTGTTTTCCATGTGTTCATTGGGAGTTTTCTGACACCTAAAGCCATCAACTGTTTTGGTTGCAAAAACATGGGTTCTGGAAGAAACGACAGTGTATCTTTCTAATCCAAGACTAAGGCCACAGGGTGCCCTTCGGAAGGCAAGGCACCACATGGATATGCGCTGCAGAAACTCAGTCCTTCGGTGTTATACCTATGCCCTCGTCGGATTAGATATTTCCTGGATGAAAATATCTTTTAAGTGGGTCCCACTGTCGCAAATACGTTTCTTCAGTGCTTCCGATGGAAGGCTCCAGGGACCGGTCCTAGACCCATTGCTTCTTTTGGCTCATAGAAGGAAAGCGCCATCAGTTTTTAAGTCACTTCGATCTAATTACACCGGCAAGGCGTAGTTATACAGGTTTTTAGAGCAAATTAGGACAGATTTCTGTGTTGGTGTGAGATATTCCTATCTCGGACAACTGCGAGAAGTATGCCCACTTGATTCTGGCGAGTTCTGAGAGTGACGCTGCTAACACCATACATAGTACATATAAATGCACTTCACTGCAAAAGAACAATCTTTGTGTAGCAGTGTTCTCGTCTCTGAATACTAAACTCTACACGGATAGGCCTGCAACTCGGCTTGGCGTATGTTTGGAGTGAAGATCCAGGTAAGTTGCAGCCCCTATCAGATAGCCTCAACAACTGTGTAGCAATATTTGGGATGCATTTTGCACCTTCAAAGTGTAAAATGCTGCTACAGGATTGGGTTGGCTCAACATCAAACCTCTTGGCAGGGGAAGCTCCAGCTGAGGTGGATAAATTGTTACCTGAGCAGTTACATTTCACCGGGTGGACAGATATCGGAAGATATCGGATCATCGCGTGCACAGAAAGCGCGTTTGGCTTTTGACAACCTACGTCATCTGTTGCGGCCGCGTGAAATTCAATTGTCCATGTGATCCGCCTACCAAATGGTTGGAGACACCAAGCGGCGAAGTTGCATTCGGAATCTTTCCTTGTTCCATTGATTTCCGCTTGATACTTTGACTTCTTTTGATCTTTATCTATATGCTTCTATTCTTTTCGCCCCTTCACTGGACGATGCCGGAAGGTAGCAACCGAAATCGAAGCAAAGAAGTGCGGGGTTAATGGTTGAGTAAACTGTGTCCTCTGTTTTCATTTTGATAACATGTGTATAATAAGATGGTCCTCCATCATTCTCCTGCACAGTCATAGAACTCGAAGATATGAAAAGATTTCGACGTTTTGCCACTCGCCTTGTTTATAGAAGTATCAGCTTTGAAAGTCGTCTTCAGGCAACAGGGCTGCATCCAGAGGCCTACCGTAAAGCGCATGATATTAACTACACCAGGCGCACTTTCCGTAGAGATTTTGAGGCCGAAACTGATGGCGCGTTTTCGCCTGCGAACACAACCAGACACGGGGTCATCTCTTTTGAAGTACCAACTAACGGACCCGCTGCAGATGTACGACGAAGGGTGGCAAACTTATGGAACACTCTGCCAGCCGAATTAGTGGGGGAGTAGAACTACTGAATTTTCAAGCGGTGCCTGGACGTCCTTTTGAAGAGACGGTGGCAGGACACGTCCATGCTCTAAGAATTGAGGTGACGCGAGTCGCATGGGATACGGTCCCTTCGCCTTCCAGTTAGAAGAAAGAAAACTGAAAGTAAGGCAGATGGTTGCCAACGTTTGGCAAACGTCCAAGATAACATCACTTTTTGCTCACCGGCAAATTCCTGTGTGAATCCATCTGACTTGGCTGGAACCCACGCAACCCACTCAGCCGGTAACTACCGTTTGTCTCTTTCAGCTTATAGCTGTAGATGTCTGATGATTTTTGCTTATTCGGTTCGCTTATTCTTCATTTATCTCCAGAAAATATCTTTAAGTTATCGACGTTATGCTTTTTGTTTGCAGGTCAGTCATATTTTGGCAGGTTGCTTTTTGATAATGTACACATCATCACGAATACATTTATGTGCCACGTTGGTTCTGTTCTTGAGTTCACTTCGAGGATCACTTCAGCAAAGTTGATTCAACCATCAATCTCGCACTTCCGTGCAGCCCTTGCACAAATGACCGCATTTGCGGAGCAGTCAAATGATTTTTTCCGCGGTCGATTCACTAGACTGCCGATAGTATCGATGACTGAAACATCCGTTTGCCGTGTAATTAGGTGTTGGAATGGCCTGGTGTACCATTAAGTTCAATGCGCTTTCTCTAGGAGATGCAAGCATGCCTCAGGTTGGTGATGGTCAGAAAAGGAAAAACCGATATCTTTTTGGACCTGAATAACCCTGGGTCTTTTCTATTAGGATTAAAATACAGCCGATGTTCATATCTACTTATAAACAGTATACCAGTTGTCTGCCCATAACATTTTCCATTTACATAACTGTTAAAGCAGCCTGGTGAGAAACGTGTGTTCCACTGTTTTCAAAGATATAGAAATATGTGGATGTTCATTTACAACTCTAACAACCAGAAAACTAAAGACACTGTGCAGTTATTTGTAAATTTTAGATATTAAATAACACAACTCGTCTGAAATATGTGCTCATGTGAAATTTCCGTGACCTCCAGTAACTATTCTCAAGGCAGATTCACAATCGACTACACAAATCAAAGAACAAGTGATCTAAGCTTATTTAGATTCCCGGGGGTGCATACTCGGTTTCAGACAGTGTACAAAGGTTGCAAGTAATTACTAAAACATAATATGATTCATCATGAAGCTTGAACGCTCAACTCACCATTGAAAATCTTGGAAGCACTGTACAGCTGTTTCATCCTTGTTGGGAATCATGAGCAGTGCACATCCACCGAGCTCGGGGTGAACGATTGTGAATCGAACCCCTTAACCACAAGGCTATCCGGGCTGGCCTTTGACGGTTTGTTGAACATCTACACTACATGATATAGCATCCTTCCGTCACCGGCTTTTGAACGGTAACAACCCGCTTCCCACACAGCGATCGACTCCTATGATGGATGACTTCTCTCAATTGCTAATTACTAAGAGTTGGTTTTACAATAAACTATAGGTTAAAGAAGTGCAGTACTACGATCAGAAGTGATAATTGGGGTCATGTGCAGACAGAAGGAACCAAAAAAGGTGAATGACAGCCACCAATGATCGCAGTAAACGAGTGGTCCACCGGAACTACTGTTTAGCTTATCGGTTTCAGCTGAAAAAAAACACTTTCGGATATTCGATTTACGCCTGTGATTATCAGGAAACTAAAGAAAAACCCCAGTTATATTAATGTTCGTGACATACAAGGGCAGAAAACCTTGTATATGCCCGTAATCAAGAGAAGTTTCAGCTACGGCGGATAATGTGGATTTACAATCTAATGCACAGCTTGCCTCGGGCGGTCCAGCTTACTTACACTAAGCGAGCACAAATTCGTGGAAATACATGCAATAGGGCCGTTAGAATGGTTCATTGTTTGTGTAATCTCTTCGGGGTTAACATTAGCACTTTCGAAGTAGTAATTCGTAAATACTGATTTCGTTAATCTGGATTTCGTGTAGATAGTCTGACGGATTTTTGGGTGATGCAAAACACGAGTAATTATCTTTTCAGGAGAACTGTTGTGCAGTAAAAATAACATGATTGATCATAAACTTCCGTCGCAGTTGGTCAATTATGCTGGTTGATACTTCCACCCCTGTTTTCGGGCTTCTTATCATGACTGACCGTTTAAAGCCGTACTTGTCTGCAAGTTCCAAGTCTAGGGATCATGGTTATTACTATTTCACGGCTGTAGGTCGTACCCTGTTCACGAAACTTAACACGAGAATAAAATGAAAAAATATACTCGGAAAACTTTGCACTTTTTGTGAAATCGAGAACTTTACGATAAAATAGCTGTTGCATTTTTACCAGAGAAAAAGCATTTGATTAGGCATACCTTCGGGAACACATAAATCCAGTTTCGTCAGCAGTATCACTAGAAGATCGAAATCTACCGCCGTTTCTGGTGTAATTCCGTTACGGGCAACAAGGTACGTTGTAAGAACAGTATTGTCTTGATCGGCTACTCCGAGCTGAGATTCGACAGTTTTGGCCACGTTCTCCATGTTTGTGCCAGAAGCTGCCTGGGAACAATCACCGGTTGGTAAGCACTGATTAAATGGTGAAGAGCTAACTGGGCCATCAAACCAGGAGCCAAATCGATACAGTGCAGCTTCCCAGTTCTCCGGCACATGACGCAAACTATGTGCTGCCCTGAAAGACATGAAAGAATCAGAGTTTAATAGGAGTAGTAGGAGGTTTAAACTGACTTTGAAATAGTTTTTCATTCAGAACCAACGCGTTGAGAGCCTGCCCGACTCGAATGATGAGTCGGCGTTCGTCTAACAGTCATCATTCAAACGGATCCGAGTTTCAATGCGGGATCCGTGTACGTTCACTGCTACTGATGATTAATATCTAGGGAGAAACAGCTCTACCGTGCGTCCATGGCTTTAATGGTGAGCTGAGAGTTGATACCAAATGATGAATCATTTCATAATTCATAACTCATAATAAAAAACGAGAAGGAAAAACATGTGATGTGATCACAACACATCAGCTAAATGTAAGGTAATGCTTGTTGCATATCCTTTATGATCAACTCCAAGAACAACCTCATCCCAAACTGTTGGACAATTTGAATCAGAATTCCCTTTAAGAAACAATATTCGCATCAGACCCAAGTCCAGTGGAGCGCGTCCATAAAACAACTCAAAACTTCAAAAGAGCTCCTTGAGATATCCGAAATTCGAAACTGCTAAGATATACATCAGCTTTATTGAGCATCAAGGTGCAATGGGAACCGCAGAGCTGACTTCACGAATTATTTGTGCTAATTATTATGTTCAGTCCACGGTTTCAATGGACCGTCTAGCTGATGCATTTTCTCAATGTTTTTTTGTGTTGAACTGTGTGTTCAGAGGTGATCTCCGCATCTGATTTGAGTTGGACGCTCAGATTGTTAGACTAAAAAGGCTGACAATTACTGATCGTTCTCTAATCTGATCTACTGTTTCAAAATTTCCATTCTCCTCACTCTAATGATTGACTTTCCTTCTATAAAATATCAGCAATCGATCCTAGTAATGAGCCCACAGATATTTGAGAAGTTTTCACCGTGTACACGTGTTCGTAAGCTCTGTTTATCTGAATGACATACATATGTTTTGCAAGAATTGATGCTACTTGATGATGGCCAAACAATCTGGCCAGATCGTGAGCATTCACACCGACCATTATGTATGTCTCGTCACCAATGCGTATACGTCGATGTTTTAGTCCCATCAATTTTTGGTCGGATTCCAGGGAGCCACGTGTTCGAGACTGTAAAATTTCATATGGCATCGGCACCCGAAGGAAAACATCGGCTCCAAAGCCGAGTAGACGATCCACTGAGTCAATCAGTCCTGCAGCTGCGCACACCATCAAAGCGGTTAGTCCTAAACACAAGTAAATAAAACATTATTTGGTTCCGATACACCGAAACAGAGAGATGGTGACAAGAAACATCCAGGAGGAGAAAAGCAATTGAAGTACACACGAGTTCCGAGACTTGCCCTCTAAAACAGACATCACAAACTGTGTAAAAAATCAACATATGCACATACGTTGAAAAGATGTAGGCAGTTAAATTACAAGTTAGTTCACTGTGACGGATGCCTTGTGATTTGGGCGGAGAAGTTGTAAGATCTATGTGGGAAAATTCAGAAGCCCTTCGGCACGGTCTCAACTCAGTTGGTAGAACACCCACATTGCTAGAGCGTGAGTGGAAAATATGTGTGGGTCCGAATCCCTCTAAGGTCAGTAACTTCCAATATTTGGATCATTTGGACAGTTGACACATCAGGCAAAACCCAGCTCCTTGTCCATGTACAATACACACGGTAATAAAAGGTTTCCAGAGGCGAGAGCGTGAGATTATTCGGAGTGTATTACGCCATGAATGTCTTCTATCGTACACCGACCACCAAAAACACCCCCGCCCTCCAAAATAATCAAAAAATTGTACTCAAGGGAAATCCGTTGTGAAAATCAAAATGTTTTGTTGGGAATAGAATACTGTGATCGTTCTCAAATGGTCGATCATTAGTATACAGTAAAGCCAACCGTGAATGACATTACCAACATTTACCAGTCCAGTCACGCGCGCTATTAACCGTCTGATAGTATCACGTGAATACGGCCCCAATCCTATTTAAAGGCAATCGTCAACCCCAATACAGACTTGTATTGCCAACTCTGATCCACTTTCCTCTCAATCTGATCCCACAAATGCCCGATTGAGATTGGATGATTGAGCAGGTCACGAGAGCGTCTGTGTACCGTGAAACAGGTGAAACTCGCACACAACAAGAGAACGGTGTGCGGGCGTGATATCGTTCTGATAAATTGCTTTAGTACTTGTGCGCAACAATGGCAAGATGTGTTAGATAAACCTGGCCATTGGTGATATCACCTAGTAGTCCAGTGAGTTTTCCTTACGCCAACTACTTATACAGCTCAACAGCTAAGAAAATTCGGGACAATCTTGTAGTGGTAGTCCCTGAAAGGACCGAATTTTTCCCGGCTTGGGGCACCACTCGTTCTTTTTCACTTACCCGCAAATGAAGGAGTGAAATCGAATGATCATTCGATTGGTAAATGGCCTTGAGAAAGGTTACCTGCGGTAACCAAGACGTAGACTGACTACCATCTTTTAAGATAGCGCTGTCACCGAAAGACAAACACTTACCTTTAACATACCACATGGCGTATCGATTTTTTGGTACACTCCGAAATGACCTGAGATCTGATACATTGAAGGAGTGCAATCTTGTGACCGTTTAGGGTATGTTATGAATTTCTTCCATTAGATGGAAGCGGTAGGGTCTCTTTCAACAAGTCGGTCACAGCAGTGGAGCAATGTGGTGGCTCTCTATCTTGCTGGGACCACGTGCTGATAAAGTTGGGAATGCCAGATAATCGCAGATGGCTTGTTTTAGCACTTACATTGTCGGGAAGAAACACCGAGCCAACTAATCGTTAACTGGTCGATCAGAGTTTAACGCTGTGAGGGTGCAGGAGGGTGCCAGGTAAGTTGGTGCCGCCTTTTATGCGAGAAATTTGTACTCAATAGGAATAGCCTATGGTCAGAACACAGTTTGATGAGTCGATCACGACTATCGGTCCCACGAGATGTAACACTTAATTGGTCTCCTATCTTTCTTGCCGCTTCGTCTAGGCTTCCAACCTGAGCACTGAAATCACCAGCAACGGCCATTATGTCCATAGAGCATACCTTGCGGAGCATTCGGAAAAATCAATAGAGATTTCGTCTTTAGTCTCCGGAGAGCTACAGCCAGTTAATGCATACACAGACATGGCAAACAGGCGTCGACGCTTTCGTCTGTTGCTGTTGACATTCACAGAACCATTCAACCGAACCACACACAAATGACTGCTGACTGGGATCCAGTCGAACAGTACACGCTCAGCTTTCACGCTCAGAGCGATGCCAACGCCAGCCTGACCACGAGCATGATAAACCGAACCGTCCGAAATGTGATGAATGAAACGAGAAGCTGAGTTTGTATCTGGTGAGAGAAGTGTTAACAATGAAGTTGAGTTTTGTGTGTGCTTTTCAAAGACACAACACACATCTGTTCTAAAGGATTCAATAGATCTAACCAGGACAGCCTTTTTGCCCCGTTTGGCAAAGTATGCGAACGTTGAAAGCAGCTAAGTGGAGAGGATGCTTGAGTCGGATAAGCGACTCTCGCTTTTCCCCTGTCTCCAAGTTGTTACCCTAACCGTGAGTTACAAGTTCTCGGTCATGGCTGACTGTGGTTTCTCGTATCTATTTAGAATTGGAACTTGAAAAATGAACAGCAGAGAGATGAGAAATGTTTCCCGATGGACTGCTGGAGATTTCTGGGCACATTATACTACGTGGCTGTCCCCACCGCAGGAGTTTTATCGGGAATTCTAACTGGAGCTTTTGACTCAAATGCCGGAACCACAAAGCAGTGGAAGTCAACCCAGCACAGAAACGTGACCGAAGAACCCGCAAAGAAACCTCTTCTGGTCTGTCACGTAAGACCTGATTCTTGCACGCATTTTATCTTGTCTTCGCTGGTGCTTTGTTGTTGATCCATCTTTCGGATTCAGTCCTCAGCCCCATGCACCCAGTGGAGCAAGCGGAACGTGGACGTGGCAGCATCTTTTGGGCTGAGCGCTGCCCAGCTTAGATGGGTGATAGCTGCCTAATGAAGTCCGATGACTTCTTCCATCATGGAGAGAAACCCCGAGTACTCTACTTCTACGATCATCTAATAGAAGGTTTTGACTGGTAACCTGAGTCTCTCCGTATGTGCATTCGCTAAACTGTGTCCTTCAGGCGCAAACTGGCTAGAACCAGAGTCTGCCCAACAACTGGTTCTGAAACTCGACTTCGTGTGGTCTTCACCCATTGACCAGTAAGGCATGATTACACCTCCTGAATAAGGAAGCGCTTCTAGACATGGTGGAGTTCTAGCTATCACACCATGTCAATGTGCAGTCTAATAGAGATGGCAGAAATATCACCATGCGGAAGCCCAGTACACATGATCTTTATTCTCTCCATTATTCTTTGAATAAAATGGTGCTTGAAATCACCGGCCAATCAGTCTTTGAACAAAACCACAGATGAGGTATCATGGCCACAATGCAGCTATCACCTGCCTTCCTGTAGAACTTCATTTTGTTAATACTAACTTGTTCTGTTATTTGATACATCAACCTCGCACTTTTGCTTTTTTATTACATGTATACGCATCAGTACAGTAGAAGGGGCATTTAGCCCAAAGCCTCGAAGGCTCACTGCACTATTGGGGTCAACCGGCAGCCAGACCCTAAGACTTAAAGTGGTGAAGAAACACATAATGTCCCAATAGGTCAGGTGTGGTAACGATCCGGATGACAGTGGGTTACTGTCTACCAACCAAGTAGCCGGTGATGGCGAGGACTGGGACCTCGAACTTCTGACGTAGTAATCAAACGCTGTAAACCAATCGACCATCACCGGATCTAAATTGTTTCACATTAGTCAGTTTGACAAGTCGATCCCTGAAGACAAGTAGCCGATGACTTATATCGGGTCCCAATACTTGGGTTGCAGCTAAAATTCTCTCAGCCTGCCTTCTTTCGTCGGACCGCTAGGCTGTGGAACAACCGCCCCATTTCCGTACTTCTACCCAACGGTAATTTTCCTATTGTCATAGGCCAAACTGGTAAAATGGTCGTGGTGTATGTTTTACCACAAAACGTTTTTTACATCTACCTTGGGGTCTACACATTTTGACCTGATTCACTTCACACAGCAAACGTAGACCGGGGTGTAGTTATTACATATTTGTCGTTTACACTGTAATTATTTCGGCCAATATTTCCAAATACTCCTAAAATATACCAACAAAGTAAAAAATATTTATGAGTAGCGGGATATCAGGTTTCGTATAATGAGAATCATCTTTCAGTGTTAACGTTCAAAACACTGAAAAGCATGGAAGGACTGTACGGCTGTTTCATCATTGCTAGCAATCATCACCAGTTTAACGGAATGCCTTCGTTGTACTTGGGCCCCACAGAGAAGCCGTCCATCATAGGAGTCGCTCGCTGTGCGGGAAATACTTTGCTAACATTCAGAGCCAGTGCTGGAAGAGTACTATTTCATGTAATTCACAATTCCAATTAATCGTACAGAACGGGCCCGAATATCCTTGTGTTTAGGGTGTTCGATTCACAGTCATTCACCCCGGCTTCGAGTCCCAGTTAGGGCTCGCTGGATGCGCACTGCTGATGATTTCTGACAGGGCAGGACGGCCCTATAGTGCTCCCATGCTTTTCAATGGTTTTAATGTTCACACTGAAAGATGAATGTCATGTTATAAAAAATGTATTACAACGAAAATCAATATGAACAGGAAGAAAATCTATACTGCAAGAGGCGAGCGTTTTATACAATTTCCTTGGTAAAAATCATAAAATGTGTCAATTTCCATATGTTGCGGAGCACCACATCTGCTATCAGTAGGGATCTTCTTCCAAGAAGTCATCAGTTTGACCTGAACCGGTCATCCCAAATGCAAATATAGAACAGCAAACCAGCGCTGTTACTGCTTAGCTCCGATATGTTGATCAAGTCAGAAAACCCTATTTCTGAGAGCGGAAGCAATAACTGAAAGTAATCTGCCATCTCTGTTGTGATCAAAACAATCCCACATTTTGCAATCTTCTTATTGCTGCTATTATTCATCGCACAAAAGTGGTCTGATTTTTTAATAAAAACAAAAAGACAGCTTTATCATTGATAAATAAATTCAATATTTCAGCTCAAACGACAGACTTAATGACATTTAAGTTATTACATGTCTCGTGAAGACAACTACGAGAATCTGGGTGCATTGTGTTCGTAATCACTAGCAGAAGACCACGTAATTGTTGCACTCCACTTATTTGTATGAATTTGAATGCTGTCTGAAAATGAACCGCAAGACCCCAAGCAAGCAAGTGAGTGGTCAAGCAGGTAAAAGAGCTGAGCTGCATGTGATTTCACCCGCGAACCAGTAGAGGCATTCGACACAGAACGATCGATCAGTCAATACTATCCGCTCTGAAGTATTACTAAAGATAGGCACTAAGCAGCTGCATGCCTACGCATGAAATGGATATGGATTAGCAGTCCGCGTAGTATTCGTAACCTTAACCAGACACAAAAGGGTAGAACCATTACAGGATCCGGAGTTTCATTCTTTGAAAATGGGACTCCGAAACGAGTCTGTATGAGCGGTGGATTGCATCTTGAAACTTCGTTCTTGACTACTGAACAAGCGCAATAGGAAACATTTCTGGGACGTCGTATGCAATGTGGGGTTCATGCAGTAAACTGTTTCACAATACAGCTCCTCTAGATGTCTCAGTATGGTCATGGGGGAGGTCTCCGGCTCTGAGTTTGCTACTAGCACCGAACGTGTCTCGGAATGCTCCCAAATGACCGTACGTCCCATATAGCTTCTGCTGTGAAAGTCTTACTCACTGCCTTCTCGGGGTGGAGGTGTTTTCACAAAGGAGTGAGGATGACGGCAAACGTCCGGCCCACTCCACCAGGTTGAATGACTAATAACCAGCCTGGGGGGCATGGTTAAGCCCTGATTCCAAACCAACCATGGGTGGCGTATGAAACGTACAACACTTTACTGACCGGCATCTGTGGCTGAGGGTGTACTGGGCACCCAGGATGTCTGTCTTCATCCAAAGGGCGTATGAACTGAGCATTCAGTCACCTGCTCCTAGAGGTTCCCAGAAGAGGCAAATGAACCACAAAGTTGGCCACCGGCCCTTCTGGACCAAAGTTTCTGCCTTGCAGGACGCGCTTGGCTGCGCAAAGGCCGGAGATGCATCCGCGAGTAAAATGTCTACTCTGGACTGAGCGACAGAATAGGACAGCAGTCCACAACATCAACAACAATGCAACTGATGGATACCTTACAACACGATTGTTACGCTCTCCAAGTACATGCTAGCACTAAAGTTCCCAAACTGTACACATAAGTTGGTTATTTAAATCCCAAACTTCACCTCCACACACACAACTTCATATTCTACGGGAAGCGCAGTCGGCCGCACTTGTGGCAGTGTCTCTGAAGAAAGTGCTGTTTCTGTTTTCTCGCGTTCTCCTTCGCCTAATAGCCAAGTCTCACTGAATCCGCCTCTCCCAGCTGATGCTCCTCTTCGCCCTCGGCGTTCTTTAAAACTAACCACATTTAATGTGGGAGAAAAGTTGCTGGCTGTGTTCAAATCACCGCCTGCTTCTGGCCAGCACGAACTTCGAATGTTCTAATCGCCGGTACATCACGGGGCGTCCGCCCTCTTTGAGTCAGCAATGGACCCAGCTAGACGACATCACAATTAGCTGCAACTGATAGGGCTGCATACAGGAACGCCGGTCGTCCTGGAGCACTCCCCTTGACTCCGACCACGTGTTACTCTGCACTAAGCTGTCCATGTGCTTCGGTGGGCGTGCCAAACGTACGATGCAGCAGCGGTTAGACTGCGACATGCTGCCTGATCCTTCTTGCCTCTCAACTTTCCGAAACGCTCTAGCTGAAAAGCTGGCATCAATGCCACCAGATAACATCAACCAACACTGGTCGCTTATTAAGAATGCTTTGTTTTCTGCTGGTATAGTGAACTGTGAACTAATCCGTCGTGTCATGACAATCTGGATTTCTGCTGAGTCTCTACGCTCTGTCGATGCACGCCAGTCCATCCCGGCTGGTCGTGAGTATAATAAAGCACGGCTCAGAACGAGACATGAACTCAATGCAAGTCTGCGTAAGGATCGCGAAATCCGGGGGTCTCAAAATGCGTCAGAGATGAAACAAGCTGCCGCTATGGAAAATTCCCGCAAACTGTTTCACCTCATCCGAGCTATTGGTAGGAAGACACTGGAAGTGACCGAGACGATCTGTGAAGCTGGCAGTTCACCAGGCCATAGTGTGCATTGACGTCTTGTACGCTGGGCGAAGCACTTTGAAGCACAGTTTAGCTGGCCTCCCACGTCAGTCCCTCTTAGCTGTTCCGGCACACGTCCCGTGGTCTGTTTTCACAGATTCATCTTCTGAGGCAGAGGTCCACAAGGAAATCCAAGCCCTAGGACAGCACAGCATTTATATATATGGTATTGATGTCAATGAAAAACGCCCTGAAAAAAATCACATATACCCTTCAACTCTTCCCAAAAATTCCAGACAAGGAAGAACTTAAGAAGTAGATGGAAATAAAGTAGGTTTTAACACAGTAGTAGAGTCCAAATCTATTACGACTGAAAGTTCATGCATGTCCTTCATCAGTGATCATTATGACAAAAAACTGTTGTTCCTATCTCAACAATGACGGTTGATGGTCTTAATAGTATCCGGCCAGATTGCTCAGATGCACTGAACCCGAAAAAACTAACAGAAAGCACAACCGAATAACACCTGTTAGTCTATTCAAAAACCCTCGAGCCTACGGTCGTTCGGGTAATGGAAGATAACTCAGTTCACTTTAGTTTTTATCAAAACGGAAATTCACAAGCAAACAAGCTACTTATGTAACAACTTAAATAAACATCTTTCGATGGCTGAACTTGTAAGGAAACCGGAACTTTGGCCGAAAACTACGTTAGCCATATACGAACTTTCATAGCCCACTTGTTCTGATATAGCATAAGTTGATTTCAGCTGTTATATCCAAACACAGTTGCTTTTTACACAGCAAAGCTGCGCCAATGTGTAATAATGGATACCGACCAGTTAGTGGTCTTCCATATTATGTAAATGTTTTTCATCGTGTATTTAATAGGGTTAACAGCAGAAAATTACCAGACTGAGAATGCTGATAGTCCACTGGGAACCAGCCTGCCAAGATACACTGATGCAAGTTCGTAATGAGAGCCTGGATTTCCCGTGCGATATTCGAATTCTGCGGATATTTCTGTAGAAAAAGAAATTTGACTCATCAACTGGTGTGCATTTTTCACTGATACACACTCTAAACATTTATCAAGTTCTACGGCTACAAATAAAGTTTAAACACCGTGAGCCTATTTTTTCTGAAACTTCATCAACATTGAAACAGATAGCCACCAATATATTCACCGAAACTGGTCGGTTAATGGCGATGTGAATAATCACAGTCGTTTAGAACGACGAATCTAGAGAGCGTTTAACTGTTTTCAATATTTTCTAATCGTATTACTTTATATCATACCACGAATAGTGTGGTTTTGGTTCTTTTTAAACCAGCTCTCTATGGCGTTTCTGTTTCCTACACCAATTCGGAACAGTATTCTACAGTTTAATCACTGAGCTACATTTGTGGTCTATTGAGGGTTGATGAGGACCCGAACAGTGGGATCTGCATCGACTTTTGTGCACCCCAAATCAATCTTTAGTTTAGCCAAAGCAATTTTGGACAGGAGATGAGCAAACACAAACAGAACATTTTTATATCGTCAGAGATGTTGAAATATCATTATCTGGACGAATGATTTCTATCTTTTTCTAGGTGCCCAAGCGTGAAGTATAACTAACAGTATTTGAAACTTCTTTTAAAAGGCATGTACGTATGTACTAATATTATCACCAAAATATATGACTTAGTTTCAAAAGAACAGAAAAACTGGTGAGATTTATATTCCAATATAATATGAATACAAACATTTTGTGGATTACTTCCGTTACCTCTCTCTGTCGTGTCCGTGTGCTCCCGCGACTCAGAACTGTGTCACGCCAGATAGACCAAAGAAGATTATTTGCATGTTGTCTGGAGTTTGACGTGAAAGTCGTGTTCAGACTGGGCATAACACCAGTGGCCACTTCTTTCAGGTGCGGGGATGTTTTGTAGTCAATGGTTGCCGAACTGAACGGTACGGGTTTTGTAACATCACCTTCGAAGCACTAGAATAAACCGTAATCACAGTTTGCACTACCAAAACCGTTTATAGTGACATTAATTAGGGAATGAAGAGATTCTAGAATTGGAAAGTGAAAACCAACGAATCTGAAATGAATGGAATGGCACAAAATTCCAGTTATTCACTCATTTATTTTTGATTATGAAACTCTTGATAACTCCAAATATGATTATTTGGTGTTCGGAAATAATTTTCAAACGAAAACATCCTCACTAATGTGATACTTGACTCATCTGTCTAAAGTCGTTCATCATAAAAGTCACTGACAAGTCAAACACGTATGATGCACAAAGAAAACTTTGGTTAGCCATTGCTGAACATTTCGTGTATTGATGAGTTTCACAACGATGCGCATCTGTGGTCATAAAATGGACAGTTCAGTTGTTTTGTACGCAAAGCACTGTTCTACCGAACTCTGATAGCCTTGGATAATCTTAAAGTCAGAATGAACTGGATTTATATTTCCTCTATCAGGAACCGACAGTTTAACGCCACCATGCAATTAACAGCATGATAATCATATGGAAGTTTGCATGTGCAAACCTATTGGAGAAACTACCCCTATTTGTCTTGTATTGCATTGCATTATTTTGTATTGAGGTCTTCTTCAAGTTAACAAACTCACATTTAAATCAAAAAGGAGGACAGAAACCGGTTAGTCACTTTCAAATGAGTAAAACCAACTGTGGAAAATATTAGGTTCATGCGAGGTCCCTCTGAGAATTTCACCCTGTAAACCAGAACACGTCAAATAAGGCACTGCAGAGTTACGATAGTTCAGTTCATTCAACTATATAGATATTTTTACAGGTGATCAGTCCAAACTGGGAACACATGTGGGGATGCAAACCGCATGCGGATAAGTCATAGCAGCGAGGATGAGTGGAATCAGCAAGAATCTCCATTATGAACTTTTCACAGGTTGTAATGTGTAAACCACAAACTTTGGAGATAACAGAGATTACGGGAGTCAAAGATACATGACTAATATTGGCCAAGCACGGCGTATTCGGAGAAAGCCTTTCTTCGATAGAACAGGAAGGATTACGGGAAAGCAGTAAAGTAAGATTTACAAAACACATCTGTGGACGAAAGAAACATGAGAATCCTTTTCGGCACTAAACTATCTTAGTCTGCCGATTTAAAGAGTTTATGACCTATTGCTCATTGACGTAAGAAAAACCAGAAAATGAGAAAGTACGTTAAAAACATTTTAAAGTATTGAGATGAAGAGCAGAAATCTCGGCGACTACGCGGTCCAACAGAACTGTTTGATTTTACCACAATTTCATTAAAATTCATTTCAGTTTTGGAAAATGAAGTTAACTGAAGTAGAATCCGCCAACATATCCAAATCCCTCCACGTTACTTGGACTAAAACGTAACAACAACTCACGGAGCCTCCATCAACTATCGGACAACAAGAAATATCCTCAAGTTTGAAATAGGCACAGATGACTGTGCAACGACAGTATCAGTTACAGTGAATTCTTCCAGAACTATCCTGCCTGGTTATCATACCTATTTAACGTCCTTAAGGAAACTAGTGCCAGAAAGCTAACAATTGTTGATAAGATGCAAATATTAGTTTCATCACATTTTGCACCTAACAAAAGCTACATCAACCTTGTTACAGTAAACGCCATTAAGTGGACAGTCCATAGGATGGATGTAATGCATTGAGACGTACCATTCCATTTGACTATTTTTCTTGTAAACAGAAGTCAAAAACATAGATTGCAATCTATGTTTTTGACTTCTGTTTTCAAATTTGTAACGGGGAAAGGTTGTTTCTTATTTTTCTTGTGTCGGACTTCCACGGCATCCATACAACCAGTGATCATAGGCAGGCAGGAAGACACGACTACATATCATAACAATTGAGGAATTTGTATTCACAAAACCTAATCATCATATTTCTACCATATTTTTTCACCTCTCTCCCTACTTTGCCATACTATTGACAACTTCCATTTCTTAGTTAGGCTGCCGTTAAGAATTAGCAACCAGAACAGCCACAATCTAATAAACGTCATTGGTTATTCCAATTTGACTAGATTCATTGAAGTCTTTCACATTCATGAGACCAAAGTGATTCTATGAGATTAAACCGCAAACGTGTTAACGATATACACTGTCCCAATGGATGACATACCGCTGGTCTAATACTACATAAGTTGCTATTCGACTCGGATTTCCTGTGCAAGGCCATACTAAATTGACCAACATGGCCCGTTTATTCACAATGAACGATTTCATGTCCGTTTAATTACCACTAACGGTCCGCTCGATTTGCGTAGACAGCTGTACCCAACCACTTTGTGGTTAAACAAGTACCTTCGAATGTATAATTTGCAAATTTCGGTGTCGTTTACCGATTTCATAGGCTGACAGTGCGCAATTTTTTTCGCGAGAATTCACAAAACGTTCAAATCGAGCTACTGCCACAATCTCAGTAGTAATATTAGAAATTTGAAGCTCGGAGGCCGTAGCCGTTCCCAAAGAACGCACGGCACATGACGAAAAGTTAAGAGAAAGAATAGTAACCCTGGAGAACATCAGCTATTCATCAAGAAACTCGACAGAACTTCACATGCTTTTGTGCGGTAATTCTCCTGAGAAATCGGTCTTTCGACTACAATAGCTGTAAAGCGGGACAGCCAATGGCTTCAGATCTTTGTGATCCGCAATGTCCAAAACATCTGACTGATAGTTCACGCCATTATCATCATGGTATTTGTAGTGCACTCCCTCAGCTCAAATATAGACTTTCGATGGGGTGAGTATACTCTGCCGTTGGACGCAGAATAGTTTCTACAGTGCAACAGAGGTAACAGGTTGCCTTCAGGGTACTGATGAGGAGATAACCACTACTAAAGAGTGACTAATAGATGAAAGAGGACCGTTAAGCAATATCTGTGAGATGTGAAGAGGGATATACTATTGGTTGTGAAGGAGGTGTTTTGGCACTACATATGTTTTATAGGTTAATGATGAATATATCCTTGATCTCGCTAGTAGAACAGAATGACCCAGATCTAGAACGTCTTTCGAAAAGTGGGATCGATTCATCACCATTGAGATTTCGTGAGTATCTGTGTAGGCACGGTGCGAGATAGGGTTTCAGCAATGGCCACCTACTGTAGTAGGAAACACGGTGTAGATCTGGGTCATTCTGTTTTACTAGCGAGATCAAGGATATATTCATCATTCATCTATAAAACATACGTAGTGCCAAAACACCTCATTCACAGCCAATAGTATATTTCTCTTCACATATCTCACAAAGATTGCTTAACGGTCCTCTTTCATCTATTAATCACTCTTTAGTAGTGGTTATCTCCTCATCAGTACCCTGAAGGCAACCTGTTACCTCTGTTGCACTGTAGAAACTATTCTGCGTCCAACGGCAGAGTATACTCACCCCATCGAAAGTCTATATTTGAGCTGAGGGAGTGCACTACAAATACCATGATGATAATGGCGTGACCTATCAGTCAGATGTTTTGGACAGTGTGGATCACGTATATTTCGTCACGTTCCTTCTAGGCACAATGAGAAATGCCTTGCGGTGAATCACGTGAAAGGTTAACACAATGTGCAATTGACTCGAACATGTAAGTTTTAGATGGCGAATTACAACTAACTAACGAAAGAAAATAATCGGTCAATACGTTATTCAATAAAGTCCAAAAATAGAATTTAAAAAGAGTAGCATATCTGGGATAGAAACAGAGTGATAGAATGATACCCTGAAGAACTTTTGTCGGTGGAAATAGTTAAGACGTTTTGACCACGACCACGTGTTAATTGTTCGCGATCGGTAAAGAGGTAAGATAAATGACCACCGGTAGACGGCGGGCCACTATCTACATTTAATATATTTAGAATTTTCTTCTCGTTACGCATTTGAATACAATACTACAGCCCCGCTTACAAATACTAGCGGCTTAACATATGCTACAAAATGGAAAACAAAGTAGTGTGTAACATTATGATGTTAGATGGCACACTCAAGTGACGATAATCAAGCTGACCGGACCAGTTTTTCTTATGTCAGAAAGCGTTCAATGGAATAGAAATCTTTGAACACCAGTCTAGATAATTAGATTACACGATATATCTTTCAGGTAGTGAGCATGCACTCACATTATGGATACCAGTCTAGCATAATTCAGGGTATTTTTAGGGGACAAAAGTTATTTGAGTAAAAATATTGACTCTGAGGATGAAATGAGAGCAAATTCAGTTTGCTCCCTTAGCGAAAGCCCGTCTGAACCACTGGTTTCAGTATACTTCATCTTCATTAGAAGGAGTATATCACGTACGAACTCTCCGCCTAAGGTTAGTGTAGAGTTCAGAACCATTAATCGACACTAAATACCAGTCAAGTCTGCTAATTTGCTTCTATGTCATCCAATTTTCGCGCCTGTCCGGACATTTGGTAGAATGCACATTTGGTCGCCAGACATTTCGACGATTGAATAACGCTATATTCATTTAAGTCTGTCAAATATCACATCCTCAGAGAGTGGATTAGGCGTAGCCCGTCCCCTTGGCCATTCTCGGGATTTACAGTTAAGACCTGCTAACCCAGAATTATAGCGGCATATATTGATCACGAACCGGTAAGCGAGATGGCTTGCGTTTTACTGTTATGCCAATGTATCACAGTCAAATTCTTTTGATCGTTGTGACCTCAAAGCAGCTTCATACCGGAATTCCTGAAGCCGAAGGCTTGAAACTAAGGTAAGCTGAGATGGCAGTGTGGTCTACCACGACAGTGTGCTGTGAATCTGGAATTCAAGCCTTTGTCCTTTTTTAGGTGAAAGACACTTGATCCACTTGATTACCTCAGTATGTGAACAAAATGACTCACCTTAACGATTACATGCGGCAGGCAAACCAGGATTCATCACTGGACTTTTCTTAATGAATCGGGTGCTACTTCTGAGAGACTGAGGTTGGTTGGGGCGATAATGGAAACAATATGCAGGCTGACATTTCGGAAGTACTATATTTCAAAGTTGAAAACCAATGAGAAATGGTTTAGGATTGGGTTTCTACTACTTTCTCAGAGTGTAACATTTGACACACTTAAGTGAATATAGAGTAATCCGATCGCCCAAATGTCCGGCGACGAAGAGTTCGGGAGCCATTTTCGTGTACATTTTTGTGACTGATTCTGTTGTTTATTTAGTGGTATTTACCTCATTTTGCCCACTAGAAACTTTTTGAGTAGTAAGTTGCGAAATTCGACCTGCCCAGGGTATATACACATTTTTGGTCCATGCTGTACAAGTGTCAAATAACGATGTGAAAACGCCTCCTCACTTTCGTAAAAGAAGTAAATGTTCAGTAGGAAATTTACAGATGTGGGATTCAAATGTTCATGAATAAATCAATGGCTAAGGGGTAGAATTGCTCGGTCTATCGTAAAGATTATTCAGCTAATCGATTCGCGTTAGGGTAATAAATTCACGTAGACGTACAACACCGTTATCCGACCACTGCAAATTGCATGAATTCATTTCGTGTAAAGAGGTAAGCTCGTTCGAGCGGCCACCGGACCAGGATTCTCTATCGCCCGCAGATAGTTGACTGGTCAATTGTATCAAGTGATCTGTGGTAAGCCAGTGATACAGAACTTGACATCGCATTTCATCTATGGGCAAGAAAACAAATATGGTCGTTTAATAAGCCTTCCAATTAGTTTGTGTACCAGAGTATTCGTAGGAAAAATACAGATTGAAATTAACTTGATGCGAATGATCAGCTAACGAAAACTTGCGAGGTGCAATATATAACAACCAGAATGTTTGCTATAATGAGCACCAAATTACACGCGATAAACCAAATTAAGACTGATTCTACTGGTATTTAAGCGATGACACATTCATCCCTTTTTGGTAACAGGTAAAATACCGCAAATCAGGTGATGACTGATCACGATAAAACAATACTGGTTTTCTCTTTTTTTAATTATTGTAATAAATATAGGAAACAGAACAGTTGATAAGAGAGGACGCGATCAGAAGGATGTTTTGGGTCTTCAGGCGAACTATATTTTGCGGCTGCCAACACTATAGGAGGGGTTTATCGTTAACAATCCCATTCGTGGCCCTCGACTCCACAGCCTGACCAACAAGGAAGAGGGGCGCTAATCCACCACGCGAACGTGATCAAAGCACTCGTGGAGTAGCTACTTCTGGTCGGCCACGTGGGACCTGATTGTTGTCTGTGTCGTAGCTTCGCTTGTGCCTTGTTATCGATCCGATTTTCGGATTCAGTCCTCATTCCCATGTACCCAATGCAGCAAGCGGAACGTGGATGTGGCAAAATATAAAGTAATATCAACTGTCAAACCTCTGTTATCGTCATTACGCTTATCACTTACAATGATAGTTTCTTTCTGAATGATTGAAACTGGTTTTACTTAAAATTAAGAATGGGGAGTCCCATACTTTTGTCCCTCAGCGTACAATTTTTGTTAGCTCTAGAGATACTATCAAACACGCCATCGACCATTATTCTTGACCAATGAAAATACCGACTCATCGGTCCAAATGATAGATTTCCATTATTAAACAGATCATTCCATCTGCTCTCGGTCCGTCTTGGAAGACCAATCATCACCATCATCAGCGTACAGCGTTAAACAGTGGGGCAAGCCCCACTGACCACTACCCCTCTCACCATGCTGCACGAAATAGAAAGAATGAATATACACGATGAACAGAGAATGAACCTACATCTGTGGGAAAAGGAAAGAACGCCGTAGCAGCCAACACACGGAATACACAGTACAACTGTGTAGACGCACACTGATCAGTCATTTTGATCGGACAGAAAGTGACAACACGATCGTCACTGTTCACGGTTCACTACCATATCCTTCAGTGTCTCCAGCCAACTGGTTCTGGGATCTTTTGGACCCCAACCATGAAGAGGTGAAGCAACTATTTTTTCTACGTTTCTTATATATTTTCTCATTCCCCGTTGCCACGTCATCTGTTGACCTCCACATGGTTTCTTCCACTCCCAAGAAGGAATGGAAAACAGGGCACAGTAGGATGGGCGTGTTTGTCACAGCTAACAAGCGCCACCACGCGCCCCAACCAACGAAATCTACTAATCTGGATAAGCTGTGATTGAACATTCTCTGAACTGGTACCCAATACTCGATTTCTAACCTCAGCATTGCTTACTCGGTCATTCCATACAATCTCAGCGATACTACGCAAACACCGATGGTCAAAAACCTCAACGCCACGAATATCTTCCGCACACAGACCCCAAGTCTCGCAACTATACAACAAAACTGAATGCACCGTGGCACAGTACACACGACCCTTCGACTTCAATGAAATATCAGGTTGCCGCCATAATTGCTTCAATCCATTGTTCACCGCTCCAGCCTTCAATATACGCGTGCTCACCCCTACTACCGTGCTTCCATCCGTCGTCACGCTGCCGTTGAGGTAAGTGAAGCGGTCGGCATTTGCCAGCACCTCACCATCGAACATCAAGATCGGAGCTTTTGACGTCCAGTTTTGCATTATCACTTAACACTTTGGAGGTGCAAAGCGCATGCCGAATAAAGCTACAGCTCTCGTACGTCTATCTAGTGCACGTTACGCATGTTCCCTGCATTCGAACAAGCAGACAACGTCGTCTGTGTAATCTAGATCTAACGGATTTTCACAATTTCCTAGTTCGGTCATCATGTCCGTAAGATTTCGCAGAGCGTTCTCCATTATCTCGTCCATGACAGAGCTGAACAGGAGTGGAGAAATGGGACATCCTTGTCGAACACTGCTGGTCGTTTCAAATGTACTGGACAGTTCGCCCTACACCCTTATGCGGTCGGAAGTATGAGAACATAATGATCTCAGTAGATTCACGAACGTCTGTGGCATAACTTTTCGATGAAGAGCACCGAGTGGCACTGTTCGGTCAACTGCATCGAAGGCCCTTTTCAAGTGGAGTAAATCCATTATTGTCGGTCGGCGATGCGTGTGTTACGCTTTTCAAGTAATTGGCGAACAATGAAAACCTGGTCGATATATCCATGACCTGGGCGGAATCCGGCCTGTTGTTAGCGGGCCTTCCTCTCGCGAGTCGGTGTCAGACGATGCAGCAAACCCGAGGCTAACACCTTGGTGACCTTCGGAATTAAGCTGATTCCACGATGGTTACTACGGTCATTGCGTATTCCTTTCATGAAGATGAATATAATCAACGACTCGCCTCGTAATAACGAATTACGTTCCTTTTTCTAAGCGTCACGGATCAAGGTGGTAAGTGGTTTTATCAACACACCACCACCCAGTTTGAAAAGAACTGGAGGAAGTTCGCCGGGACTGGCCTTTTCCCTCACTTCATTAATCGAATGCGTGACCCAACTTCCACTTCCAATGGGGACTCAAGTGATATCACCCAAGGAATCACTGTTGTCGAAGTCGGAGAACCACATTAACACGCGGCCAGCTAAACTGCTCCTTGAATTATTTTGCCCAACTGTTTAGCCGTTGCTCTTTGCCACGAATAGGTTCTCCAGTCCTATCGCATATCGTTTCGCTGACCCGGGTTCGCCGTCCACCGGTGTCGCGAATAAGTTTGAACAATCTTCGGCTGTCACCTGAAGCAGCTGCTGCTTTCATTGCTTCGGCTACCTGGACCGACCAACTTTCGCGATCCTCCCTAAGGCTTTTCGTAACTTGCCTTTGCAGATATCTTTGTGTCTTATTTACCTCCTTATTGTTTTCTATCTGACGCCTTTGTTTCATCAGACTCAACGACTCTTGAGAAATCCAGTGCCTCTGATGGACATCGGATCCAAGACCACAGGCCAAACCTGCTACCACGTGCATCGCCTGCTGGGTATGACCCCGAAACCCTTGGTAATCTCGTGATTCCCACCTTCCGATTGTACGGCAGACGATCTTCTGCTGTGAGCACCACATGAACACAAAAGAACACGGACATGTGGGCTACCAGACTGGAAAGTACACAGAAGTGTCTGACCTTCATAACAAATTTCATGCAACGGTAAACTGTATGAAATAGGATTACAACTGCGTTGGGCTGGTTTGAAATATTCCAACCTGACGATGCGGAGCCTCGAGAACACAGTTTATTTATGAGGGGAGGAGGAGGTGCCGGATGGTACATAAATAAGCTGATGTGTGTACTGCCCTATATGATACGGCTTGGAATTATTCTTGAGGCCCAGAGGACGTGGACTGTTGTTCAATGAGAGAATTGGGAGTTGCAGCTCAAGGTCGAAACCAGTGCAGCGTACTGAGCAGACCCACCCTATACGTGGTTACAAATTAAACACTGAGAAAGTAAAAAAAAACCAAGTCGTTTTGCCATTATTCATGAAACAGAATTTTAAACTGGAATAAATAGAATGAGTATTTCACTTTGTGGTTTATCTGATTTGAATAAGCCGTTCCCACAGAAATTAACTGTCAAAAATTATTTCCCACGCAGATAAACACTTCTGATATCTTAGCCCAAATATTACATGTCATTCCTCAGTAGCATCCTGTTTGAAAAGAACTAGCCTCACGAAATGTTCACAACAAACAGATATCTGCATTATCATTACTGAAATTTTACTCCTTAATTATTAAAAATCGAGTTAATCACAGCCAACCGTATTTGGTAAAACACTGTATGGAAGCGTTTCACTACACGATTGCTCATGAGTACTATAAAAATATATACCACACAGCCTCAAATGCCCACTGCACTATTAGGGATAACTGGCAACCAAGCCCTGAGACTTGGAGTGGAAAACCACATAAGGTCCCAATAGGTCAGGTGTGGTAGCGGGCCGGACGACAGTGGATTACTGTATACCACCAAAGTAACTGGTGATGGCGGGAATTCGAACCTCTGACCTCCAAAGTGGTAAGCAAACGTTTTAAACTACTGGACCGTCACCGGTTGAACTGTCGATATAACATCAATCAGAAACAAAACAGAATATTACCTTGCCATAACACACTACTTGCTTCTTCCATCGCTGGATTCCAAAAGTTCAACCATTGTAAAACTTCTCCAAGATGATAAACTTTTATTGTCTGCTCCGAGAAGGGAACTGGAAGTGGGACGCGTGTGTAGGTGAGGGCAAAAGGGAAACAAACAGTGGAACCAATTTAGACTGTGACTTCCCAACAAATCGCAAGTGAGCAGAATAAAACCAGTGTCATCCTAATAACAAACAATGACCTGCGCAGTGATGGTTGGTAAAATGTGGTACGATTTGTACTACCCTACGAGGGCTAAGAAATAATAAGTCTTTCCTTATAGTCTGAACTCGAATCAGAAGAGCAGATTTATCAACGTGCTATATGAAATACTATTGAGGATTGTGTTACCTTGAATATAAGGGCACGTACGACCAATCCTTGAACGAATAACGTCACTGTAACCGACGTTGAGCTGACGGTTATAATAATAATAATAATAATAATAATAATAATAATAATAATAATAATAATAATAATAATAACGGTTTATTTCGGATAACCCCGAGGCATGCTGTAACGCATACGACACATTCGACAGTTCCAAGGACGAAAAACACTAGACTGTATTTAAGTACGACCAATTTATAAAATATCCATAAATATTACAGGTTACAATCGAGTTGACCAATTATTTATGGTAACTTCAAAAAATATCGCTGCTTACCCTAACATCTCAAGCAATTGTGCAGATGTGCCGCGTGGACCCGAATTGCCACTCTGCGTGACCAAGTTTATTGATCAGGATTCCCACATTTTTCTTTCAATTAACAAACTGATCATTTCCAACCATTCTTCAACCAGTACCAACCTAATATATCACTGCGTGCAAAGGAATACCAGCAGCAAACACGTGAAATACCTGTCGCAATCAGCGCAAGCCGACTGGATTTGGTGTTGGACCTAGTGAATTAGATCCACAGGTTTTTCTATCACTTAGTAGCTTCTAGCGGTTGCCTTTTTAGCCTTTAGCGGTTAGTTAGTGGCCACAGCCTAGAGTAGAGTACAGTAAGCAAAACTTTTCGACACATTCACAATGCGCATGCACACCTTATGCTTCAGTATTCACTTCCAGTTACGGGATCGGTAGCCTTCTGAGAGTCACTAACTTGGACATGAAAGACTGAAAAGGGAAATCTCTAAGGGGCTTACCAAAATTACAACATCGATCATCGTAGAAAGTCGGGTTTGCAAATCGGAATAGTTTTTGGAAGGTCCAATGAAAGTGAAACAGTGTCTATCAAATACAGGGTACATTACCCTGTTCGTATTATTCCGTTTTCCGTGGTTTGCTACCGACTACTATTTCAGTAGTCAGACTCGGTGACTGGAACACGCGTTCCCCTCATTTTTGTTGACCAATTCTTCTGATCTCTGCTCTGACTGGCCAGCCATCTTAAATTTGGTCATTTTTGCGCCTGGACCATCAAAAGGGCGGTTTTTTCTGCTTGAGACCGTTGGAAATTCTTTTCAAATGTAGGTTTCTCTCCTGCTATCAGTTTTTCCTGTTTATTGCGCCACACATTACTGATGTAATTTTTTTATCGTTACAGAGCCACTAACACAACTTATTTACCGAGAGACTTGACGTCTTTCAACATTATATATTGACTTCGGGTGCGTCTGTTCGGGTAACAAGCCGACGTAGATCGCGAACGTGATTCGCTGTCTACACAGTATACGAAGTGGGCTAAATCCGATCCATTGCTTGTTTGCATACCTCTATCAACTTCCCGAACCTGTTCTTTATTGTTTATAATTAGTCTCATTTAGGTAAAAACTTAAGACGGATCCATCATACTCCTGTAACCACGTCGCATATTGAGCTCATCTCTCATTGACATCAGTCCTATTTCGCTCGACTGGATGAATACATAGCTCCTTCATAGTGCAATCATAACCATCAAGACGACCAACTGGAGATAAACTGATCGATAAATTTAGGTGTATCGGTTCCATATTTTTCCTCATCCCAATCAAAGTGATTGTAGGACTCTTGCTTACCAACGACCATAGTTCAATTACGAATTCATGGGAAAATTCACGTCTTACGAAAACTCTTTTAAGGCTGAACTCTCTGCCCTGTTTGGCGATGGCTCTGTAGGTTCTGATGTCAATTCGCAGTTGGCAGGATAGAAGTGTTAAATCTTCACCTTCCTTTGCACAATAGACACTTCTTTTCTGGTCTTCATCACTGGTCAATTCCCATTTGCGATGAGAATCTGCATTCACTTGGTGTCTTCGGCCGATTACCTCGATGTCCTCCTACGAATTTTGTGGGTGGTGAAGCACTCATTCAGCTGATGACTTGGAAAGTGGAGGAAATCGATTGTGCATTGCGCGCCCAGCCGTTTACGTGACTCGCACGAACGGATGCGAAAAGCTCAGACGCTATGTGACCTAGCATGGTATGGTGTGACGGAAAAGTTTGTCTATTGTACTTTAGGCTATGGTCGCTAAATAATCGTCAATCGTTAGTAAATGATCACCAGTGGCCACTAAATGACACCAAAACATGTAGTACCCAATATGTTACGTCTAACCTCGGTTTACTGGGCATAAAGCTACCACAGTGTTGATCTATCGCACTGAACATTTGTTCATTTAGTGCGACAACGATGATGCCAGCCATAATCAGTAAAACATACAACCAGCTAGCTCGCTAGATAGGAGTGATGAAGCCGGAAGCAATAGAAATGGCTAAAATTTCTACTTCCTAAAAGACCAATGTCGCATGAAACAAGTGGAAAAGTCGGAAATCCATTTTCTTCCGTGGTACCTCACGAAACATGTATCATATAGATAGAAACTCACTCATCACAACAGAGGCATGATTATAAAAGGCGTTGAACAGATCTGCCTTGTTTTGCTCCATCCAGCAAACTTCGCTGGGACATGCATTCGATGCGGAAGCTGGTGATTGAACAGGTGAAGCGAAGTTCCCGGATTCTATTGATCGAGCTCCCTGGTCACGATTTTCCGAAGAAAACGCTGGATGTTCGCACAAAGGATTTTGTGCACATGCGGAAAAGCTCGTTACATCACATACAGCACGACCATGTGCACCTTGACCATCAAATGACTGAAACGCTGAGGTGCATTTTTCTTCGATCCCGAGCTGATGAAACTGAGTTGTCGGATCCGGTGGCATAACCATGCGGGTGTAACGAGATGCATCAAACTACAAAGTGGCATGTGAGCAAAGCCAAATCTTTACGCCATGACGTTTTGCTGAATTATTTGTTTATATTTCTCATTTGCAAACTCCTTAAAAAATGACTATATTCAATAAAGACCAACAATAAATGTACTGTTGACGTTAGAAGTAGGATGAAGGGAGGTGTTCAGTTTGTCTATCGATGGGAGGTCATTCAAAGTGAATAACAGAGCAGTGTTCGACCGTATAGTAAGAATCAAACGAGTTTCCTTAAGGCGCATTCCTATTAACAATAACTTTTTATGGGATACAAGTCTTTATTCCAATGATATCTCTGCACTCACGTATCATTATGTCACTCGTATTTATTTAACCTTAGGACCCTTCGCCCCAGGGAACAGTACAGAATAGAAAACGAACGAATTAAGTGAACGATATGCAAGTAGCAAAATCGGAGGTCAGAACAATTCAAATGTATCAAACGGAACTGTGAATGCACGACCCATTCTCGAGATCTGAGAACTATGGATGTCAAATCCTTATTTTATTCAGTTTCTGGCTCAGTGAAAATATAGTCAGTTCAGTTCAGTTCAGAATGATCACTCGGAACCAACTGGGACAATCATTGAGTCCATATTCTCGAATACAAGCGAATTGCTGTTTATAACTGGCCAAAATGGATGATTTAAATTTCAAGCAGAATCGAGAATCAGATTGATTCATCGGGGAATCTTGTGATAAAAACTTGATCGTTTTCCAATAAGTCAGTTACTAGAAACTACTTAAATTTTCCCACACAGATTAGTTTCAAAACCTCTGATTTGGTTGTTTCACTGATTCGCGATAAGGCGGCCATAAACACCACTCACCGGAACCTGTCATACGTAAGCGCCGATGTTTGCTTAGTCGTTTATCGTCATTCATATCGTGGCACTGTTTATCTGATTTCACGTCAAAATCCGAAACGAAACGAATCGGTTCAACCCGTAATTACGAGTATTACAGAACTTTGAAAAACCGGGGAACTTGGTATTAGCACTTTGAATTTCACGCAGTGTGCCCATCGCCGGATGTAACCGACGGTAATCGGCATCGGGTAAAAGTGTATACCGTAGACGCTATCCTTTATCGGTTGCAAAGATATTCCGACTACCGCGAGTCATTAATGAACAACCAACAAATAAATAACGTACACTTGGCGCGCAATCCAGTCTTATCCCGTTATCGCCAGTTGTCGGACTTCTGTTTACTCGAGGAAAATCCGCGTTCAAAAAAGAATTCACAGATCTGGAGGTCCACATGTCATAAGATGTTTTTCTTAAGTTGACCAACAAAATCACTTTTAGGTGTGGGTATTGCACCAATAACGAAGGCAGAAGCCCCAACAAAATACCGCACCCATTGTTGGGATTGGTTGAATGTCCCGCATCGGAAGGTAGATTTCGATGATGCGTGTCGCTCACGGTGGTGCTGTTGCGTACAAACGGCCTAGTATCACCAGTTACATAAACACTGTGAGTTTGAGCAAAAGTAGGGGGCAGCTCATCCTCCTCGATTTCATCAACCAAAATGTGGGTGGTGCCAGACATCAATCCTGGATCAGCATAAATGGTTCTGAGCAAGACACCGTGCGTACAGAAGGTCAGTAGAGTTCTGGGCGAGACTCTGAAGAAAGAACGGGATACACGCTATAAAAATTAGTGCTATTCTCTCATTGTTATTGTCAAAAAAGTAATCAGATTTTATAACAACAGTAGTGAAAATGAAGAATCACTGCACAAAAATTTCAATCAGCTATTCAATTGGTCAATTAATCAAGAAGTGTGGGCTATTTGTACTGTCAGTATACCAAACTTGATCGTCTCCTGAGATGTCGATGAATGAGTCCCCATTCGCTTTAGGAGGGGTGATTTGTTATCATCCATATTCAGTGACGGATAAGTTCTGTTCCCTCCAGTGTTAACAGAAAGAAGCATGCTCTTGAGACTCAGTCCCAACAGTCTAACTGTCAACGTGTCCTGACGGCAATTCTGCTCTTCCGATGGAACTTCAGGTGAAACTCGGAAGATATGCATTAGCGGTGCTTCCTTAGAAAGGTGAAATAGTTACAGATTGCTTCCACGGTTTGGAACTGTGAGTTGGTGGTAATGTCGCATTGATAATCATTTATTGAACAATGTAAGCCTCTTAGTGTAGAAGTCAATTAAATATCAGTAAATCGTTCATAAAACTGAAGTTGCTATCACATTGTTCCATTGGTTCACACAAAAGGATAGACTAAGTGCTTTGGCATTCTTAGATTCATATTACTTTGGATCGAACAAAAATTTGTTCATGAGAGATCGTTTATATCCAACAATAAATACATTTTTTGGTCTGGCCTAACATGCGCTAGGGCAAAACACTGTTTATCTCCGTAGCGTTTCAAAGTCCAGCCTCACACGATAACCCTAACCGGTACGTCTGCATTGGCTGGTGGTGTTTTTAAACATATTCCTGTTGACTTGGTTGGCCCACTATCACCTTTCAATGGATCGACATACATTTTCATGTGTATCGATCATTTCGCACTTTGATCACATATCATTCCCATCAAAGGCGGTTATGTTAAAGCTGTCGTTCATACTTTTGTGGTGCCTGCCATTATTACGTCAAAACGCGAACCTCAATTTTCCTCAGTTTTGTTCCATGATCTCAATCGTATCTTTGATTGCGAACGTATTAAAACTACGGCCTAGAATCCCGCGTCAAATGGTTTATTTGCTCGTTTTCAACACCGGCTTAAAGCTGCTATCATGGCCTATTCACCAGTGAAATGCACCGAAAAACTTACACTGATCCTCCCTGGCATTCACAATACACTAAAGAGGATATTCAGTGTACCTCGACTGAAATCATCTATGGCACCACATTGGGCTTTCCCGGTGATATTTTCACCGATTCTACTCTTCCTGATCCAGATCCCACGTCATATGCTTCACGGTTTACACATCGCACACGCCAGATTCGATCTACGGCTACACGACACACTGCGCGTCCAACGCAAGTTTCCCGTAATTTATTCACTTGCCCTTCTTATTTTTGTTCGGGTTGATTTCGTTTGTAGGTGCCTATGATCAACATACATACATACATACATTTCATGTTATTCAACGCTGCGATAAGAACTGTAGCACTGATCGCAACGGAAACCATGATTCCACTAGCATTTTTCTCGTCCTGATGTGACCTATGTCGAACCAACTTTCATACCAAATTCCACTTTGGTCACTTCCGAACCTTCAGGGTTAGAACATTCTCATTCATTCGAGCCGACAACGCCGTCAATATCTCAGTCACCTCCACTACACCCACGTCCACTTTAGCCATCACAAAGTTCCCTGGACATTCAAGCCCCACAACGAAGGACTCATTTTAACAGGACTGTACATATTCCCATACTTTTTTCCAGACTAAAAACACTGCAAACCGTCTTCAAATCGAGCGATTTTGTCTAGTTTTTTTTCAACGCTCTAAGGGGAAAAGAGTTTCGTGGCACAATAACGGCCCACCTGTTTTGCCATATTTTCATCACTGCATTGTGTATAACGTCTTGTTGTTTTATCAAGTTAATAAACACGAATACCTACGAACCCGAAACCTGTTACTGCGGCCCGTCCTCCGTGCGTCGTCTGCGAACGTTTGGAGATCTGTGACAGTTAAAAACCAAACTCGTAAGATTCCAAACGTCCTTTTTGGAGCATCTGTATCGACGAAGCAGCCGGCACAGAAGTTACTGGGACCCAGTTCAAACGATGTTCAGTCACCCGGTCGAAAGCTGCAAAGAACTGTCCCTGAGAGGCAACCGTGTGCGGCGGGTTTCATTCCAGCTTCCCTGGACATTGTTGACAAACTTCGAGCCACTTTGTGTTATTCTTATAACATATTATTTTGTACGAGCAATTGTGAACAGAATTTATTTTGTCTGCTATTTTTACTCAGCCGCTACAGATTTGACCGTCGACTGCACAAGTCTAATAGTCTGGGGCACGCCAAACAAAACTGCCAAATTATGGGGGACAATAAACAACAGTGAAATGCATCAATCGTGCATAGTGGCGTCTTAATTCCCCTTATATTTCTTTCACATGAGAAAACCGTCATCCAAATAGGGATTCAAGTGGAATACTGGCAAAGAATGAACAAATCAAATGAGACGATAGTGATTGTTCAAACAGCTACATGCATCCATCAGTGAAAAAGTAACGTTTTAAGTTCGTGATCGGCAGGAATAAACAAAATGCTTGCATGTCGTGACATACGTTTTCTTTCTGTTCTGATAGAAAAATAACTAGTCAGAATTCACCCGTTTTAATGAGCTCAATAGACGGCTACTTCTCCTATGCGAGTTCCCGTTGTGAATCGCTCCTTTTTGATTTGTATTCTTATTGATGAACAGAGCTGAACGAACGAACACTACGGTGCACATATTCAGATAAAAAAACCTTTATTTCATTTTACATATTGATGAGCTTCTGTACACTGAGCTTGACGTTCACACTGCGAACGGTTTATCTCCGGTAGAAGCAACATCGGCTGCATAACTTTGATGATGTAGTCCAGAGATCGAAAGCTCTTAAAAATCATCAACCCCAGCCACGTGCACCACTTATATGCCCGAACTCGGATGGCAATCTAGTGATTAGTGCTGCTTACTTGGATTCCAGACGAATTTGATAGCCAATCGTCTGACCGACGGTTTCACCACGTAGTTGTGCCAAGCGCTCCGCATTTATGTGTGCATAGAGGCGACGTGGCTGGGTGCATATCATGCGACATCGGAGACTTCGATCGTGACAGTTATCCATTAAAATCTGTTGATATGGAAACAAATGAACCCATACCAGTATCACCAACGGTTAAATATACTGTTGCTACACCACCCCAAAATCTGTTATGATCCACGCACGTTCAACATACATTTTGAAAAGTTAGAAAGTTGTCATTTCCCTCTCTGTTTGTGATTACTTTCGGTCCCCACTTAGTTAAGTTTTAAATTCGTGACTGCATGCCTTCTGTTCCACTGGTTGTACTGCTCTCCAGCTATATTCCCTCGTCTTTTGGGGAAAGATTTTGACGTGATAATAAGATCTGTAGAACACATCTCGAAGTGCAGTAGCCTATCCAGAAATACACTTGTTGACAATATCACTGATAAACACTTCAATGCTTGTGGCCAGTTTTACCTCAGAAGCACTTTCAGACATCAATCATCCTCTTCGCGACGACCTTTCAAAAGCTGCGTCTACATTCTGCACGCCCTCAAACTTCAAGTTTCTATATACTCGCAATTCTACATATCTCAATTCTGTATTCGTTGGTGATCGCTGAGCTTGCGTTCAGGTCGCAAACGTTTCATCAACGGTGGAGGTGACATCATCACTGAGCGCTGACAATGTCACCTCTACCGTTGATGAAAAGTTTGCGACCTGAACTCCAAGCTCACCGATCACCAACGGACACAAACCATCAACCCAAGCTACAAAAACATCAACAATCAGAATCATCGGAAATATCGCAATTCTGTCTTGTTGATCCGAACAAAGTCGCCCCAGAATTACTGAAATGTTTGCTTGGATGAAAATTACCATGATTAGGGATTAGAAGCACGGTGCAATTTCAACGCCGAAGAGTGTGGATTCCTTTTCCTTAGAATCAACAGTGGGTCATCAACTGACCAAAGGTGATCAAACAGTCATCATGGTGGACTTTTAACTCTTCTATCTTCTCTGTTCTTCTGTTCTATCGAATCATGATGCCGCCAGTCACTTCCCGCAATTGACAGCCTTAAATTGGCCGTGGCCCACTTCCTAAAATATTGTACCATTGTTATGTAATAATAAGGAATTGAACTAGAAGAAAGAAACGTACGCACACGGACTTACAAACTTTGGCTTTGTAGTTGTTATTCCGAACTGGTTGTCCCTCTATTGAGCCGACAACTACACTTATCCAGTTTTGGTATGTTGTACTCACTTCCACTTGCCTTCGTTGTTCGCTCGCTCATATTTCCGTTGCTTACTCTTGTCTCTCTAACCTTGAGTACGACTGGTGCCATCTCTTGAGCTGATTGCCGGTCTTCTTTTATAATTCCAATCCCCTCTGATTATTTTGTGCGCGTGAGAGCGCATTATCTATTCGAATTAGCTGCTCTCACTCTGTCTGACTGACTGTTTGCTGCTCTCAGGTGTAGTTTCCCGGCATCAATCGTCGCTTCTGGATGTACTCTATTTGAGCAATTTGAACGATATCTATCAACGTTCTGGTGTAATTAAATTGTTGAATTCATCCAATGTACGTTTATTTAGTGTTCTGTACACCCTTTGAAGCTGTTATTTAAGAAACCCACGTTCTCATTCTGAATCTGATAAACTGACCTCACTTAGAACCGTTTACGCTTGATTGCCCTCCGTCTACTACCCAATAATTTGTTCTACCCATTACCGTCCTAATGCCACCTGACTGAAGCTAAAATCATTGATTTCGCCTGTAATTAGAATAGGATGGTGCAGCCCTCTGTGGAAGAGCAGGATTCCACATTTTTGCCTTACTTGGCAGACAGCAACAGTCCCAAACTTCTAGTCGATGAGCTCAATCCAAGTCAGTTCTTCTAATCATGAACCTCTCATTTCTCTGCTCTGGTTTTGGTTGCTACCCCGCAGCAGTACTGAATCAGAAGAAGGTAAACGAAGGCATAACGAAATAAAACACTGAAGCAGCGATCCACCCACTGGAGGTGCCAAACGCACGCTATATGAAGTCACGGAACCTGTGACTTTTCAAGTATGCTTTGGACCTGGTTGGTAAACTTGAACACAACTGTGAGGGAATGCACCCAGCTCGTTTCTAGTAGACGGCAGGGTTCAGTGAAGCACATAGCACGCGATCAGCTGACCAGAATCGCCGAAAAGATTAGAGCGAATCAGGCGATCAATGGATCAGCCAGCGGTTAACATTCGACCAGAGCCGAGTCAACGAATCCGGGAGCAGCCAGATAAACCAGCCAGACGGGCCGTTTAGGTCTGTCAGCAGGCCAAAAAGCTTTTATGCACGGGTTTGGTCATGACAAGCGCATATCGTATATAAACAATGTATTCTTTACCAATAAGAGGAAAGGGATTCTGAGGCAAAACTGACTTCTCACTAGAGTTAGTGGGACCGAACAAAACAACGACCATCTGCCATTAATTGATCATCCGATATCATCATATTGGAACCCTTCAAGATTATTGTACATCAGTTATTTTGGAAATTACGAAGTTGAAGAGGAACGGTAAGTTTAAACAGCATTCGTGAACAGCACGATTGGTTTCAAACGAGTCAGATAGCCCGCCGTATATGATTATTCAAATTTCAGTGTGCGGGTACGGCGACTTCAGCTTTTTATTGTTATTATGTAATGAGAGTAAAATATTTCAGGAAGGGCGTCGCTGCCAATTTAAGACTGCCATTTGATGAAGTGACCATCAGTAAAGCGAGGACTCCAACCCAAAAAGCGTTAGAAGACCACCGTAATGAACGTCTGGCCAACACCGGTAGGTTCGCATACTTCCAAGAATGTTCAAATCGGGGACCCGAAATTGATGACTGCTCAACGGAATCAAATGCTTCATTTGGGTCAGTAAACGTTACGAAAGTAGGACAACAGCGGGATCGACATAATTTACGTGCACGATGGTCTGATCGATACATACATGATCTGGAAGGAATCTTGCCTGTTTTCCCCCTCAAAAAATGATGTAAGGTGAAAAAGTAGGGCGTGAGCTACAACTCAGTTTACCATAGTTATGAGGCTACTATCACGCTAGTTCGTAGAGTCCTCATGAAATCGATCCTAGAAAATGGTGGCAAAAAGTGATTCTCAGTTCAGCTTATTCACCCAATAACCTCGCATTTCTGTCCTCTGGTTTCGGTTGCTACCACCCAGCATCATCGAGTCAAACAGAACAGGAACAGAAATTGAAAAACATCCAAAATCAAGGTAAGAAGCGGAAATCACAAAGATAAGGAAATAGTTTGAATACAACTACGCCACTGACCGCGACACCTAGCCGTATCACTTAATGTATCCAACCGTCTGAGAGGTGGGTCTCGTGGACCCCAACTTGGAAGTCTAACACGTCCTACTTGACCAAGTTCACTGGTCAGTGTTTTCGTACCTTTCTCCCGTGCCATGGGTTGACCACCCTGACCTACCTTCCAACCGACACCTATCTCGGAGAACAGCTTACGCCCAAGAAGTCCATCGGTGGGCACGCGCAACACATGTCCCAGCCATCTTAACTTGTTCATGTTAATTGTTTGTTCCTTTGAAGGACTACTGGTACCCGACACGTTACACCTAATCTAAGCATTTCTGAATCAGTGTTTCCACCATATCAAGGCAGTGCTACGGAGACGTCAGTGCTCGAACACCGACAGTCTTCGCTTATATTCTACTCTTAACGGCCATGTTCCGCAACCTTATAAAAAGAACCGACCTAACGGCCACATTGTACATTCTACCCTTAACAGACAATCGGATGTCACTCCGGCGCTATTGATGATTGAGGTTACCAAAAGCCAAACGCGCCTTCTGTATACTCGATGACACTTCATCTGATATCTGTCCACCCAGTGAGATGTAAATGCCCAGGTAACAAAACTTATCTACTTTATCTGGAGGTATGCCTGCCAAGACAAGGTTTGGCGTAGAGCCAACCCATTCCCACACCAGCATCTTACACTCTGGAGGAACAAAATGCATCCCAAGCATCACCACACTGTTGTTTAGGTTATCTAGAAAAACTTTAAACTTACCTGGATCGTCACTCAGAAGAATACTATCTTCCGCGTATTCCAAGTCAGACAGTTCACTGCCTGAGCAAAAATCGATGCCACTATTCTGAAAGAATGATAGGGCTATCTCAAGAACCAATTCATTTACAAAACTGAAGAGCGGAAAAAGGAAACCGTGACGAACTCCACTTCTCGTGGTGAACGATCGCCGTAAGCAAGAACTTGGCTTCGGCAGTTTGTGTACAAGTATTGGAAAAGAGAAGTAAACTTCTCTGGCACACCCTTCAATGAGAGGCAGTGCCAGAGAACTGTATGGTAGACTGAGTCGAATGCCACTTTCAGATAAAAAAAGACGGAGGTTGTGGGCTTCCGGAAAGTGTGTCCGGGTTTTAAGACTTGTCGAACAGTAAAGATCAGGCTGATTTGAGCTTTTCCGGGTACCAAACCAGCATGATTCTCATGCGTGCACATTTCGCGGGCGCTGGATAATCGATGGAGAATAAACCCGATGAGCAGTTTGGACGCGATATTTACCAAACTGATTCCCCTGTGGTTTTTACAAGAGGACTTGTCATCCTTCCTGTAAATTGGCACAACCACCAATTCATACCAATCCCTGGAAATTTGTCCAGTGTCCAATATTATCCGGAGGAGTTTCGTTAACTCCGAAAACAGACATTCTCCTCCATCCCTGAAAGAATATGGAGACAACCCATCCAGTCCAGCGAATTTGTATCTTTTCAACTAACCTATCTTCCGCATAACTTACATTTTTGGTGAAATGATATTTACCTGCAGCGTTTCTCTTGCAGGTGTATTCGGGAGGTCCACTGTTAAAATGGGCCAAATGAACTGCTCCCCAAAGTGCTCTGACCAACGGTTCAGATGACGTCTCTGAGAGTGAATCAGTGAGCTGTCGAACTTCTTGATTGACTCACTTACACCGGGCTTCTGTGGACTGGTACTTCTAGTTGAGGCGTAGAAGTTGCGAGTACTGCCGATAGACGCAGCCTTTTCTTATTTCCTACATTTCACGATTCACCATATTTCACAAAATCTCGTTCTAGACGTCACCGAGCAAAAACACAACTGCTTCTTGCAGGGATACAGTATCTATTGTGGAGAGAATTGGAGAAGGTAAATCAGAACCAGCAGATTTTTTCCGCTTTATTGCTATAATACATGATTGTACATTCACCTCAAAGGAGAAGGGGTTATTGAATACCTGTCAAGAGTTGTCGTTTAGTGATGAGAGAAATTCAGTAACGTCTGATGAGAAAGCCCTTTGTATTGTGGATACGGAGTGACAGTGAGATTGAGGGACAGGACAGAGGCGACAGTACTTTACGCCGTGCGTTTCGTTAAAATAATTGGTTTAACCATCCCGGGTATCGCAGTCTGCCGGTATGCACGCCCTAGAAGCCGGCTTTAGAGGTCAGAGGATATTTTATTCCCCACCATGATTCAGGTCAAGTATATGCACAATGAACCTGGGGATGGATATGCAGCTGATGAAAAAGTGGCAAACCTATCCTGTGATTTAAGATGGGAAACCACGCGATACCTCAGTGGGTAGGACGACAGCACCATTTTCTTCCTACAAAAAATCACATCTCTTCACCAGTATTCAATACTTGGTTTAATTCAGAAAACAATGAATATACTTGAATGCTCTCGTACCTCGAAAAGCAAAGCAAACAAAAAGAAAAACGAAACGTGAACAGTGAAGAAGCATATGCAAAATGGTGCCGACAAAGCTAAGTCAAGACGTTGCCTTGTCGTTTGGTGCAACTTGTCATAAAGTAGGCACCTCGCGGACTGGATAGTTCATCATGCCCAATTTAACCAAGCACTGTAGACACATTTGCACACGCTTCAGTCAATGGGCAGAGTGACCACTACTATCATCGTCCGAACCAAATAACCCTTGGGCAGTAAGCACCCCCACCCCTTCAGTTTTAAAACCACTGGTATCTACGTTATGCCACCTCGTTTTTAAATTCTAATCGAAGAGGTAGAAGACCAATAACGTATCATAGGTGTTTATATATGAAGAAAACTCAAACAAAATGAAATCTCGGTTCATTTCTGTCTTTGGTTCTTTCAAGGACTTTCCGTGTTCATGTCTACCAAGAACATCTGATTTCTACATGTGTTTCGTTGCGTATACGTACATGCGCATTTTAGTCAAAAACTTTTACACTAAGAACCCTTTCAAATTGGAAGAACGAAAAAAAATTATGGATAACAAAAATTATTGGAAAATTCAGCTGAAACTCGAGCCCGGTCTGTTAGGGATAACCGGCAACCAGACCCTGAAACTTAGAGTGGAGAACCAGATAAGGTCCCTATAGATCAGACATGGCATCGAGCCGGACGACAATGGAGTACTTTGTACACCTAATAGACCAGATGTGGTGGGGTTTGAACCTGTGACCTCCGTAATGTTAAGCAAACGCTCTCAACCAATCGACCACCACCGGTAAGATAACCACGCAATCATACCAACAGGAATATGGCACAACTAAAGCCTTCCAGTTTAAGAACGTAGAGGGATCTCTGAATAGAATCAAAAACGGATGAGCAATCTGGGAAAGCGCATTGAATAGACTTCGATGAGGCATCGAAAGATTTGGTTACTTGGTAGACTATAGAAATGATGGTATTACCGGTGGACTTGTTTGGTTTTTCGGCAAACGTATTAGGGCTGTCCGGGAGCATTTAAAGAGGAACATAAGTGTTCAAGAATGGCATGCTCTGCCAGCTTAAGACCAGATGAAGTTAAAGCAACGGGACGAAAACGCTTAACTAAAACATAATAGTTGTCGAATATACGCAATGGAATCTTGTATACCTTCAAGTAATACTAGCTCACTTTCACTATTGGCTGAATAGGATCTCCAAACCATTACTGAGCACATACCGTTGTTTCTTGGAATAAAAGTTCTCTCTTCATTTCTGATATCACGCCTGTCATATTTTCAAGCACCCGGTCCATCTAAATTAACTTTTTTTATTCACCTAAGTAGACATTTTCCTACTTGTTTATCAACACTACGTGTATTTCAGCCTACGATAAACGTTTTTCTTTATGCAATGACGTGAGAATATATATATATATATATATATATATATATATATATATATATATATATATATGCCGCTCGACAAAGTATAGGGCCCACTCACTATTCTGCATATTTCCACTTCTATATTCCCTAACGAAATCATGTCTGGTCAGAACGATCGAATACAGAATACCATGTACAATATGAAATTTCACAAAATAATTTACGAAGAGCTAATTAAATCAGGATTTGCGAAAAATAGGCGATAAAAGTGTGGGGTCTCCTATTCCGGTGTGCTGTCCTGTGAAAAATCTCACAGGACCGGAAGCACCGTTGAGCCCAGCAATAAGCCAATTTGTCCTGTCTGTGGATATGGCAAATGGCAAATTCATGAGAACCGAAATCACGTGTTTCATGTGCAATGGATCAAGTGATGCCAACTTATTGACCTTTATTCTAGCTTGTTTGTGTAGTAAACAGACTGTTAGCAGCCACATTGGTGTTTCAATAATGTAAGTGTAGTGTAGTAGTGTTGTGTAGTGTTGATCCACTTACCGAACCTCCTCTTCGTTTTTCAGATCGAACACAAGCAAGCCCCCTTCCGCAGAGAAATACTGGTCTTTGCATGATACAGCTGCACGTATAAACCTTACATAACCCACAACGAACTTTGCTTGCGCAATCCCACACGGAAAAAGGGTAACAAATTTTGAGAAGGGCAAAATATTTGCGTTCTGCCAAATGGGACTCAGTTTGCATGAGACCTCCTGACAGTACAAGAGATCGAAAAACGTTATACCTCGTGTCTGAAATGTAACAAGCAATAAGCGCCTAAAAAGCGAATGGAACATCCAAGGAAATTAACGATATCGAACTAACACAAACTAATTCGCCTAGCACTCAATAATACATGCTCCATTTCGACGTTGCATGCTTTGATTGGAGTAAGCATTTCAAGACGGACGTTACAGAGGATGCTAAAGGCTGTGCCATGGATAGAATGCAAACAATGAACAGACACATTATTCTCAAGCCATTGCATAAAGAAAAACGTTTATCGTAGGCTGAAATACACGTAGCGTTGATAAACAAGTAGGAAAATGTCTACTTAGGTGAATAAAAAAAGTTAATTTAGATGGACCGGGTGCTTGAAAATATGACAGGCGTGATATCAGAAATGAAGAGAGAACTTTTATTCCAAGAAACAACGGTATGTGCTCAGTAATGGTTTGGAGATCCTATTCAGCCAATAGTGAAAGTGAGCTAGTATTACTTGAAGGTATACAAGATTCCATTGCGTATATTCGTACGTTGGAATAGTTTTTGTTCCCACTAGTCACCAACAGATTACAATATGGCGCTATATTCCAACTACAGGGTTGAACCCCTATGTCTTAATCACTTCCACCGAATGGCGAACGAGCTCCTAGAGAGCCAACGGCAACCATGCACCATGATCACCTGGACCCGTTGGGTATCCCGAATTTCTGGACCACCATCCAAAATGCGTAGGAACCGCTCGTTCGGTCACCGGCTCCCAACACAAAGACTTCCTGTTGCCTGACCGGTAGCACTTGGTTGTGCACGGGCTAGAGTTGCTACCTCGAACAAAAAGCCGAATGACGCTGGGGACACGACTTCGTACCAAATTCCCAAGACCCTTCATGACAAGTTCCCTTGAACACATCACTCATGCTGAGGCGTCCGCGATAAGCGATGCTCCTCGCGTTCTCCCGGCAGCCGGGGTGACAAATATGCCAGCTGGGGGCCTTACCACGCGAAACCACATTGAAATTGTCTGCTGAAATGTGAGGACATTCTCGGACATCGGAAGCCAAACCACCACTGCACGAACGCTACATGACGATCGCATCGAAATCACATCTCTCCGAAGTTCGTCAGTCGAATTCTGGCACCCGGTATAAAACGGTTCTCGGATTAGACGATAGTTACCTCTTCTATCACGGGGTACCCACGGACAGCCCTGGTTTCCACTGCGTCTTGACAGCTATCAGCAACAAGGCTAACAAGACACTGCCCTCATGGAACCCGATATACCCTCGGATCGCCTTAGCTTGTTTTTGCGCCTCACCACTGAACATATCGGTTGTTGCGGTCTGTGTCCCGACAGTCGCAGCTGAAGAAGTGCCCGAGGACGAGTTCTACGAACGACTACAAGAGATGATGAACAACGTCCCGAAAAGTGACATTCTCTTGGTTGCGGGGGGCTGGAACGCCCGCCATGGTGCCTCCAAGCAAGCAACTGGACACATTTAGGGAAATATGGTCTCGGACAGCAGTGGTGAACGTCTCGTCAACTTTACAGACTTCAGAAGTCTAACCGTCACTAACATCCGCTTCCAACATCCCAGAAAACATGTGCTACCGTGGTACTCAAATGACGGCCAAAAAGCGCACCAGATCGACTATATTCTCACACGGCCACGCTGGCGATCTTTGACTGAAGATTTCCGGTCCTACAGAGGCGCGGAGACTGGTATCAAGAATAGCACCAACCACACCCCCGCCCGTGCACGCTTTAAGATCCACCTAACCAATCGTTGCAAAATCTATGCCCCGAAGGGGATTATTGCAGAAGCGTTAGGATCACCGAGAAAGGGTCAAGCGGTCACGGACGCTATTGCCTCCCATCCAGTCATCACGTATGTAGGTGGAGAAAGAATACAAGTGGAAAGTCAGTGGACTTCACATTGGGCGTCGATCCAACAATCCACGTTAGATAAATTGAGTTTTACGTGACGACGACAGAAGGACTGGATTTCAGGGGAGACTCTCCGATCAATCTAAAAGGCTAGAGATGCCCGCCTAAATGACCACCTAGACCTCCGTGATATCCGACAAAAAGCCATCCGTTCGGCCAGAAGTGACCGCAGAAACTACTAGGCCGAAGTCACGAAAACCATGGAGACTGCGGCTAACTGCAGGGACTTCTTAAAACCCTCCCGTCTAATCTGTGTTGCGTCCAGTAAGCGACATCCAGCAGAATCCCTCCTTCGCGATGCCTTCAGGCTGCTTCTTCCTGAGCAGCGATTGACCGAACACCTCGAATGTCCATTGAACCGTCCCGCAGCAAGCTCTGTGAAACAAATCCCAGCAATCCAGAGTGAGATCCACGACGTTAATAGCAACCTACCAAGCCGAGATGGAATCAACGATGTAATACACGAGCTGAAGAACCCGAAAGTCCCTGGAGATGTCATCGCGCCGAAGATATATAAATAATGTCTTTAGACACTGCTCATGACATAGCCCACCCTATTTTGCTCAATCTGGGAAAAAGAACAATTTCCGGCGGATTGAGGAACTTCAGTTTTACTCCCTCTTTTAAAGAAAAGAAACAGGACTGTGTGAGCAAATTATCGTGGCGTAAATTCACTCGGCATGACCATCAAAATATTGTCGTTGCTTTTGCTAAACCGGCTCCCAGCTGTGTGAGACACGCGCGCACACTTGAATCAAGGAGACTCCTTCTGTGGCTAAGGGTGAGTGGACCAAATATTCACTCTCCGAAGAGTATTAGAAAATCGGCACTAGTTTCAGCAATCGACTGCAGCTTGTTTCGTTGGTTTCCGGGATGCCTTTGACTCATTTGACAGAGAATAGTTATGGACTACACTACAAGCGGATGGAGTTTCCCAGAAGCTTCTGTCTAATGAAGTCGTACTACGCTAAAACACGTGCGAGAAATGCATCTACGGAGACGAGTCCAATGAATTCTTCCTCAGCTCCCGTGTTAGGCAAGGCTGTCCCTTGTCGCCAGTGCTGTTCAACTACACCATTGATTGAATAATGCGTCAAGCTCTCACCGATTACTCTGGTATTCAGCTGGGCACTGATGATTTCCTCGCCGGTTTAGAACTCGCAGACAACACCGTCATTCTTGGACACAGCCCAGCTGCCTTACAGCCGGTTCTCAATGGCGCAGAATCATTTGGAAATTCATAGGTCTAGGGAACAATATGTCGGAGATCAAGATCCATTCGACATGCTTTGCACGATCCCTTCTCCCGATAAACTTGAATGGCGAAATAGTCGAGCATTTTCCGGCGTTCAAATACCTGAGCTCCAGGAGCAAGCAAAGGACAAAGTCAAGTTGCGTGTTGACAATGCTGGGATGGCGTTTCCTCAGCTTCGCAATGCATTTTGGGCGCGCAACGAAATCGACCTCCTACCAAAGTCCGAGTTTTCCGGGCCGCTATCCGTCCAATACTGACCTACGGTTGCAAAACGTGGCCGCTATGCGTCCACGACATCAGAAAACTAGAAGTGTCTGACTATTGGTATCTGCAACAGATACTAAAAGTGGCTTGGCACGACATCATTCCAAAGGACACAATAAGACAACGGTGTTTCGATATGGGAAAGTTGTCAGTGTTCCTCCAACACCGACGACTGCAGTGGTTCGGACATGTCCTACGACTTCCAGACACAGAGATCTCTTTTTCCTGTTTCATGTCCAGGTTGGCGCGGCTGCCCTGTGGGGCAGCCGAAAACATGGGCCAGGATTGTTATATCCAACACTGATGGATTATGACTCCAGTCTGTCTACGGCGTTCGCAATCGCAAGCAGAACTAGATTTTCCTGTGCTCACGTCTTTCATCTGACCGCCGCTCGTGGGCAGGTGCCATTCGGGATATGCTTGAAGCCGCCTCATCCTACTGGAGGAGCTAGCTGCATAACAGTAAAGGTAAGCGTATTCCAACATGATAATTCCTTTGTCCATTGCTCATACACTATAAAGTGTTGGCTGTTTTTTTCCGTGGGATCAAGATCATAAAGTGGCCAGCCTGCAGCCCAGATCTAAACCCGATTGCGAATCTTTGGGGCAAACTTGATCGTCAGGTGAACAAGGGTTCTGTGGCTTACTGGTCAAATATTAAATTAAAAAATGCCCTCAAGCGAGAATTGTTGAATACTGATCAACAAACAATCACCAATCCTGCAAGAAGTACGCTGAAAAGATTTATCGAGGCCCTCAAGCAGAGTGGCGGTTGCACGCATTTTTGAGTAATAACTATTGAAGCCGAGCTGGAGGGAGTTCTATACTCTTGGCGCTCCTTTTTCCCGCACTTTATGATATAACTAGCTCCTAATAAGTTTTCATTTTGAAATTTCGTATTCTGCGTCATATTGGGTGTTCGATTGTTCTGATCAGATGTCGTTTTAGTAGGGAATACAGAAGCGCAAATATGCGGAGATATGGGGGAATATGTGGAGAAATGAGTAGGTCCTATACTTTGTCGCACGATATTTATAGGTTTGAAATAAAGCATGAAGGCAATGCAGCAACAGGTACAATAATGAGGTATCACAACAGAGTATAAGTATTTAGTAAAAAAGGGTGTTGTATGTTGTGATTGCTGTTTCTGATTCTTCATCGTACGATTTTTGATTTTCTGTCACTTTGTATGTCAGAGTGAAAATTTCGCGTTAATAGGATAGACACAGTCCACACAGCTTTCACCTCCATGACTTCTGATTTGAGCCATGTCCCACAATGTCTGTGGCCAGCGAAAAGCCTCTTCCCTTAGACCTCAGCTAGGAAGGCGGGAAGCACCAGCCGAATCCAGTGCCGATGCAAGCTTCTTCATAACCCTACGCTAAGTAATGGCCTGAGCTCCAGGTCGCTTCTTCCAGCCTTGGCCAGCAAGCGTAAACAGAGCAAGGAAAGGTAGTCAATGGACAGGCGTTCGCAAAACACGTCCAAGCCATTGATGGTTATATAAAGCGACCACTTCGTTAGGGGGCGACTATCCGTGTCTAACGCATGGTGGTGCACCTCGTCACTGCTTACTCGGTGTTCCCACCAGATGCAAGCAATACTTCGGGGACATCGGTTGTCAAACACAAAGACGCCGAGCATCATCAACACGGAGTGCCCAGGACTCATAACCGTAGATTAACACTACAAACCGCGGTGATGTACAACCGAGCCTTAGGGGAAAGTCCTATGTCTCTGCTGGGGCCATAGATATCGCGTGTTTGCGAGAGCTGTTCTGACTCTCGCTATTCGTGAACCTATCTGCTCCCCAACTCCACCTTCAGCTGTGATCAAGCTCCCGGGGTACTTAAATTATCGCCTAATTCTAGCTGAACACCACAAAGGTTGAGTGCGGGCACAGGCTCTTGTAAGCCTTTTAAAAGTACTTTGCACTTGGAAGGCTCAAAGTGCATGCCATATATGAGCACCGCAATTGCCAAGCAGTTCAGAACGTGTTGCATTGCTAGTGCATTGCCACTAAGCAAAGCAATACCACAGGTGCCTTCTAAGTCGAAAACTATGTTCCCTGGGAGGAGTTCAACTGTATGGTTTGTAAGACCAGATAAGGCATTCCGTCCATCGCAAACATGAAAAGAAATGGGGCTATAGAGCAACCCTGTCCCGCTCCACTGGAGACGACTAAAGGAGTTGAATGCTGACAATAGACCTTGGTTCAAACTGAGGTGTGACGATGCAATGCTTTGAGGATTAACACACCCTGTGTGAGAATTTACAAGACCGTTACAAAAAAAGAAAGCTTCTTAGGGGCAGTAGATATCGAAAACCAAACTAACCGACTCTACGAAAAGTCTGACGTTACTAATTGGTGTCCATTCAAAGGAAAGATAAGATGCATAGGAAGGGGACTTTACAGTAGAAGGGTGTAGTCACGTGAAAAAATTTTGGAGGCGGATTTTGATTTGGCTGGTTTCCCTGAAAGAGTGAAAAAAACCGGGAGTGTATCTTAGGCTTTAAAAGAAGCAGACGACGGTCAGTGGTTGAGACAAGTGCGTGCAACTTAGTGAAGAATTACCCGAGTTCCCTCGATCGGCTTCATCGATCTGCTGGCAAGTTGCGGCTGAAGATTCATCAGTGAGAACTATAGTCCCCGTTTTTGGTTGTTTCTACGCTTTCGGCAGATTCTTCTCGATTAGGATCTTAACACCTTGACCGCTTATTATGTTTAGGTTAATCCCAGTTGTACACATCCACTTACTCCATCTGATTCGGCGAATGTTACTCGAATATCGGTAGTCCCATACAAATATAACTGAGATGTGAATTCAGATCCTCAAATATTAATTCGGAAGTATTGTTGAGGTCAATACCTCTACTCAACAGTAAGCTTAGGGTCTAATTACTTGTTCGAATTCAAACCTGAATAACTTCTTCGCCAAATAAAAGGTAGATGAACTTGGTTACCTGAGGCAAATAGGTTGTTTTCCCTGACCCAGGTGGTCCAAACACAATCAGTATTGGATTGGCATCCAGACTTCGAATGATGTGATTGCGGTAGGCGAATACTGCAGATGGGTTGCCCGAACAAGACGATCCTTCCATATTGACGGGCGCAGGAGGTATTTGTGGTACAGCACCCATCAATCGACCGGTGGTACCACGCTGTCGTTCTTCCCTCGTACCTCCATGATAAATATCAAGAATGAGTATTATTTATATATAATAATCGCATTTCAACAGCCTACTTGTTCCAGTTCAAAAGAATATTGTAAGAGGATCCTTAATGAGAAACACTTGTATAAAACCCATACTTACAGCAGGAATATAAAAAGATCGTAATAATGGAAAAATCTTCACTATTAGTATGATTAGAGAATCTAATGTCCCAATACGATGTAATCAAACATTTTTTTAGTATTTTTTGCCCCGTGAAATATTAGGATTTATTTGATCATTACCTCTATCCAGAACGGTCGATCCATCGGTTCTTGGATGCAGTTCCAGTCTTTCTTTAGATGTAAGTGGGTTGGATTGTAGAAGCTGACTGATTGCACGTCGGCTGTTCCATGTCAGTAGAAGTCTTATTTTGTGAAGAGTAGCTTCTGGGGAAGTAACACGACTCACTGTTAGGAATCGTCTTTGTCCAGATCTACAGGAGTGAAAATGTACTGGATAAGGCAGCATCATCGTAATTTATATGGAAGAGGTTTTGAAGTATCACGACCTAATTATCTTCATTCTGTTGGATGACATTAGTTTCTTCTCTTAGAAGGTAAACTCGACTCGAGGCGACGTACTGGGATACTCAACTTACCCTAGATTTTCACTCGCGTTTGATAGTGGTATGAGAAATGGAAAAGCAACGTGGCGAATAAGCTCGTTTTCAGTTATTAGTATCTATACCAAAACACAACGGTAAAATGACTCACAAAAAAGAGGGGGAGTATCGGGTTACGAAATAAGTGATCACAATACGTTTGTGAGTATGCGTCTAAAATGTGTCACGATGCAAAATGTAAAAGTGATTTTACACATGTTTGGGTACAAGAAGTGGGCTAAGGAAGCATAAGTGCTTGCACACAATGTTTCTTAGCACACAAGCAAAGGTTATAGAGTCGAAAAGAAAGGGGCAATTCTGCAGTCTTTGAAAGTATGGATCATTAGGATTGATCTTTCCAATCAATGTCTACAGGACAGAAATAATCCAGAATGTTTGGGGACAGCAGCTATAATTCCTACTTTAAAAAGGCTGTTTAAAATTCCATTCCAGTGCTTTTACCTTTGCCTCTCACAAGGTTTTCGGAACATCGGTTTCCCAACGATTAAATGATGATTTCAACGTCCCAGATCCTGATCAACTTGCTTACCTGTAATCAAGCTGTGCCCTAGATGCTCTCGCTATCTTGACAAATTACATTCTGTCCACGATTGACAGGAAGAGTAAAGCAATAAGACAACCTCCTGAAATACAGCGATGCATTCAGCTGTGTCGACAGGAATACACCGTTTTCTTTCCTCTACCTTTTTGGTATTGAGCCCTCCATTTTTTCTCAATTGACAGATTACTTTCACAATCGCTAGCAGTCCACCCATTATAATGACAATACCTTTTACATTGTTACTACTACCTCTGGTGTTCCCCTTTTTTATTGTCTGCTTATATCTCTACTGTTCCTGTACACGAAAATACTCCTTATCAGTTTTGTCATGTCGCATGCTTGAGATCGTACTTTTCCTACCAAAGAAAAATCACAGATCGATCTGATGATCATAAATTAGGCTGTGACCACAGTGAGTGTGGTGACACTGTATTTGCCCTGTTGAACTGTAGTAAGCACTACAATTTTCAAAACGGTTGCACTTTATGTTTCAATAAATGGGCAACAGCTGAAACTTCTTGATTCAGTTGAGTACCTTGGAGCGTTGCTCACCCATGAACTTACTTAATTCAAACACGTTCCTTACGTTTTTGAAAACCAAACGCTTCCCTCTCTATACTTCACGTCTTAAATTCCACTCCGTTCCCACAGACCTTGTCAACTATTGTCGTTTCATGTGTGCTGTCTTATTGGCTATGTGACTCACCGGTCATTTTTCAAGGCCCGTTGTTTGTCCGATCACTTAGCCTCGAATTATCATATGGTGGGATACTCCGACAGAGTTTCACTGACTTTATCACTTTCTGACATAGTAAAGCTTGCCAGAGTCTATCCACTAAGACTTAGGAATTCTGTTCACCTTCTTCACGGAGATCTTGTCAAATGCACGTTATTTGGAATAATGCAGATACTTCCTATCCATTACTCTAGTATTTAATATTTCAATTTTGTTTAACAGTATTTATATATTGAGGATGTGCACTTGGTTATCTGAAGACTGAATTTTCATTCCTCAGGATACATAAAGCATCTACTTGACTTAGCTTGACTTTTTTGTTTGGTGAGTCATATTTAATGTTGTGTGAAAAGAGAACACAGCAGAATTACGTAGCAACCAGGAGATGACTGAGTTTGATGTGCACATTTGTGACCAAAAGTTACCATAGACAAACATAACTAGTTGCTAATTAGCCCTAGGCAGTTTGTAAGTTGTTCGATCCCAGAGGACTGTTCGTTGTTTGTCTGCTTCCTGTATGGAGAACTGGTTTCAGTCAACTGTAAAACACTCTTTTACCCGCTCTGCTTGCGGACGGTTGAACCTTTAGCTCCACTAGCTAGTATCGCACCTGAATCCGCTCCAAAACGTAACCGTGATCGACATTGTTTCAATACAAAGCATCCTTCACCTATCCCACTGACTTTTACCGTCCTTTGGCAACCATCGGAACTTTTGGCTTGTGGCTGTCTCCATGTGTAGAGTAGGACAGGTTCGGCGGCATCGTGTGACCGCTTGGTTGCCGAATTGAGGCGACGTGCGAACATTTCGGTTGTGTCATCTCACTTGAATGGCAGCTGCAAGAACATCTTGCATTTAGGGACCGACGATAATCGTTTACTTTTACTACGTGCTGTGCAATGTTTTTTGAAAGAGTGTTGCGGGTAGTTATTTCACTAGGACACGTTATTCAGCAGTTCCATTTCAGAGTTGGTCATATCTGGCTTTCAGAGTTTGCGGCTTCTGTCATACATGGTTCTCACTAGCCCATGTTTGTAATTCAAAGGTATAAGACTTTTAAAATGCAAATACTGTCCTTACGGTGTGTGCGTTTGGCATACGGACATGCTGACACTACCTTCTGGATACCTAACTATCATAATGTCGAGATATGCGAAACTGTTGTCATACTGGTGCTCCACGCAAAACCGTATGTCCGGCTGAACTGAATCGAGTTTACGGAAGAGGCTGATGGAGTCCCGCTCCGATTTATTGACAACAGAGTTATCGTCGACGTATTTCCTGTAGAGATGCGTATCACCGATGTTATCGTTTATCATACTCTCAAGACTCATCATGAGTGTGTCAGCCAGGCTGGGGCTTAGTGGACTCCCCATTGCAACGCTACCACTTTGGCGACATTAATTCCCAAAAAACTGGAACATATTTTCAGTGCACCACAATATGAAGCGTTTCAGTTCCATCACTGGTATTTTGATGTTGATATTTTCTTTATGAACGTAATCACAAATAAAATCAACTGTTCCGTGCAGCGGCATGTTGATGAATAGTGACGTTATGTCCATGCGGGATAAATGTCGACTTCTAATACTGATGCTGTCCAGAGCTTCAGCTAGCTCAAAGCTATCTTTAAGACTGCATTGCGCCAACTGATTTATGATCATCTATTTTGATAACAAGTTGCAGTGAGCTGACCATTGGTAGGATGGGTTGTTGTGAAGTGTTTTCAACTGCTTGTGTTGTTGTTCGTTTTCCACATATTTCAATTGTCATTGCATTTTCTTGTTCAGCTATATATACAATTGAGGAGTTGATTAAAGTCTCTTATTCTGCGACTGGTGTTAAAAGCCCTTTGTTGGTTCATTAAAATTTAATCAACTTGTCCAAAGGAGCGAGTGCTTAGACCAGAACGATTGGATGCTGATCCTCATTCGTCTGATGCCACCGACCTCTGGATTCATTGGAAGAAAACTCTGGACAGTTATCTGGTTCACATAAAGGACCTAAATGTGGATAAAATAACTAATCTGGTTTCACCGTCTGTGTACAAACACATCGCCAATTGTACAAGCTTTGATTCTGCTATCGAAACGTTGACTAATCTGTAGATCTAACCTAAGAATGAGATTTTCGCCCAACACGTTCTCTCAACTGCTCGTCAAGAAAGCGATCAGACTCTTGACCAGTTCTTTCAACGTTTGAAATCTCTCCCCGTGGATTTTAACTTCAAGGCAGTTACTGCTGAAGTAAATCGTGATAGATTTATTCGTAGCTCCTTGATTCGCGGTCTTCTGTCCAATGAAATTCGGCAGAAACTGCTGGAAAAAAACAACTCGACCTCAAAACAACGTTCGATCTCGCCAGACAACTGTAACTACATCACACACAGTCTTTATCGTACAATCGTGATACCTCTATGTGTTTCACATCACAAACAACACGACCTTGAGTCTTTCGCACCCCAAACGCCGACTTCGGAGGATGTGATCTCAGCTATGAGCAATTCCTCCTGCTATTTCTGCAGTTACGCTCGTCATCCACGGACTCGTTGCCCCGTAAGAGAAGCTGTATGCAATACTTGTGGAATGAGGAGACACTTTCAACGTGTTTGTCGTGCACATCAGTCAAAGCAAAATAATGACCGCGTCGCCTCTGCCGCAAACTCACTGCTGTCTGGCACTAATGCTGCTGCAGCACCCGCTTGTCTATCCGATGCTGTCATCAGTATACTCGTAAAAGTCGTTTCTGTGCGTGCATTCATCGACACGGGAAGCTCCGAGAGCTGCATTTCTCAAACAATCGTAAAAAACATAACTGATCCATGGTGAATTCACTCATGTGTGTCACAAAGGCTTCTACATGCTTATCTATTACTACACACAGACTCTGTATTGTCTCTCTCAGGTACAAAAATACCCTTTTTGACCATGTTAAGCTGTCTGTTCTACCCGACCCCTGTAATGACGTGTTTTTGGGTCACGACTTGAAACAACACCAGCGTGTGGAAATCCCCTTTTCAGGTACACTGCCCACTTTCAATGCCTGTGGCTTACTCGCTGCTCGTTTTAAACCCCAGTCCCCCTTTCAGCATCTTTCTCCAGACTGCAGGCCGATCGCCACCAAGTCCCGCCGCCACCTCCTCAGGACGAATCACTCACCCAACCAGAAATACTGGCTTCTTGGATCCGGCGTAATAGAACCGTCCAAATCTCCATGCAGGGCGCGAGTTCTGGTGGCCTCCAATGGAGAACACAAGCGAAGGATGGTTGTTAATTATAGATAGACTATCAACTGATTTACTGATCTTGATACTTACCCATTTCCTCGCATCGATGACATGATTGGAAGGATTGCCAGTTACTTTGTATTCAGGACCCTTGATCTAAAAAGTGCCTACCATCAAATACCAATAAAAGTTAAAAAACACAAGTACACAGCTTCCGAGGCTTGCAATCGACTCTATCAGTTCTGTCGGATTCCCTTCGGCACACCAGTGGAATTTTTCTCTCGAACTTTATCTCCATTTGAGCAGCGCCACTCCACCTTTGAAAAGGAGGCATACGCAATCGTTGAAGTATTAAAAATGGCGCCATTTCTTGATCGGACATCACTTCAAACTGGTCATAGATCAACCGTCGGTGGCCTTTATGTTTGACAAGAGGCAAGATTAAAAATGAGGACATTCAACGGTGGCGTGCAGAACTCCCTGTTTTTTCGTCTGATGTTGTTTATCGTCCGGGACGTGATAACCCTGTATCAGACACACTCTCTCGGGGAATCTGTGCCTCAGCTTTCAACCGTACTGACTTGTACAAGCTTCATACGTCCCTATGCCACCCGGGAGTGACTCGTATGATCCATTTTGTGCGCGCCCAAAATCTCCCATTCTCCATTCAGGAAGTAAAAGATAAGATACCATCTTGTCGAATTTGCGCAGAAGTGAAAGCAAGGTTTTTTAATCCATCGTATGTACCTCTGCTCAAGGCCATTCAACCCTTTGAAAGGCTCAGTATAGACTTCAAAGATCCATCACCATCATCCACGAATAACAAATTCCTTCTTACAATCATTGACGAGTTTTCCCGTTTCCCTTTCGTTTATCCCTGTCAAGACATTCCTACACCCACTATTATTCGGTGTCTCACCGCTTTGTTTGCTACTTTATGCATGCCCGCGTGCCTCCATTCTGACCGCAGAACTCCATTCATGTCTGCCGAACTCCGTGACTTCCTTCGCGAGAAAGGCATTGCCATCAGCCACACTACCGCTTACAATCCACAATCTAACGGACAGGTTGAACTTCTAAACGACACGCTTTGGAAGGCCATTACTCTCGCTCTGAAATCGCGAGGACTTGAGACTCAACACTGGGAAACTGTTTTTTTTAGATGCATTACACTCTATACGTTCTCTTCTTGCACAGCGAAAAATGCAACATCGTACGAAAGCTTATTCGTTTACAATCACCAAGCTTCTACCGGGACATTCCTCCCTAGTTGGCTTCTGAATACTAACCGGGTGTTACTGAGAAAGCACCACCGATATTCCAAATATGATCCTTTAGTAGAGGAGGTGGAACTGCTCAAATGCAATCCGAATTACGCCAGAATACGTTTTCTAAACAGTTGCAAAGATTCAGTCTCATTACGCCAGTTAGCTCCCGGTGCTCACGATGACGATACGACAATCCTTGAACTAGACACCAAGCCAGAAACTCCATCAATGTCATCACTTAACCAGAGTACTTCTAAATACGATTCTCCCGCAGAAACTCACTTACAAGAACAGAAAACCGTAGAAAGCCTCCTCCAACAGCAACAGAGAGTTCGCCCCTACTGTCTGTGAAATCGCGAGGCGTAAATTTTCTATTTATAGGCATACGTGAACACATGGGAACTGCTCTTACTCTCCATCTACCATTGCCTGTAAGAACCATTCCATACACCCTGGGAGAATGCTGTAAATTGGTTTTCTACTGTTTGTGTTGTTGTTCGTTTCCCGCACATTTCAATTGTTACTGCACTTTATTGTTCAGCTACATGCACAACTAACAAGCTGGTTAAAGCCTTGCTTCCGGGCGAATCTCTTATTCTGTGATTGGTGTTGAATCCCCTTTGCTGAATCACTACATGGGTCTTGAAGGTATAACGGGTTTTTGTAGGTTAGGCATGCCGTAGAGCTGAGTTGGATGACCACCACAGAATTTGTGTTCTTTCACGTTGAATTCATCAATGAACCCATCCTCGAGTAGCAGCTGCACATCTTGCGAGATGATTCTTTCCAGTCTTGTTACGTTATTATCTTTGCTGCATGCTTGGAACTTGGTTGCCTTCATGTTTATTATGTAGTCTGTCTTATTCATTATGACCATCCCAGATCTCTTGTCAGGTTGTATTATGACGATATTTCTGCTGCACCCCGTTCGTGCAGTGCGTTCATATGATTGGTATGATTTCGAACAACGAGCTTGGTCTCTACGCTGATTTGTTCTCAGTTCTATCAGTGGGATTCTTCCAAATCTTACCGAAAATACTATGCAGTATTCCACCCACTACATATGACTTTGTGTGCAGTAATAGGAAAAAGAGAAGCGTTTTCCACCCAAGGGCACTACTGAAATTTTTTTTTTGGTGTAGACGGAAGGGAAAACAGAAGACGTTGAATCAAGCAAATGTGCAATTATTTTTCATTTCCGTCCTCCATTATATACTTAATTATTTGCTCGATTCCACTTTCTGACGATATATCATGTATCCAGTTGTGGTTGATTTTGTCTCATGTTTCTCAAGAACTACCAAAAATGCTGAGCCGGGAACATATTTATCCTGTTTTAAGTTAGATTTACCTTGTTCTAGTTCTATATTGAATGCAATGGAAACGTTCCACTCAACAGCTAAAAGCCAAAGAAATATTAACCAAATCCTCCTAGGAAGTATAAAACAACTCTTCAATAGCAAGTTGAGTGTTGAGAGTTTATAATACGCAACTTCTTTAAATACTCAGTATAATCAAAAATACCTATAAAGATGAAACTAAATTTCAAGGCAATGGGATGCTTCATAATATAACTCTGTCTCAAGATGCGTGCAGCATGGTAAACTTGAGACAAAAAGATTGACCATTAACATGCCAAACCTGGCTCGTCAGCGCAAATTACTAAGTCAAAGCCTTCGGAGGAACCGACGGTTTTTTAATTTTCAAACAGTTCGATGCGGCGTGTTAATATATTGATTTGTTTTTGAAGCAAAAAATATGATTTATATAATCATTCTCTGAGTTTCTCATATGATCTCCCATCTTCGTATTTGAGCGGTTAAGCGGTAATGACCAAACAAGGTTGCAACAATTGCAAATAAACTGAAAACTTTCTTGGTTGACTTTTCTATTATTACATGCTTGCGCATGGGTGCGATGGATGAGGTGTAAACTCCATGGCCATAAAGACCCATTGCACTATTAGGGATAACTAGAAACCGGACTAGGAATGGAGAATCACATAAGATCCTAATAGGTCAGGTGTGCTAACGAGCCGGGTGACAGTGGATTACTGTCTATCACCACTGTATTGCAGAATACCTGCACATTCACAATTTGCTGGATACAGATTGCATTTCGTTTCGCTATTCTGTGCCGTATTGCCCGGGAAAATCCTAAATCTAAGTTGGAGCATTACTGCACACTCATTCTGTATTGCGAACTACCAGTGCTATTCCGGTAATTCACAACTGACATTGCGGTCAGCTTTATCAGCGCGAATTATCGTAACCTGGAGACGTGAAACATTCATTTTAATGGTCGAAACACTGAAAAACGTCTAGAAAGATTCAAAATACGATGCCTTACTAGAGAACGAATTGATTCATAGAACAGACCTATTTTTAATTTTCGGGAAAGAGGCTTATTCCTTGATCGGCATTTTAACTTCTCCAAAGACCTCTACGTCTGCGCTATACGATCCGACTTCTTCACAACACCGCTCGATTCTGGTGGGAACACTGCATCAGCAATGTTTAGGTTTGGCATGGAGTCTTAGATAAAACATTAAATCTCACCAAGCTAAAGTGGTTGAGACGTGTTACGCATGTCCTTTGCTGGGATTTCTAGACGCGCATTGTTCGCTGGGGTGAGTAGCGGTTGGAAGATGAGCAAGGGTGGTCAGCCTATAACAGGAAACAAAGATATGAAAAGTCCAACGATCGGGCTTGGTGAAATAGGACGTATTAGGCTTCTTTGGTGAGGTCTAACAGACGTGCCGCTCAGTCGTTCAGTACATTAGAGGATATGGCTCGGTGTCGCGAGCGGGGGCGCTCTTGTATTCACAAGCTTTCCTTATCAGCTTGAAGACATTTCTTGCAGTTTTCTTCTTAGTCTTTTCAAACTCTATTTTAGTTTCCGACTGAGGCCCTGCTAAGAAATAGTAATTAAAAACCGCTTCATTCAATGCATGGTTGTTTGAACTAAAAAGCACTAATTAGCCTACGAAATACTTTCCACCTGCATGTCCTGAGACAACCCAGAGAGCTAATTTCCATTCCCCGATGCGAAAAACCAGTCCGTTTGGTATTTTATCTTACAAATGTCACACATGAGCTTTTGAAGACAAAATCCGTGACAAACTTGAGATGCAACTACGCACCAGAATAATTGCCGGGATGAATTCTCGGGAGCTGAAATGACGTTCACTTCGCCTTCACAAATTCAAAATCCTCAGTCAGATCGGTTTGTGAGCACCGAAATAACGTGCAAGCCCTGGTTGGTAGTGAGTCAGAAATACAATTCAATACCAAAAATCCGCAATCATTTCCTGATTGTTGGAAAAAATCACTCAGGTGCAATATCAGGGCCATCGAATCAATCAGCAGTTTCCAGTGCAACTTTCAATTGTCAATGGAATGCAATGCATATACATACTGTGACCAAATAAATTTCAGACTAACCTGCCGATTCCATAATAGTGTCATAAATATGGTAAGACCGATCATATCCAATCTGTATGTATGGGCAAGCAAGCATGTTTGATAATACGCTCCGTTGAAGATTCGCTGCTGTCTTTAGATATCCAGTTCCTCGCCATAGTTAGTGCTTATTCTGATTCTTTTCGTCACGTTACCCGCAGAGAGCACGCATATATTGATGCCCAGGATGTTATTATTATCAATAACAATTCAAAATTAGATAGCTTTAAAGGCGCTGACAAAATATAGTTGAACGACTATGATTTCGTGGCACTGTGTCCAGCAGGTTACAGTGGTCATGAATTTCAAAATGGTCAATGTTAATGTACGTCGATGTACGCTATAATCAATACTTCGAACCAGTCAGCACACAGGCGCATCTCTAAGTCCAAAAAGTCCCATGAGATACCATTTTCACCATGCAGTTTCAGATAAATGTCATTTGATTTACGGTCCACTGAAGGGACTTATTCAGGACCATTTTTCAAAGTGGTATAATTTTGAGAGTTTTTCCGGTTACTTTAAATATTAAACAAAAGGTGGAACTTAGCTTTTACCTCCCTTGAAAATATTTTTTATTACGTGCTTACGCATGAGTGCTGTGGAGTGGATATATAATCCATGACCACAAGGACACACTGCACTATTAGGGATAACTGGCAACGAGACCTTTAGACTTGCAGTAGAGAATCACATAAGGTCCCAATAGGTCAGGTGTGCTAACGAGCCGGATGACAGTGGATAACTGTCTACCACCATAGTAACCGGTGATAGTGGGGTGTTGAACCTCCGAGGTGGGAAACAAACGCTCTAGATCACTTTAGCAGGACCAGCCCACTATAGTTCATGGGGATATTCCGTACTGAGTACGTGCGCCGTACCTCGTAATTTTTGAGGATGTTTACGAATCATGTCGTTTTCTGAAATTATAACTGATAAACTTTAGTAAACTAAAACTCTGATCCTTCAAATCTTCGTATTAGGAGATGGTGGGACACCTCTCGTATTATATCGAAGAAGGTAAAGCTGGTGAGGAACATCTGCATTTCAGCAGCCAAACAAGTTCAGTTGGTAAAACACGTGCAATCGTTTATGTAATCTCTTTTTCAGACCGCGAGGCAGCAACATCGATCCTCTGGCTGTCTGAGTATTTCCGCTTCGTTTTGGCCGAGTGCCCACCGCTATCAGACTAGTTCCTTTGTCCGCCATTCCCGTCTGATTGGTCCGACTGATCTGGTTGATATATTCATCAGCAGCTACTAACGTGGGCTATTATTTTGATTGTCTCGAATCCCACCGAGTTTCACTGGGTACTCCGCGTGCTCTTTTTTGTCCGTTGCGAATGCTCTCAATATATTAACCATTCCTTCTCTGATCTGCGGTTGTCGACTGATACGGTCAATTTCATATTCGTCCTGCTGTCCCCACAGCGTCCTTCTCTACACTCCCCCTTCCCTTAAAACATTCACTCCGAGTTTATCGGGGGCCAAGTTGCTTCCGTCGACCCGTTTGCCTCGGGCATCTTGACGGATTCGGAAGCTAGCAGTTTTCCTCTCTAATATCATGTACGGTACAGCACATCGTCTGTGGAACGCGCTGGCCCGCGGACCGACAACGACAGGTCTGTCGCGATGCTTAAGTTGAACCAAATCTCCAGGAACGAGAGACTTCCATTTTTTATGAACGATTTCATTTATCGTACCTTGTCTTGTTTCGACTCTGTGCATCTTTCGTCCGTTGTGTCGACGATTCTTCTAGGTGCTTCCGATAGCGGGTTATCGGAGGTTCATCGTGTTTCATGTTGAGCCACGTGTTCAGATGCTCTCTGAATTCCCACCTAAAAATCAGTTCAAACGGTGTCGTACCCGTCGTTCCTTGGTTTGCAGTGCGGTAGCTAAGTAGCATTTTCCATAGCTCCACGTGTCAATTATTTCCGTCGTTGTTCATCCATTCTTTCATCGTCCAGCTAAACCTTTCTATCATTCCATTCCCTTGAGGATCATAAGTTGAGAACAGTATTCGCCTGGTTTCCCATTGTCACAGCCTTTATCGGAATTTCCTCGATTCAGAGCATGGGCTCTAGTCAGCGATGATCGTCTCCGGCATGCTAAATCGCGCCACCACGTCATCCCCAAAAATACGCGAGGGACCGCATCGCCCATTTGATCCGACATTGGGAGTGCCTCCACCCAGCGAGACACATAATCAACCATTGTCATGATGTACTCGTTCCTGGTCGAACTCACAGTTAAGGGACTAAAAATAACCAACCTCAACTTTGCGAGATTCGCTATGCTTCTAAATGCTGCATCGGCAGTGCCGCTGTCACGAGCTATCAGTCCCCCTGACAATTAGGGCAGGTTCGAATGTAGTCATCAACGTTGTGCCGCACTGTGGGCCATATTGTGCTCCTCAACAATTCCAAGACTCGTTTTTGTTCCTTGTGAGAACTGCCACACGCTAGCTGCATCACACGCTCAACTGAGGCCTCGGTAATTTAAGGCAGTCGTCCGGGTCGCAGACCATGTCCTACATCGATGTCAGAAAGCAGCTTGTTATGCTCCGCATGCAAGCGATCCCATATTTTCATTGAGTCGTGCAGCGCGGGTGAGCTCCCATCTGGTCTAGTTTGAGTTTGCAGATATTACCAAATAATCCGCATTTGATTGTCGTCCCTACGATGGCTGAAAATGCCATCACTTAGCACCAACCGACGCACTGAGATTGCTTCGGCCAGTAGTTGGTCATCTGGTATCGGAGGGAAAGGCAACATGCCAGGTACCTCGTATTTTCGATTGCTGACATGCTCGCCTGTGAAGGTAACTTTTTGCAGGCGGGACGCCCAACACACCAATCCCCCTTTTGGATCTCGTGCTGTCATTAACCAAATCAACGGCTTTTGATCTGTTCTGATGCAAAGACTAGTAGCGGTCAAATATGCCTTTCATTTCTCCAGTTCTCATACGATTGATAATTATTCCTTTTCCGTGAAAAAGCGTTCTCATCCGACACTCATAAGCAATAGGCCGCTGTGTCTGATTACCCCGGACGGCTGTGACAATACTGACGTCACCGGCATCCACAGCCACGGCAAATTTCTCGTGTGGTCCTGGAATGGTCATATAGCTGAGAGGGTGTTTGCACTTATCGTGAGCTCCTAGAACGCCGCCCCCATGTCTGACATCCACTCGAATTTCTTATTTTTCCTCGGTAATTAAAACAAGACATCAGCTTTCTGGGCGAAGTTCGAGACAAACGTGGCGTCACAACCAACCAGACCAAAAAACGATCTCAGCTGAAAGTTTGATTTTGGCAAGGGAAGGTTTCTAGCTATCTCCGCTTTATCGGGTAGTAGTTGCAATTTGCCATCAACAATATGTCCCAAACAAACGATTGTTTTGGGCGCGATCTGACTGTTTGCGGTAAACTTTACACCACCATTCTGATTTTCTTCAGGACCGTCCTTAGTCTAAAAACACGCCAGCCAATCGCCTCTGAAAACATCACAATGTTGTCCTCAGAAAATATAACGCCATCCAGACTTCCCAGTACCTGCAGCAACAAATGTTTGAAGGTAGCCAGCGCGTTACACAGTTTGAAAGGCATTCATAGAAACTGATTTTGCTTTACCTTGACACAGAAAACTGCTTTCTCCTTGTCTTTGCAAGCACCAGTTATTGCCTGTAGTCCGATCGTAAGTCGATTAGTGATAGCACCGCGTCATGAAGTTGCTTAAATATCTTTTTAATTAATGGCACTGGCAACGCGTCCCTGATTGTGACACAGTTGAGCTCCCGGAATTCGACACAAAATCGGTACGTACCATCTGATTTTTGCGTTAATAATACTGGTGAGAAAACGGACTGGTGCTTTACTGAATTATTGTTTTAACGCATTTCGCGGACCTGATTCTCTTCTTCCGGCACAGTTTTCTAGGGTATCCTCCGATGTATCGGTCTGCATACTGCACCCAGAACCGAGTCAATCCTGTGTTCTAGCTAGCCGCAAAAACCGTATACGTCATGCTTCTCGATACACTGCCGGATGCTCGGAATCAGATAATCTGGTACTGATAATTTTGTCGCGCTACAAAGGCGACTCATCCTGTTCCAGCGGGACTGCAGCTTAATTTCTCTCTCGCGGGAGCCTCGTTACATTCACCACTTGGTTGTGACTTTAGAATACAGATTCGCCCCAACGCTCCTTCTAGTGTCCATCTAGTTTTCCTATGAATTGCTTAAAACTTTCCTGCTTCACCTTTTCAGCTAGCAATGAGTTTCATGCGTTCATCTCCCTCCCGGATGAACGGTTTTCCAGTAATGGTCCAGTTGAGTGCAACTCCATGAAACCCATTGAGTGCCTTTTGTGTGCGAGTGGTCACAGAGGGAATTCGCTTATATATATATATATATATATATATATATATATATATATATATATATATATATATATATATATTTGATAGCAAGTAGTATGTAAGTCTGTGGACGAAATTTCCCCTGAAGCACATGACCGGTCTCGCTGTTGTTGCCGCTTCTCAAGTATGCTGGCCAGGTGCTCTTCTGACCGCTGATCTTCATACTTAGACACCTCATTTTTGCATCGACACTAGGATCTAATTTGGATACTCTGAAGTGCGGATGGATACTCTCAATTGAAAACTCCACAGATGAATCACAACTGTGATTTATAGTAGCCATTTGGGCAAGCATATATGATGAGCGACAACAACAAAGAAGGCCGTTGTGTGACTACAAGGCAATTTTGTCCACATGTTTGCAAACTACTTACTATCAGTATGAGCGCTTGCACAAGCAGCCTAGTCGTTCGCCGGGTTAGCAGGGGCCCAGACACGAATAACTAACAGAAATCACAGATTTGACTCACCTGTGGACTCTTCAGTGAAGAGTTTCCACTCACTCCGGAAAACTTACATTAAATACTAGCGACAGGATATATATATATATATATATATATATATATATATATATATATATATATATATATATATTCGAACGGTTTCAACACGCAGCTAGGCTGCTAAAGATGACCGTGCGGTGGTACTTCCAAATGCAAGGAAAGGCTGACTATTTTATTCACATACAATACTACTTGCGGAAAAGCTGGAACCAATATTCATCGGCAATATTGGATAAAACAGACCTGGAAGGATATCACTCATTCGATCATATACGAAGTGTTTCAAGCACTGTGGGATTTTGGAAGAATCAACTTCATATCAGATCTATGCAAACCTCACAAACAGTTAAGTAAACGACAATGAACGAATGACATTGCTTTCTGATGGATTTACACTAAAGTCTCACGAATCTTACAATTTCACTGTCAGTCAAAAACGCCGCGTATGAAAGATGCAGTGACTCTAGTCGCGGAAGGTGACGATAATCAGAGATATATGGCTGAGTACGAAAAGATTACGGCAAGGAATTATAATGATAAATCTACACTCCCGTCTAACACTTTTCTGGCCGTACGTTTTGCGCACGCGGCGGCCACCAGTGCTACTTCTGGCACACTTACTCGCCGCTGGCTAGCTTGCGACCTCTGTACTTAGGCCCTGTGAAAATACAGGCAGTTGGCACTTCGCGGTCCTTTATCGCAGATCTCCTCGACAAATATCATATAAACTGAGACAGCATGCCCTCCAATAAAGTGCAATTCAAGCTGAACAAGTAATGCGCAAATCTGCACCATAATCACGTGTGCACTTTGTGTCCGAGGTAAAAAACAGAAAATAATCTAGCTGTACGCCAGAAAAAATAAATCAGGAAACGAATATTGGTGAATTCCTACCCGTTAAAATCAATTTTCTCTGAAAGTCTTGGTTCGAGTCTAATTTCAAACGCAATAGGCACCAATAATCCCACTTGAAATTTTTTTAAGTTTCGTGGGCGCTAACGACATACCTTTGCGCTTTATCAATTGTTTATGCTATTTTCTGAACCCTTCTAAAAGCGAACACCTCCGAAAACAGCACACATTTCCTCGGTCTCAAGGAAGTTTGCACTACAGAAAAGCTTTTTATCAAGCGTGCTCCAAACTGAAACACACGCCTTGTAAGTGTAATTGAAGGTTTTTACCAGAGAAAATCAACGTCACCTTTAATTATCTTTCACGGATGGAGACTCGAAGAGCCACCTATTGAAAAGAGCAGGCTTTGTTACGTCTCAGTCTCTCCAGCCGCATCAGATAACACTTTTGGACCTTGACGAAAAAAGCTCACGCGTCGGACCACCGAGCCAGATTACCCAAGTCTGCTTGTAGTTTCTGATGTTCTGCATTGATTTTTATCACATGCCAGGTTTTGAGATCGTCGGCATAGACCAGGCGGGGATATCGGTGTCCTGACCAGTACACCACGCAGGTCTTTGATAAACACCAGGAACAGTAAATGGCCTAAGACAGAGCTTTAGACAAAATATTGTAGCCTGGTTTAACCAAACTGAAAAGTGAATCATGCAAGACATTGTATTTGGATGGGTTTAAAATGATCCACAAAATGTCCCAAGGATGTCTCAAATGAGTCCGATTTGTAGACATTTTGGGAATGTTTTGCTATCTGAAGAGCAAACCAGCATAGATGGAGCGAAAATGTGTCACAATCTAGAGTCATTTGACCTTGCTTGACCACTTCGTCTTTTAATACTGTTGATTGGTTCATTAGTGGTCGGTATCAAGGCCCATTGCAACCTCTCACCAATGAGCGGTGTTTGTGTAATTGATGTTTTCTCTTGTGCAGAACTGCGCAGCCAATGCGGTCATCTACGCATCACGGGATTTTACACAGCAAGGGAATTGATTCCGCTAAAGGGTTCACGCGGAATGTTAAGTTCCTCACTGCGGGTGTAATTACTTCCCGTTATCCCATAGGTAAAAATATATCATCAGGGAGATATACGCGTACAGAAGTCCTAATTACCAAAAAATAAGGGTTTGATCGGGTTCGCCACGTGAAAGGATCAATTTTATTTCCAATGTGAATTGCTGCATTGAGTGATGTGAATGGACGCTCATGGATAGCACCTACAAAATGAAAGACAGCCTTGTAAAGTAGTTGACTAATGAGCGTTACCTGTGCAATCAGTTCATGACAACACTGTGAATGGTTTGTCACATATACTAAAAGAATCTCTGTTCTGTGGTCATAAATTGCACGGTTATCAGGCCAATGGAGGCTTAGTGTTCGGCTGCAGTACATCTGCACTTAACCTTAGAGCACAGAAGCGTTCGTCAGATAGGTTTCCGGTGGGTTTGCTCAGGAGCCATTCTTCCACAGGTCAGAACCGAATCGATATGAGGGAAATCAACGACCATGGTACTATGGATTTTTATTGAGCATTTTATTTAAAATATTTCTTTTATTACCCGTTGATATTTAAAAAACTTTGCTTATAGGTGGTCCCCTTTGCTGTGTCTCTGAATGGGTAAAATAAGAATGATTATTGGAATTTTTTGCTTAGTGGGTGAAAAAGAGCAAGGGGAAAAGTAATTTCGTGAAAGTGATGAAAATTATTTATTCGCGTCACGCATTTCGCACGATCGGGTCAAAGCCCTCGGGAGCTGTTCGAAAGCTGCTCGTAAATCTCTCAAAAACCGTTCAAAAACTGATCATTGCGTTATACAGCGCAAACCGATCGAAAATCGACCAAATAACGATCGATCAATATACATACAAAGGATTTCTAGAAAAAAGCGAGAGAAAATAACTTGCAGGTTACGTTTATTGAAAAATAAATGGGGTAGTCCGTTCAGTGATTTTATTCGAACGCTGATTGTCATAAACAGCCGCTTACCCAAAACTCTGAGCGCGCAGTCCCAAGAATTTTGCTATCACGTGAGCAAACGCTCTCTCTGTTGCACTGAAAGAACTTGGAAAAGTCAAACTTTCAGATCCTCCGTTTTCCAATAGTCTCAAGAAAGCTATAATGATGGAATGTCGTATATCTTCATCAACATATTCCGACAGATCATCTCTCATCAGCCATTCCGCAAGACCTGGGAAGTGAACACTTTCGTTATGATAATAAGTGACTACCCCATGGAGGAGTAAAACTAATAAATGCTTCCTTCGACGGGTTTGCGGAACGATATTTTACCGCATCTACCATAAGGACAGTGAGTGCGCGATAGACCGTACACGGTTCAAGGCGGATAAAAACGGCAGTTTAAAACAAGCTTCAAGGTCGGGGCGGACGCAGTCATATGTACCCTACAGGTAGCGGTGATTCTTCGCCGGAGGGTCAGTTCAGGTGACAGAAGTTGATGCTCGAGCCAACAAAGCAGCCCAGATCCTTGAACCAGTGAGTGTTCAGAGTTCAGTTCAGTTCAGTTCAGTTCAGTTTGCACAGGACAGGTAATGGCCACGGCCAATCGAGCGTCCAGAATTCCTTCGATGGTATGCACACCAGTTATGCACCCACCACTGCCGAGTGTATTTCGTTGAATCCTCGCTAAAAATTAAAGGGGAACGGAAAACCTCATCGCACATAAACTGCGAAAGACATTATGCATCGTGAGCGTTCACTGAGACAGTATGCAATGAGGGAAAAAGTCTTAAAACATACTCCAGAAGGACCACAGTGCTACTCGTCATCCATCTAGTTGATGTACTCAAGGCTCACTACAAGGAAAGATCTCGTACCACTTGCGATCTAGGGCACCTTCGAAGGATTGGACTGTCTGCAGATCTACCATTCCACCAGGAAGACCGTTCCAACTGTTCACAACCCTGTTGCTGACGAATTACGATCTAGCCGTCAACCTAGATCGGGCTTTTATCAACTTCTTTTCATGTCCCTTTGTTCTGGAGTCTACGGCCACTTAGAATAGACTATCTGGTCTAAGGCCAGAAAAGCCCTTCATTACCTTGAACGTTTCTATGAAATCCCCTCGACGTCTCCTCCTTTCCAACGAGAAAAGATTCAGGTCACAGAGTCTCTGCTCGTAAGTCTTACCCCTCTGCCCTTCAACCACTAGCGTGGCGAGACGTTGGACTTTCTCTAGGCAGGCGGCGTCCTTTTTGTAGAAGGGTGACCAAGCCTGCACGCTACCTTTTAAGTGAGGTCGTACTACAGCCATGTAAATAGGTACGAATACCTCCAGCTTCCGGCAAGACAAAGCTGATCGCAGCCTTAAGAGCTTCCCACAAACCTTGTGCGCAGCAGCGTTGCACTGCTCCGACCATTTGAAGTCACTTTTCATGATGACCCCAAGGTCTTTAACCCTACTGACTGCCTCTACGGTGAACAGCCCCTGATCATGAGCGACAGTTAGGCTCTCTGTTGCCCTTGACAACAAATGGCTTTTCTGAGCGTTTAGAGGTAAGTCCCATTTGTATGCCCAGTTCAGGACGGTACCTATTTCCCTGCCCAAGTCCGCCCTACCCTTAGGTCCAACAATGTTCACATCATCCGCAAAAATAAAGCTGGGCGATTGAAGAGTGGATGCTAGGTCGTTAATAAATAACAAGAATAGGACCGGGCCTAGGATGGATCCCTGAGGTACACCACTGGTGACGTTCACCAAACTGGAGCACCTGTCCCCCGCTTTGACGTAAAACGTCCTGTGGGAGAGGAAGTCCTCCAGCCACCTATATACTGACCCACCTATACCAAAAGTCTCCATCTTGCGTAGCAAAAGACGATGATTAACGGAGTCGAACGCCTTGCTAAAGTCGAGGTAGCCTACCTCAACTTCCTTACCTTCGTCCAGTCGTCGAGTTACTTCATCTAAGAAGCACGGGAGATTGGTCAGGCAAGATCTATTTTTCAGGAATCCATGCCGCGCCGGGCTTAGCATGGAGTGCTGCAGTAAGTGCTGGCAGATATGGGCACGGATGATCTTCTCCAGGACTTTACAGAGAATGCTAGTTAGGCTTACCGGCCTATAGTTCTGCACATCCAACTTAGGCCCACTCTTATGTATTGCCACGACTGCCGCGACTTTTTGGTCCTGCAATTTCTGTGTTTGCGTTGTGTTTCCGTTGTTTAATCTGCAGATGGAACAGGGTTCAGAGTCAGTTCGCTGTTGGGAGAGTGTAGCAATCTCACGGCTACAAACTGGGCCTTTTTTCAATTCTAGCTCCCCCACGAGTGTCACAGATACAGGCAGCGCTTAGATAATGTGTTATTAGAGGTACTTTGGGGAATAAGGAGAATATGATGGGGTATGGTGGAGAAGGGGTGATGGAGATAGTCAGCGGTAGGTACGGTACCGGTAGGAAGTGGTGGCAAAAGAGGGAAGGGGGCTGTCTCCAGGATTGCTACCGACGTAGATTCAAAAGCTCTCAGGGAAAATATCGGGCCAGCAAAAGTCCAGCCTTGCCTTAAAGCCCGCCTCCGATATGGCCGATACCGTCTAAGCCGTCAGTGTGTTCCATGGGTTGACAAGGAGCGCTAAAAGTTTCCCCTTATGTTTCCTAATACTCCCGGTTAGAAGAGCTTAAACTCCTGTCCCCTGAGTGTAGAATCCCGTGCCAGTGCCAACAGCGGCTCCTTTGGGGTGGGTAGTTCTCGAATTTGTCTGAAGGCTTTTGTTAGGTCTCCCCTGAGTTTTCTACATTTATTGGAGAAGAGTTCTAGTACCAGTGACCTCTCTGGGAGTGTTTTGTCCCTGAGTCGCAGCAGCCCTCTAGTGAAGAGTCATAGCACTTTCTCAAGGACAACAGTGTCCCGCAAGAGAGCCGGGGCCCGAGCTTGGACACAATGTTCCAGACTTGGCCCAACTAGAGTTATGTAGAATGGCATCAACAAATAGGCTTCTCTGAAAGTTACGGTGTGCAGAAGTTGGTGGATCTCCCGGTGCCCCTTAGCCGCGGCTTCCAGATACCGCGGAGGTGGCTGGTAGCGATCGCCCATCAGGACTTCAAGGTCAGTGATGACTGTAGCCTTCGCGATTGCTTGAGGATAAGCTGGGTCTAGGTATACTAATTTCACGCCGATGTCCTGAATGAAATGCCCACACTCCCCTATGTTGAGCTGCAGTTGCCAATGGGTGGTCCGGTCGTGAGCCTTATTCAAGTCCTCTTGGGGGATTCGGTTCCGGGTTCACTCATCAACTTTATATCATCTGCAAATGGGTAGTCCGGGTTTTGAGTACCCCTCAATAGGTCATTGATATAGATCAAAAACAGAAGAGGACCCCTGAGAGACCCCACTGGTGGCCGTAGCCCTCGTGGACTTGCTCCCTTCCGCCCTAACAGAATACTTTCGGTTTGTGAGATGTACCCGGATACATTCCAGCACCTGCAGTGCTATACCCAGCGCTTTCATTTTGCGCAATAGAAGTCAGTGATTCACGGAGTCAAATAGCAGACCTCGACTCGTTCACCCCTATCCAATCTGGCCGTTACCTCGTTCAAAAAAGACAACTAGTTAGACAATTCCGACTTGTTTTTGGCAAACCCGTGTTATCTGTTAGAAACTGTCAGATTTTCAGTCAGGTGACTGGCTATGTGACTTCTAATCAGCCCTCCAGTTTTTGAGTGACAGATGCGATAGACTAACCACTCCATAGTTTAGCGCTCCTTCCTTCAACCCTCCATTGTTTACCGGAACGACTCCGACCGACAGCCACACCTCGGGTGACTGCACTCTGTCCAACGACCTGGTATAGAGCCCAGCAGTAAAGGCCGCGATTGGTTGGGCGAGGGGGCGAAGATCCGCAGCTAGTGTAGTGATCTGCTGTGGAAAATCTCCCTAGAAACACGGCAATTTCATGTTTCCTTGACATCACCCGCTCATTCAAACTATTCGCGTGTTTTTATGCACTGTATGATTTCATGAACCAACGTTTGTTAGTTCGCGCCCAACGGGCTACTCTGTCATATCCTATTCTGAACTTGCGTAACACACGTGCTCCTTTCTCCCAAGCCTCAATTCGGTTCTCTTTTTCTGAGTCCCGGTGATCGCATAATTGAGGTTCGTATCTGTTTTGTCATTGTTCATTTGATACTCTAGTATGTTAGAATTTCACGGGTAATCACGTTCTGGCTTCGGGATCCGTACTGAGTTTGACCACGTGTTCATCAAAGGTGTCTTGCAATAGTCAGTTGATCAAGTTGGAACGAGAAGTCATGCAACATGCCAAAGAAGGGATCGAAGCAGTTGGAATCTGAACGGAAAGTAATACGACAAGTCACTGGGGAGGTTTTGGGTACTTTTGATTCTCGAGTTAATGCTAGGTCACCCAGTCCCGTTAGTGTCAGGTCATGTACTACTGAGGAAAATATGGACTGCAAGAACATTGGCCTATTTAAGTTGAGGATATAAGACCTAGAACAATAAGGGTTACTGGCTAAGCAGCAAGCCCAGGAAGCAAAAGCGAAATGTAGACTGAACGAGCACGAGCAAAAATCCAAGGACTGCTACCTATCCGTCAGATCAGTACGATTGAAAATAGGAAACCCTGTGCCGGCCGTGGAATATGAAACATCAACACTATCAACGATCGATCTGCCAAGAGTAGAACAGACAGTCTTTGGGGAACGACCTAAAAACGACAGCAAGTTTATCAGGCAGTTCGAAACTTTCGTCGAAAATAAGATAGCCGACCCCGAGCAAGGGCTTCTCTACCTGACTCATTACTGTCTGGGAAGTTTAAGTGAACCCGGAGATGGATTCGAATACGGGCCCGGTGGATTTGAAGGTCAAGGTCAGCTGGAGCCGCTGGCAAAGCCGAGTGGGAGAGAATGGAACCTAGGGTTTTACATGAGGAGGACTGAAAATCCACATGAGGAACTATGGTTATGAGAAGCGATGAAGAAAAAAGGAAAAAAGAAGAGGAAAAGAAGAACAAAAAATTGAGTTGTAAAGCTGGGGACTAGGTAACCATGAACTATGCGTTATTGTAACAAACGAATGGTGTCAATTTGAGAATAGGGGGCTGGCAATGCAAGACGCAAAGAGTGAGTCAGATGGCACCAATGCGGCGGAAGGATCGAGACACAGTAAATGTGAGGCACAGTTATGGACAAAGTGAATGCATATCATGAGGGGCTGTGGCATGGTGGCAGAAGAGCTGAAGTAGGCAGCGAAAGTATATATATATATATATATCAGCAAGATCGAATAGCAGTAAAGAGACGGAACACGGAAGTAGCGGTGGTTGGACGAAACAAGTGGGGTTGTGTCAATCGTGCGGAATAAACTTGGATAAGCCCCGATGATTTTTTTATGACAGGTGAATATGGGGGATCAACAGCAGAAGAAAGCCAGCTTTGGAAGCACAGAAGTGATGGTTGTTAACAGAAGTTGATAAACGAGGGAATATGAAGGAAAGGGTCGACGAAGGCAAGTAAGAATGAATCTAACGGTCTGATTATTGCAAATGGGGCATGTGGTGACGGTCAAACATGGGTGAAGCGATAATAAACGGACGTACACTATGCGAAAGAAGATGGCCGAGAAAATTGCTGGAGAATTCAGAGCGAATGGAAGTGCGGGGTGGTCGGAGAGGTGTAAAAGATCACTGGGGAGGGATAACTTGGAGGTCGGAAGAACTGCTGTGAGAAGTTGCATCAGTCGTGACAGCGAATAACGGGGAAGAGAAATAAGGAAGTGGAGGATCAGAAAAATCAGGTAATGGCAGATCGCATGGTTTGAAACTGTAGGCGAGATTGACGACGTTACCGTGACACTACACTAATTGGAAAGCGGAAAAGTAGCGCAGCCCGGAAGGCACAATGAAGATGCCTGTGGCGAGCAAATTAAGAAGCGGACGAGACTGTTGACCAGAAAAAACCGGGTAAGAGATGATGAATCAGATTGTTTCACTACAGATGACACAGAACGAAGAACAAGAAGAAGAGAAGAACCCGGACGGGAAAGCCTGTGATAGAACAAAAATGCACGAAAAATAGTTGTGCTTTGGAGTTGGGGGATTCGCGTGCTTACAGGCCATTGCACCAAGGGATTGAGCCAGAAGTTGCTAATCGGTTCAGTGCCTAAGAGGACGATCCACAGAGGAATTACGGATTCAGACATGAAAAATATAAAAGTGGTAAACAGATAATACATTCGGTCGCAAAAAATGCACAAGTTGAAAGGGCGAGTACTTATATGGGGATTGATCATGGTTACGGATGTGTCTGGATGGTATTGATGGGGGTATAAGACGGACAAAAAAAGATATCGCAGGATGGTAGCTAGTGAGGTATGCGATTATTGAGCTTGATAAGCTTATGCGGGTACCAAGTGAATATTGATTAGGAGCCGACAGGGGAGAAGTGGGTGGAAAAGAACATATTTCGGGCTTGGGCAGAGTAAAATGCGTAGGGCGAGAGTGACACCATGCAGTGAGGGTTGTCATTGTGAAATACGATGGGAACGAAAACAGAAAGGATTGGTGTGCATACAGGGGTACTAGGACACGGAATGGAGGTGAAAAAAGTGCTGACAGGAACGATAGATGAGCGAAAGGCGGCGGAAGAATGGTAGGAGCATCCGGTCCGCAAGAGACAGTGATAAATGCGGTAGGGTGAGGAGGGTTGGAGCATGCAATCCAGAACCAGCTCTAATGAGTGGGGCTGGCCGTGCGCTGCACACCCAACCTGGAAAACACTTTATGAAGTGAACACAGGAGGTGTGATCTACCGGCCCAATTGCGCCCACGCGTCGTTGCAGACGGCTTGCACCCCCGATGTGTGCCTGCCAAATCGGTGGATCTGACCGCGCCCGGCACCTTTGGGATGGGCGTGAGTGTTCGCTGATGGTTGTACAGAGGGCTGAGCACCCACCATAAGGGTATATAATCCAGGACCCACTGGACAAGTTGTGGGAACTCGGACAACAGAGCCAACGGGAACAACGATCGACAGACGGCCATACGGCATTAATATCCAGGTGCACCAGCCAGAAATGTGGTAAGGGTAGTGCCCGAGGTGGTTGGCCGGCATTGAGGATAACTGGAAAGAGAAATGAGATAGAGAGACGCAGTCTGGGTATAGCCCAGCTGAGGATAAGCAGTTAACGGAAAGAAGAGCTAATGCCCATTCTCTTGTTATAGTTTAGGAAACAGAAATTAGGTGAGACGTTGAGGGGGCGAGACACAGACGGACCAATAAATAGATGAGGATTCCTACAAAAAAACGGAATGACGAAAAATAATACTATAGAGGATGGCGGGGTAGATAGGCCTCAATATTTGTCCACTAGTAGATGGGCTAAGGCGAAGCTCAGCCTATGACAAGTGAGATTTTAAAAAAAGAAACGGTGAACCATGGATAACTGAGAGCCATAAGATTCAGTAACGAGGTTGGACTTCGATCTAGAATAGTTGTTTAGTAGAAGAGAACCTGATAAACAAACCTAGCACTGGCCAGGCTCAAGCCACTGCTTGGGAACACCCGAAATATCAGCGTTGAACCAGTGCACACACCATTTCTCGCCAGGCTCTAGAGCATCCAAGTTGCAGATCCTGTAACGCTAGCCACGGGCTACTAAAATGCCCGAAGTTCATCGAAGCAGCAATTGACAAATGTTGGAGAATGGCGAGAACGGCACGAGCGTGCTCTGTATGCCTCAACACCAGACACCGGGCGGCTGCTTGTCAAACAAGGACAAGTTGCGGTCACGAAGGTTGCGCTGGCAGACACCACCGATTGTTATACCGGGCAAAAGAGACTGCACCAGAGGCGAACACTGAGCACAGCGTGATTTGTTCAATGTCACGGTCTGCCAGTAAGCCAATACTGTTAGGGGTAAATTCCATGGGAGTGATGACCCCAACTGAGGTGGTCAAAGCACTGGCCTTCATCGACAGTGGATCAAACGCAACTCTGGACAAGGAGCGGTTTGCTGACACACACCGGCTCGCTAAAGGTGCAACGTCGTTGGCAGTGAGCACGGTGGGCGGAACATAAGTAATGACCGCTGGCCGGTGGAGGTTACAATTCATCTCCTTAGACACTAACCAGCAAATCAAATCAACGGAGGCATTTACATTAGCCGGTCCCTCCATGCCAGCGCCACGGTCGTCGAACGCAATTTTAACTAGGTGGCCCCACCTGTAGGATGTAACCGTCGTAGGCTGGGAGGACGACGAAATGGACCTCCTCGTTGGCTGCGACGTGCCAGGGGCACATTGGCTACCGGACCCGAGAGTGGGCCACCGTCAGGCACCCCAAGCAGTACACACAGCACAAGGATGGATATGATATGGTCAAGTCGGGGGACTTGGGTCCGTAGGTCAAGTGTCAGCCGAAAGGGACCGCGTAGAGTATCAGTGGCAACGGTCATCTTAAAGGGAGTTTCGTGGCATTGGAGACGAAGGACTATCATTGTCTCAGGAGGACCACTTCGCCTTGCAAACAGTGCGGCAAGGAACTAGAAGCGTTAAAAAACAGTTCGAGGCTCCCCTCTCATGGCACACACTAGTTGGCCCTTGAGTTGATAACAGAAACTATGCTCTGCAGACTATTACGACTGAAAGAATGCTTCGTTCGGGACCAGGATCTGTGGGAAAGATACACGGAACTAATGAAGCGAAACGAGGTCTTCGGCTACGTTGAAGAGATGCCTGCAACCACCGACGGTCGGAAGGGGATCTGGCATCTAGCTCACCACCCGGTTCTCAACCTCAAGAAACCTGAAAAGCTGTGGGCGGTTTTCGACTGTGCGGCCGAGTTCCAGGGCGAATCATTAGACGATCGCCTGCTACAGGGGCTTGACTGGACCACGCCATTGGTTGGCGTTTTGCGCCTTTTCAGAGTGCGCAGATTAGCTCTGTCAGCCGGCGTCAGGGAATTGTCCCTCCAGATGAAGATACAGGTAGAATAGCGAGATGCGTTGCGTTTCCTATGGTGGAAAGAGGACAACCGGGACGGAGCAGTGATAAATTGAAGGATGGACGTTCACTCCTTCGGAGCGATATCATCACCGTTTTGTGCGTACCACGCCCTTCGAGAAACGGAGAATAAACATGGAGCTCTGGTCCACCGGTCGGTGGTAGGTAGCGTCAGCAGAAACTTCTAAGTCGAGGATTATCTTGGGTAATTCGATGATGTAGACTCGGCCCTAGAGAAGTTCAGGGGCCTAACAAGATTGCTAGAAGAGGACAGCTTCCATCCCACGAAGTGGATGTCAAAAGCTTCTGAAGTGCTCGGAGTCATTTCTTTCCACGAGAGGGCCGAAGGGGTTCGAGATCTGGGCAGTTTTCGGCCCTCTACCGAACGCACCCTAGGAACACAATGCGGAAGCGGACGACCTTGCTTTCGAGCTAAACTTTCTCAAGCAAACAGTAACTCGTCGTGGCATGCCGTCTACTGTCTCTCGTTTGTACGATCCGCTCGGGTTTCTCTCTCTGGCTGTTACCCAGAAGTATCCTGGTGCAGCTGCCCTGCAGTAGGGAAGTCGATTGGGACCAGCCACCGGACCGAGGAGACCGGTTGGACCGGGAAGAAATTTTGAACAGCCTAAAGAAACTAGGAGACACATGGATTCCCCCCTGTCACACAACTCAGGCAGCAGAACTACATGCCTTTTCTGACGCGTCAGCAGTCGGTTACAGAACCGTGGTGTGCGGACAATGGTGCGCATGAGATGGGCAATACGCTACGAGGATCCTGCTTGCCAAAGTCCGCGTCGTCCCGCTGGAGTCGATTACGATCCCGCGCCTTGAACTCAGGGCAGCCGTGTTAGCAGTCGTGGCGGTGAAATCGGTAAAGAGATGTCTTGACTTCTGCTTTTGGTCGGCCAGTTTTTTAGACGGACTCGACCATAATACTGTACTATATTTCCAACTTCAGGAGCCCTTTTGGTACCTTCGTTGCCAACTGGTTTACGGTCATCCACGATTAAACGGCCATGAACCGGTGGAAACACTTCAAGTCTGACAATAAACTAGCCAACCTGTGCTCCCAAGGTGCGACTAACTTCCGGCCAGTCGACACATGAACGAGAGGGCCGAAGTTCCTGCAAATGCCTCAACAGGACTGACGCGCGTTCGAACCAAAGCCCCTCTCGGGAACTGGAACCGGAGATCAAAGGCCCAGTGATGGTGGTGAAAGTCACCGAACTCACATCTATTTTTCCATGGCTGGGCAGGTTTTCCTCCTGGATGAGAAGCTTCGGTCACTAATGTGATTGGCCAGGTTTAAACTTGAAAAATGAGCTTCTCCGCTGCTAAGAGTGCCATTCTCACGTATAAAAATGAAATTCTTTCCGAATCCCTCATCTTAAACGGCTCGTACATTCCTATTACTCCGCTAGTAAGCGATCTCGACCTACAGTATTCTTGCACGTTCACCTTTCAATAACAAGCCACCTACGAGATGGCTAAGACTAGGAAAATGATCGCCCTCATCCGCAGAACTTTTAGAATGCGTGACAGCCAGATTCTGATCTTTGAATCCCACGCCAGACCGCAGCTCGAGTACTGCCCTCTGATATACACCGACATGCGCAAATCTTGCAGACTTGCCATCGAAGGGGTTCGGCAATCCTTTACCAAGCGCTTACTCCGCTCATCATTTCCCTTGAATTACAAAGAGAGATGTCAGCAACTAAAAATTGAAACCCTGTGGCTACGACGTATAAAACTCAACCTTTTCCCTCTATTCAGCCTCCTACTTTCTAGAGCGCACACGTCCACTGCTGCTCTGTTTCGCTCTAGACTTGCCCCACCCTCTTCGTAACAGAGACCATACTACTAGAGTTCCAAGACAAAACTAAGGGGAAGTTCTTGATCACCGTCTATTCCTGTATTTGGAACAGACTGCCTGAAGACATTCGGGTTTGCCAGACACAAGACCGATTCGAAATTTTCCTTACAAAATATTCAGATGTCGCCAAAGTACTAAAATTAACTCACATGTGCACCGCGTTGGAACAAGCTCATGAGAGTAACCTAGATTTTTGGATAGATAAAGAAAGCACGACCCAGGTAACATCTTTTGCAAAGTCGACACCATCTACATCGTACACCTTCTCCATCGCCAGCATATTAGTGTCCCTTAGAATGACTTGCATCACTGGCACTGCTCTTGTTAGATTCTCCCTAATTCATGCGCTCTGACGTCCCTTATCTATCTCCATCACGCTAACCTCAGTTTACTAGGTCCGAACTGACCCCGTTCTCCTTCTTTATTTTGTTCTAACGTTCCAACATTAAATCCAATTCCGGTGACCACCATTCACATCCAAATCAAAATCCTCATTCGAAGTTTCCGTCATTATTTTTTGTATTCTCATTCACTCCCAGTGGCTCGTAGCCCTCATTCCTTCCAAATAGTCTGTGTCTAAATTACTAGATTTCTGTTTTCACCATCGAACGTTGGTCCTCATCTGGGAGCATCCCAGACTGCGTCTCTCTATTCTTATGGTTCCCGACACCCAGGGGTGCGCATCTCACTACTGATGTCTGGGAATGATCTGGTGATAAAACCGGCGAACTATCTGGCCAACAATTCTCGCTGAAAATCTGATACCCGGCCAGCTTTCCGCCGCTCACCGATTTAAACTTTTCTTCAGGATCCCTTACAATTTCCCAGACTACCCCATCTCTACGGCCATGTGATCTCGACCAACATCACCTGTGCAAATCGCGCCGGTGCCGGGCGCCGCCAGATTCACCGCCTTGGTCGCAGCACCTCGGACGTGCTGAACGTCTGCGGCGATGTGCGAGCACAACTAGGTTGTCGGATCTTACCTCCTGCCTCCAAAAGTGGCTCTCAAGTTGGGTGCCCAGCACACGGTCAGCCCCACTCACTAGCACTGGTGGCGGATTAAAAAAACGAACAAAAAGAACACCATTCATGTACTCAGAATGCTGCAAATATGCTGCTGTCTCCTCCAGCTAACATGGACTCTCCATCGTGCTAGCTTCCGATTTCGCCTTCATAATTTACCGCTTTTCCCGCCCGGCAAAATGTGATTTCTTTGGTGAATAATTATCGCACACCTAAAAACTCGTCAGCATTCTTGGCTCGTTGTTCCCTGTCCACCTCCCCGAGGTTTCATGATAAACTAGCCACCGGTCTTATTCGTAAACGTAACCATTTTCCATGACAAAGCAGACCCCTTTTTGCTGCTTTTACCGATATAACCGAAAACTAACTCATTTAATGTTGCCATTCACTTCCGTGCCACAATCTATTAACGGCACATGTCACTGGGAAATATATCTCTGGAGATTCCCAATATTCAATTATTCTGATTGTCTGCCTTCTCTGTCAGTCCCGCTGTTCGCCCACTTAAGGCTGCTGCATTGCAATATCCTCATCTTGCAAGGCATCGTGTCCCACAAATGCATATCTGATAAGCTCTCGTACCACAGAGTTCTGTTCTGTCGCCATCAGGTGGTCCACCTTCTGTACTGAACATAAATTAGTAGTCTACTACCGGTTACTTCATCATTTTTGCCAGCTGTGTCTTTCCTACTGTTGTGGTTGAGCACCACACATCGATTTTTCGCCAGTTCTCAGTTTCATGTTTATGCGTCGTCTAGACGTGAAAATCAGGTTGTCCAGTTTTTCACCATTTAGGCTCGGCTTTGTACCATCTCTAGCGGGAATTTTTATCCACACTGAAGCGTCGTATTTTCAGAGCTGTTAGCTGCGACACCCCACCGTGAATTCGTAGTTTGTTATAGTGAAATAATAGCATAAGCCTTTTCCAGGAAATTTCGGTTCAAACCTACCTAAACTCAACCTTAGCAACCCTGTCTATAGAGCACTCACTGATTCTCGGCTGGATCATATTATTTGGGCATCTACCCGTACCTCGCTGTGAGTTGTTACCTACGGTGAAGCTAAGTCTAGATACTCAGAAAAATTCCGTAGTTTTTTTCTGACACCCGAAATCTAACGAAGCTTCTGCTGAAGCTATCACTGATATTTCAGCCAACTTTGAAATCCGAGCCCCCCAACCCTCAGTCACTCTCCTTGCACACAGCTACACATCAAGCTTGATCTATACGAGCAGCTATATTTATTGACGGAGTGACTTGGTGATCTGTCTTTATACTTTTCTTTCTGAAGTGTATACACTTCTGCTGCTATAAAAGCCCAGTAAAACGTACCCATACACGGGTCAGGTATAACCTCCAGGCCCTCCTCAAATACGGCTGTCCCTGTTTTATACCAAAAAGAATGTCTAAGTCTGTATTCAAAGGTCATTGTCCGCCTGGTCCAAAACGAACCATTCGGGCCTGCAGAGCGAAAAGAAACACAAACGCCGACATGACGGCAGCTGTCAATACATGTTCTGTATCACTGATCGATATATACAGCGGAGCCAAAAATAAAGTCAATGATTTGGAACAGAAGGTAAAGGATTTATATAATAAATGGAAATCGATTGAGTGTGTGCTATCAAAGATTTCCCCTCTGACAACCATTGCTGAACCAATGGATCAAGCTGACCCCATACTCTTTTCCAAAGCTGGTCGTTATATAGATGCAATAGCCTCGGAAACTCACAGGAGGATAAAGAACGCTAACAATGCTATAGTGCTAAACGTCCCGGACAAACTGTCAACGCAGTCTGTTAAAGCCACAATACTAAATGCATGCAACATGACTCATCACATGTGCCACTGCACTAGGCTGCGGAAAAGGTCACCGAGGTATCCCTGCCCTATGCTGTTTCAGTTTTCTAACCAATTAACAGCCGCTGAGTTTATCAGCAACTGTCAAAGGATTGCCGTGGCTACTCTATTTAAAAACATCAAAATACACACCCATAAATCTCCTCTAAAAAGAGAGATGTTCCGCATGCAGAGAGGCAAACCAACGCCTCCCACTGGCTCCAATCAAACGTGACCCGTAGATGTGTAGCGGCCGCCATCTTCATTCTTACTTTTACCACGTTTACTGTTTAACTGAACGCTGACTGCCAAGCGCGGTTGCCATTTGACCGTTGCTCTAACGCAAGCTCTCACGCACGCTCCCAAATACACGCTAACCACTATCTCTCCCAATCGCCTTCCTGTTCTTACGAGTCGTGGAGAATACAGTTCTGGTTAACATATTTGTGCAGTGCCGCACATTAGAGTAACGTGCAGGTGGTCCACGCAGTAGTCTTGAAGTCTTGAAGTACTACACGGGTTCGAGGCTTTGAGCCCAATTGTCCCGGTTCTTGAGGAAATCTTTGATCTTCTGTCGGATTCACCGAGCTGAAACGAGGCGGGGGTGGCAGCGAAAACAAGATACATATAACCTCATTCAGTGTCACGCTGTGGACAGTGCCTTAAGCTGAGTGGGGGTGCGGCATTCATGAACATATATGCGATAAAAGACAACTATTTTGTTTGTTTTTTTTTGATAAAGGGAATTATTGGGAGAGACCCAGGTAGAGGTCTAGCTTTTTCTTGAAGATAGTTTTATTCTGCGAGAGAAAAATATCTTTCGGAAGTGCATTCCACATGGTAATAACCCTATAGCTAAAAAAGTTAATCCTTAGTGAAGTACATGGCCTCGGTTTGAATACTTTTCTGCTGTGACCACGGAGAGAAGAAGCTGAACAGACGGAGAAGAAGCAATCGCTTTGACCTGTTTCAAAAAGGTGGAACATCAAAAACAGATCACCTCTTACGCGTCTTACGTCAAGGGGATATAAGTTGAGGAGTGAGAGGCGGACGGGATAAGGTAGATAGGATAGACCCCTTACTGCCTTGGTGGAGGCCCGCTGAACTCTTTAATAATAATAATAACAATAATTGTATATTTCGGATGCGCCCGAAGCACGCTAGAATGCATGATCAGATGATTACAGTGATGCTGGAATGACAATTCACAAAAGGGTACAACACGTGCATGCAGAGAATCAAAGGGAGCGTTATACTGAACTAAAACTGTAGTAATGCCCGGCAAATTTGAAGGTCAGGGTCGAATGATGTCAGTTGGTCTGGAGTACATGCATAAGAAGTATATGAAATAATTACCACTGGTGGAAATTCGAACATATGAGAGGCTCATGGATAGAAATCTCGTTGAAGCGTTCGGTGAATTATTCACTTTACGACAGGTATGTCACGAATTATTAGCACGGAAATATTTCAGTCTGCAAAGATGGTAGTATATAAAGTGGTGGCTGTATACTGGAGGAATCATATATGTGACAAACGATTGCGTATTTCGTGGGGGGGAGACTACCAGAGTGATGGTGGCAGGGAACGGCCGGAGGAAAACAGGTGAGCGTCGGGCAAATTGTTAACTTTATATAGGGTTGGTACGAAATGTCAAAGCGGAAGTGGAAGACTAATCAATATTGACCGTGTGGTTACATCCATTATGCGGGTGTTCAGTTCTGCGGGAAGGAAGGTAAAGTAACTCACAGGTAAGTGTACGTCGATAGATGAACGCTGTGTAGAATGTACTATGCAAAAATGACAGATCAATAAAACTGCCCAAGTATATCGCGGAAAGCGGCAGTGGATCAACGATTATAGAAATGAAATGTATCAGCCGGTGCAGATAGTGGTGGGATTTAGAGGCTGGATACAGGGTCAGTTTCGGTAATATAGCACAAATGCACGTCTGGAAGATCAAAGGTTGCAATAACGGTGATGGAATAGTAAGTAGACGGTGAGTGTCACATTTATAATGACCAATTTGGCAGGTGTAACAAGTGATGGGAACGGAGCGGCGATGCAGCACGGGAAGTGTATCGAAGACGTTCAATCGTGGAGGGAACGCAGTGATCTGCAAAGCCCGAACACTCGATGCAACAGCATTGCGGATGCGATCGGGTGGACCGATGAAGAGTGCAGGTAGTTACTAATTACTTCGTTGCCCACTGGAGGACTACGGAAAGATATGTCAGCGCCGGACGTTTTTTTTGGTGACCGATGAAGCAATGAACAGCTACAATAAAGGTGCCAGTGTTTGAACAGTAATACCGGGTTCTAACACGGAACGGGCATAATGACACATGTGATTAAAATGAGTTGTATGAATGCAGTGAGATCGAGTAGCCCAGGTTCAAGAAGTCTGATGGTGGAAATCTTGGGAAAAGCGATCGTGAGACGGGCGAAAATGAAGTTGTGTGTAAATCTCGTTTGTTCTCTCCAGCAAGAGAGGTTCCAAGTTATTCCTGGGATGAAGAAGGCGACAATCGTCCTTAGGGTGCAGGTTCTGAAAACTAAACGAAGAAGGCTGCAGTCTGGCAATTCTACCAGCTGTGGGTTAGGGGAGAAAGACAGAACACCAAGATCATGCCAGTAACAGAAATAGGTGGTGGCGACGTTGAGGTCTGGTTTTTTGGATTAAACAACATCCGGAAAGCGAAGAAGACCGGTAATATCGACTAATTATTGTGAGGCTTAGTGAGAGTTACCAAAAAAGCAAGGAGGCTAGAATAGGCGACACTGGGGGCAAATACTTATGTGTAGTTCGACGAACGGTTTATGGAAGACCACATGGATTGTGGCGGTTCGTTCATCAGAACGAGGCCTGGAATCTCGTGTGTTGAAATAGGGTCTCATGGAGTAAATAGTTGGAGCGTGGATGAGACTGGTACCTTGAGGACAATATTATATATGCTACTAAGTATTTTCTAGCATTAAAAATGCTCTTATACCTGGCGGTCTCGGACAAGACCGGAGTTCACTATCTGACTACCGTATTTAAGCAGAGGTCGGATATAAGTGCCGAAAATTATGGGGAAATCATCCTTAAATATGCGCGGGAAGGACCTTCGAACCATGTTTAGGACTCGAAAGGCAGACTTGCTCGCAAGTTCGTGATGATGAGAGAAGAATAAGTTACAATCTTACCAGAAACCGAGCACTTTGTGTCGGTCAACCCTTGGCAGTGTGGTTGCTCCATTAATGGAAAACGTGTGACCAGTCTATCTACCGAAAGACATTCTCACGCATTTGTCATCATTACCTGGGAGGTTCCAATCCTCGGACCAGCGTTTTGTTTCATAAACTGCAATTTGCAGGTCTTCAACGCTTGAATTCCAGGGGGTTACATCATCTGCGTACATGGCAATGTCCGCAGGAAGGACCGAAGCACGCGTTTACTAAGGAAACCGCGAAGTAAGGTCTAATCAACCTTACAATTAGTGAGCCCCACGTGATCCTCAGTTCACGTGAGTTTCCTTGTTTTCTACCGATCAAGGTCCCGTCTGCGTACGTTTTTGTGTTTTATTGTTTTCCTATATGTTGATCTATTTTTTGGTCGGTTTACCAAATAATGTTTTGTCCATACGTATTTTTGGTGTCTAGCTTGTCGTGATTTTTGTTCTTTTCTCGCGAAGTTTATAGTGCCCCACTGATCGTTGGTTTCTTTTCCCGTCTGTATTCAATAAAGTAATCTCCATGTCTACTGAACGGAAACCCTGCTCAGACCCCACCGTTGGGGCGATCACGCTGCACATACCGGCGTTCAGACCTGCTGATCCAGAACTCCGGTTCACGCTGGTCGAGTTAGAATTCGAAAACTGCCGTATAACCAGTGACGCCAGCCGTTTCGGGTGAGTAGCAGGTCGCCCCTCACCAGAGGTCTCAATGCAAGTGAGGGACGTAATAATCTCTTCCAGAAGCTATGAGGCTTTAAAGGAGGCTCTCGTTGCCCGCACGACCCCAACGCAAGACCAACGCATGCAACAACTTCAAAATGTTGAGCTTGGAAGTAGGAAGCCCATAGAACTGCTGCGTGAGATGCAGCGCTTGAGAGGACCAACAATAGGCGAGGACCCGCTCTTAAGGGAACTTTGGCTGCAGCGTTTGCCGCACAACATCCCAGTTTTACTAAGTGCCACGCGCAAATACTCGCTGGAGGAAACCGCAGCGATAGCCGATGGCATTCTGTCACGATACAACCCCACTGTAGCTGGAGTAACCAGGCCCTCCGTCACAACGGTGCCTGCCTTGCCAACGTCTAACGACCTCGCGTCAGTTTTGTCTAGAATTGACGCGAGCCTGCAACGCCTAGCAGTAAGAAGTGAGTCACAGGAGCGGCACCACACACGCTCACCTAGGCTCCATTGTCCGCAATTGCAACGACGTTCCGTCGGTTCGTCAAAAGAAGGGCATTGTAAATACCACAGTCGCTTCGGTGAGGGAGCCAAACGATGCGAACCAGGGTGTACGTTTTCCGATGCTCATCAGGGAAACTAAACCCCCGACCCGTTGTGGCGACCCACGAAGCCGGGTATCAGACCAATAGTCGTCTTTTGAATGTAAGGGACATCATTTTAAATATCCTATTCCTTGTAGATACCGGTGTCGAAGTGAGCGTCCTCCCCCGAGCGAAAGACGACAATAGCACACCGCAGGCCCAAACACTACGCGCTGCCAATGGCACGGCCATCCCAACGTTTGGCCAGCGGTCGCTCATCTTAAACTTGGGTTTAAAGCGTAACTTTCGTTGGGTATTCATCATCGCCGACGTCCCGTACCCAGTTCTGGGCATTGAATTCCTGCATTACTTTGACTTGTTAGTTGATACACCGCGCCGCAGAGTGGTAGATCGTCAGACCACTCTCGCCGTTGCGGGTCATAATTCGCGAGTGAATCACGCCACGCCCTTTTACGTTCAACCACCGGCACACCAACCTTATGGTGAACTCATCGCCGCCTACCCGGCCATGTTTCGGCAGGTCGGGCCTCTCCCAGCAGTGACGACCAGTGTCACTCACCATATCGGTACTGAGGGACCCCCAGTGTTCATTAGGCCGCGTCGGTTAGCACCAGACAAGCTTCGTGTTGCACAGGCCGAATTCGAACATATGCTAGAACTGGGTATAATTCGCCCTCCAAGTAGCCCTTGGGCTTCCCCCCTTCATATGGTCCCTAAGTCTAGTGGCGACTGGCGACCCTGTGGTGATTACAGAGCGCCTAACAAAGTCACCGTCCCGGACCGATACCCGATTCCCCATATACAGGACCTTACCTCGTCTTTATCAGGTTGCTCCGTCTTCAGCCGTATCGGTTTGGTTCGGGCGTACAACCAGATCCCGGTAGCAGAGGCCGATTTCCCTGAAACTGCCGTCACTACACCTTTCGGGCTGTTTCAGTTTCTTCGAATGCCGTTTGGACTCAGCAATGCAGCCCAGACCTTTCAACGATTCATGCACGAGGCAGCTCGTGGTTTGGAAAATGTCTACGTATACCTGGATGATATTTTGGTGGCTAGTTCTTCAGAGCAAGAGCACGCTAAACGCTTACGATCACTTTTCAAACGCCTTAGCCAGCACGGCGTTACGATCAATATCGCGAAATGCGAATTAGGCCGGGCGGATATCACCTCCATAGGACATTCTCTTTCATCCTCGGGTATCGGCCCTGTGTCAGATAAAGTTTCTGCTATTCGCGACTACCCTGAACCCCAATCTTCTCGCCAGTTGCGTCAGTTTGCCGGCCCGGTGAATTTCTACCTCCGATTTATTCCTCACCGTGCGGAAATGATGCAACCCCTCACCGATCTGTTGCGCGGAGGTAAGCGAAAGTCCGTGCTCCCCGACACGGCACAAGCCGCATTTGCCTTGGTCAAAGATGCTGTCACCAACACAGCACTCCTTACCCACCCCGACCCTTTGGCTCCTATTTCGGCAGTGACGGATGCCTCAGACACAGCGGTTGGAGCAGTACTGCAACAGTTCGTAGGCGACTCTTGGCAACCTTCAGCGTTTTTCTTCAAGCGCCTACAACCCGCCGAATCTAGGTACAGCACATTTGGTAGGGAGTTATTAGCCATCTCCTTGGGAATTCATCATTTTCGACACGCACTCGAAGGCCGTTCGTTCACGGTGTTTACAGACTCAAAGCCTTTGGTTTACGCACTAAAGTCAGCTTCGGATCGATACTCACCACGCGAGATTCGTCATTTAGACTTTGTCTCACAGTTTGCTGTGGACATACGACACGTCTCTGGGGTACTTAATCCCGTCGCCGACGCCTAATCACGCGTTCATCAACTAAGTCTGTCACTGACGCCTAACATCAACTTGGACGCAATGGCACAGGCCCAAACCATGGACCCCGACATGGAACAACTTCGACAAAACGGTTCTTTGAGCTTAACCACATTATCTATCCCAGCTTCCCAGATTACCATCGTGTGCGATGTGTCGCAAGGTCGCGCTAGGCCGGTAGTTCCTGCTGCCCACCGGTATCCTACTTTCCTGATACCCCATAATCTGGCTCATCCGGGCGTGACTGCCTCGGTGAAACTGATAACTGAGCGTTTTGTTTGGCACAATGTCAAACGAGATGTCCGTCAACGGGCTCGTGCTTGCCTGCAGTGTCAACGTGTTAAGACCCATAGGCACACTAAGGCGGCGTTAGCCAGGTTCCCAGAACCTAAAACACGTTTTCATTATGTGCACGTTGACCTCGTAGGACCACTTCTACTTTCCCTTGGGTACGTTTACATACCCACATGCGTGGATCATTTTGCTCGCTGGCCTCAGGCCATTCCTATCACTCGTCCCACGTCGGAAGAGGCCGCGAAAGCTTTTCTGACCGGTTGGGTTAGTCATTTCGGTTGCCCGGCAATAGTGACCACCCATCGTGTTCCACACTTTGATGGCGCTTTTGGCAACCTACTTGCTACTCTCGGTTGCCAGCACGTCAAGACGACAGCTTACCACCCTCAGGCCAATGGTATTGTTTAGCGTTTCTACCGGCAATTAAAAGCCGCCCTTCGAGCAAACGGTAACCCCCTTTGGAGTAAAACACTACCATTAGCACTCTTAAGCCTGCGTAGTACCGTCAAGGAGGGATTACACACAACACCGGCCTCACTAGTATATGGCTGTACACTTCGTCTGCCTGGGGAGTTGGTAGCTCCCTCACCAACCGTGACTTCCGACTACGGTGACTATGCTCAACGTCTTACGCAGCACATGCGAGTGCTCAAGGCCAGTCCGCCTTGCGAACTGCAGCCTACAAGTTACGTCCCAGCTGCGTTAGGAACCGCTACTCACGTATTCCTCCCGTCGATGGCGCCAGATCACCACTACAAGCGCCATACACTGGCCCGTTTCGGGTGATAAAACAAAGGGCAAAAACATTTGTCATAGACATCAGCGGACGACACGACACCGTATCTATCGACCGTCTCAAGCCTGCCGTCATGGAGTGCAAGCCGCTCGGCCAATTTACACCCACTCAAGCAGCTCAGTCACCCGCATCGAGCGAGTTATTACTCAAACTACTCCCAACTTCGCCTAGTGAGGACTCGGCAGCTAGTTCGTCAGATTCTCCAACCGTACCCGCGACGCGAAGTAGCCATTGCGGTCTCCAACTACGAAATCCCGTCCGCTTCGCCGATTTCGTGACGATTTTTACAACCGACTGTTAGCAATAAGTGGGGAATTTCGCCATGGATTTATCAACCAACAGGCCCGAGAAATTACAATCGGTAGTTGGGATTTCATTTGCTTCTGGTCTCCTAGCGACTACAACAACACCGAACATCGTTCGTGTGTTGTTATTACGGTCCAACATCCGCCGGCGCCCTCAGACGCTTTTTTATTCCAGTTTACCTTGCCCTCTCCCAAACGGATCTACACAGTCACATTGGCTTCATTCGTAGCCTGGCTGACTCCCGTGCACGTTCAAGGAGCCAACCACTCATTGGATAACGGGACGATTCGTCAGCTTGGTACTGGAGACGACAACTGGACGCCCTTTTGGATGGACCTGACACGGGATCTTCCGGCTCGCATGCGTATGAGACCCGTGGGCGCTAAAACACAGTTAGACCAACGCACATCGGACCTCGAGAGTGCAGGCACCGTTAAACTCATCAGCAGTCGTTCGACGTCACCAACAATATAACAGGCGAGCTACGAGGAGTTCCTGGACAACCAATACCTCCGGCCAACCATCACGTTCGAAGCCCAACTCCGTCGGACTTCTAGGAGGAGGCCCCTGTAGCGGTTGCCATCTTCATTCTTACTTTTACCACGTTTATTGTTTAACTGAACACTGACTGCCAAGCGCGGTTCCATTTGACCGTTGCTCTAACGCACGCTCTCACGCACGCTCCCAAATACACGCTAACCACTATCTCTCCCAATCGCCTTCCTGTTCTCACGGGTGGTGGAGAATACAGTTCTGGTTAACATATTTGTGCAGTGCCGCACATTAGAGTAACGTGCAGGTGGTCCACGCAGTACAAAGGACCGAAGCACGCGTTTACTAAGGAAACCGCGAAGTAAGGTCTAATCAACCTTACAGATGCATCACCACATACTCCAATGAACAGGACTTCAGTCAGAACACCTACTACGTCTGTGGCCCCCTCGGCATCCGTGGACCTCCACCAGTCTAGCCCCCAGGATCTCACTCAAGTTTCGTGCAATTCAACCCAGAATGCGTCACAGTCTTCTTCCGACAAGCTGAAAAGTCCATCACAAAACGTTCATGTAAAACCCATCAGGCAAAGGCTAAATGTGGCGAAAACCTAGGGTAGCAAATCTGCAGTGAGAAATGCATCGGCATTGCCATCGGTGCACATGACGCCAGCAGAGACCATAGACTTAGACATATCGCCGTATGTGTCACCGACCCAACCACTAGGAAAACGTCGGCACCTTGCCTCCTCGCCCGCCACGTCCGCTAGAATAAATAGCAAAAGTCAACCTCATCAAACCTATCATTCCACATTTTCAGGGTCTTCCACAAATCTACCCAGCAGTTCTCCATCCCCGTTTAGTCGCAAGACAACTGATCTACCAGTGACATCATCTCTACAGCCTAGTACGTTCACCTGGAGGCCTCACGAAATGACTGCGACAATACTGCCTCCGCCGCCGCATATACCTAGAGCTATGGTGACCAAGCCCGGTAAGCACTGCTCAACAGGCATGCAACCAAATAACCCCCCTAGCTACTATCAACAGCTGCCCCCCTCCCCCAAGTTAGCAACCAGGTCGCCACCCCACTTCACGATCCTCCCTATTCAGATGCCGGCTGTGGAGTTCAGGCGGGCATCGGGTCCTACAGCCACAACACAGTCGCCTCGCCTCAGCACCCTCTGACTAACAAACATGTAACCCCTATGAACCTGCAAGCTCCTTCCACGTTGGAGGCCCTATCGAATCCACTAACGCCAACCGTCCTCAGATAATGTATGGCATGCCCCACCATTCCTTAGACCCTCTCTGCAATGGACAAATCCTCTAAATCCCTGTGATAATAGCGAGCCAAATAATGGCCATTGTTTCCCTAGGCACATTACACCACCGTCTGTGCCCTACCTTTGACAATGCCATGTGTCAAAGTTGCCGGCTGCCCATTCGTTAACCCTACCTTCGTGTGAAAATCTGTATTCCAAACCGGGGCTGTTGACGGACTACACTGTTATGCAATCTCGTATCTTCAACCCTCCTCTGACAAATGGAAATGTCATTATACCAGACACTTCAGCCATCCCGCACTTCCTAAGGTGCTTATCTACATCGGATCCTAGCACCGCCCGACACCATAGCGTCACCAGCCCTCCTTTTTCCAACATCGCGCCATACTACGCAACAGCTCATAGACCAAACCTTCCAATTCACGGCGCTGATTTCCACCTGCATATGGACCTGCTAGTCAGACTAAGAATCTAGACTATTCCGCACCACACAACCTACTTGACCAACCGAATTCCCCAAAACTAAATACCAATAACAGTATCGCTTTGGTTCTTTTTAATAGCCGTTCCATCATAAACAAAATTCGGCACTTACGATATCTGGCCACTAGTTCTAATTATGATATAATCTTGATCACTGAAACTTGGTTAACCAATTACACTCCAACAGACCAGATTTCTCTTGTAGGCTACAATGTTTTCATAGTAAATAGGAAACCTCGACGCGGTAAGGTTGTTTGGCATTTGTCAAGCAGACCTTTAATACAACAGCACTTCATCATCCTCTACTCGACTTTATTCCCCATTCACTTTGGCTAACTGTCCACATTCCTGGCTCGCAACTTCATGTTGGATGTGTTTACCGTCCACCGAGCGAAAATTTCTCCGGACTCTCATATCTAATTGACGCATTTGAATACCTATCCCTACTGCCCCCAAGTATAAAGGTTATTGCTGGTGACTTTAACGTGCCCAAGATAGCTTGGCCATCTTTATCTGCACCCGCCAACCTTTTACCATTTGTAACAGGTATTACTGTAGGAGAGTGGGTACAGCATATCCGCTCTCCTACGAGAATAAACAGCACTTTAGATCTCATTTCCACCCATGGCGTCCCTCATATATTTGTCTCAATCTCCCGAAGTTTGCCCGGTAGCGATCACAATCTGGTTAACTGCCGCATTCCCACTCACCTACAGCCTAACCTGAAATCACACTGCATCAAACCCTCTCCTCTCCCTGACTGGAAGTTTCTCCCTACTTCCATTCGACAAGCTGATTGGAGTGAGTTTTTTCTCTCTCGTGACCCACAACACGCCAGTGATATTTTCTATGCACAGTTCTTGAGACGTCCTAATAGGATTACCTACCTCCCCCAGCAAAGGAATAATAGGAAATCCTATCACTTCGCTGCAAACAAAGTATGCCAAGCTCCAAAAATTCATGAAACTACACACGACTTTGCAATTCTTATTCAACTTTTTCGCCTCACTTCTACTATTCAAAAGCTTGAAGAAACTACACTACGTAACCAGGAAACAAAAGCTCTGCGACACCAAAATAGATCTCTCCGACTGTCATTATTGTACAGGACCAGAACCTTTCATAATCATGGAAATATCCCGCACACTGTTTCAATGGACAGTGTATCCGCCTCTACTCCCGTTTCCATTGCAGAGGACTTCAACTCATTCTTCGCCTCAACTATGACCCATATTATTAATGTTGACCCTCCACCTCTTCCCCTAGTTACCGTTTCAACTCTTTCCACAGTGGAATTTATTGCCTCAGTTATCTCCCAACTATTAACTACTTTCAAGCCATCATCTTACCCAGGACCTGATGGATTACCGCCCACTGCAATAGTTAAATGCGGACCTGACTTACCTCGCCTACTACTGAATATATTTACCCTATCAATGAACTCCAGTTTGGTGCCCGCAAACCGGAAATGCTCATTCATAATCCCGCTTCACAAGAAAGGTCTACTGCATGAGGCAACAAACTACCGCCTAATTAACCATACACCTGTCCTCTCTCGGCTAATGGAAAAAAACGTAAAAAACACATCGTCAAGCAACTCTTTCAATTGGACGTTATTAATCCTCGACAACACGGCTTCTTTCAGTCAAGATCTTGAGCAACCTGCCAACTCGATTTTTTGAATCTCATCACTGAAATGACAGAAAATGGAATGGCCCTCATAGTACTTAACCTGGATATGTCAAAGACATTTGACCGCGTGCCACACCCACATCTTCTGGCCAAAATCCGATCGTTTGGCATTACTGACCCCTCATTATCTTGGATCAATTCTTACTTGTCTAATAGCTCTCAGGTTATCTCAATAAACGGACACTGTTACAAGCCTAACCCAGTTACGAGCGGTGTTATACAGGGTAGCGTCCTTGGCCCTCTGTTGTTCCTCATGTATATAAACGGCATATTCCTCTCAGTAAGCCATGGCACCCCATTTCTTTTTGCTGACGACATTAAATTGTCTACGCATTCAAGCCTGAATGCATTGACTCGGCTATCTTAAACATCTCTGAAGACATATCTGCACTCCATAGACGGTGTTCAACTTGGCAGATGAATTTTTCCGCTGACAAATATGAGGTTCTTACATATAAACGCAAGCTACCTCCAGGATCCTTAACCGTTTGTGGTTCAACCATTGCTAACAAGCAAATAGTTCGGGACCTTGGCTTAATCTATTCCTGCACATTTAATTTCTCGGAATACTCGGCCCTCCAAGTCGCTAAGGCCAGAAAGTGCCCAAGGCTAATATTTCACTCCTTCCAACTTCGAAACTGCATTCTTTTTCCTTTATAAATCTCATGCCAGGCCTCTATTAGAATACAGCCCACTGATCTTTTCTAGTATGCGAAAATCAGACAGAATTAATATCGAGTTAGTTCAACGTAGTTTTACCAAGCGACTGATTGGATAGAGCTCACCACTCACCTATAGAGAAGGCTGCTTATTTTTTAAACTAGACCCTTTATGGCTTCGCCGTATGAAACTGAACCTTATCTTTTTGTATAACACTCTTCACAGTCGGACATATACTTCTAATCCACTGCACTTTGCGCCCGTTTCTAGCTATCCACTACGTTTTAGAATTCTTACCCTTTCAACCCCTATTACGAACACTAGCTTACGTTCACATTTCTTCATCACAGTGTACGCTAACTTATGGAATAAATTACCGTTAGAAATACGCAGTTCTACTTCCAGCCATCGGTTTAGAAGTGCGTTGGATAAATTCCTCACGGTTACCCAAACCTTACAGTTCCTAAATGTAGACATGCCCGATGACCAAGCCTATGAGAAGGGTCTAGACTTTTGAATCGCGCAAACACCGGCGGTCTATGACAGATGAAATTAAATAACCATCCTTAGTTTTTCCGCCTTCTGCAATCGAAAAACTAGTCTCAGAGGGTCACTGTCTATTACTGTTGCCTCTCTGTATCGATTCCCATTTATCCCCAGCTGGGAGCATCCCAGACTGCGCTCCTCTACTGTTTCTCTATTTCCAGACCTTCATTCGTGCATACCTATCTCTCGATGACTCTTAATACTCTGGAGACCACACCGGTCACTAACCTGGCCTATGCATCAACCTGATCGTTGGCTATTCATACGCTACCCGAATGATGCTCCCTTGGTTACGTTCCGGGATCCCCTGGTGCCTGGTCGCCTGATCGCGGATTACCTGATACCTACGGCCGTTTGGCCCCACCAAGAAAACTCATGCCAATCACAACGGTGCGAGGCGCGGTCAGATCCACCGCTTTGGCCGGCGCACATCGGGAGTGCAGGCCAACTGCAACGATATGAAGGCGCAACTAGGCTGGCGGATTGCACCTCTTGTCACCAGAATTGGTTTTCAGGTTGGGTGTCCAGCGCACGGCCAGCCTCACCCACTAACACCAATTGCGGACTGAAAAACAACGTCCCCTGCATCTTACTGCTGCCACCCATTGCCTCCTCCAACGTTCCCGAACAAGGTTTACCATACAACCGGTCAAGTTCCACATCAACATATGCACATATACTCACTCGGATCAGAAATGTACCCTACTATTTGCGACTACTGGCATTTATATCCATCGACTTATCTTTTATTTTTCTGAACTGATGCCATGTTTACTCTCATTCTATTATATCCAGTTGCCGGATTCTGTACCCCAAAACATGAAACGGTTTCACTGTTCAGATCTTTATTATGAATATGACAATTCCTGGTATACTCTTGAAGAGACCATTCATCCAATTGGTAATTTGTATGTCACCACTACATTTATCTTCACAAAACCATCATTTAAAGATTCGTCTCTCACCTGCCAACAATTCCACACAAGACGAGATGGTCCTCCTTCCAGCGCTTCATCTGCGTGACACCACCTCTATGTTCAGTGTATCCTTCCGTTTCATCTTTTCTCATTCAGCCATTCGCATTTCATGACAGTTGCATTGGCAATGAAGTATTCACAATTCAGGACATAAATAGTTCGATTGCTTCCTTTGCTTTTCATGTCAGACTTCAGCATATCCAGCTTTGCAATCACCTGCACTTCCTGAGAGCTGCTCATATGTACTACTCTTATACGACCGCATCAGTCCACTATATGTCCACCTCCAGCATCCATTTTGTTACCAACTTTAGATGGTCTCATGCTATTCATCAACGAACCCGGAAAAATCTATAATTGTATCAATTTTCACTCATCTATGAACCACTGCCGCTGCTCCGGCAAGATTCATGGCCAGCCACCTGCACCACAATCCATGGTGCTCTCTCTACATCTTTAGCTGAAAATCAACTACTGTAATTTAGGCTGCCGCTATTCAGTCTGCCCCCCCCCCCAAAGTCTCAGGTTGGACTTTTCTCAACGTACCTAATCACACGATTATCTGCACTTTCTGAAGACCCCAGTGATGTACTACCCCCAGTTTATTCCGTCAGATATTAAACATATAAACCACTATTATGCCCACTTCAATGTACATTTGTATTCCTCATCGGTCAGTCTTGGAGTGGGCCCCGATAAACCAATAGTCGAGCACAGTTTCACCCACCTATTACATATTGCCATTTTTTCATCAGTCACCCACGATCAGGCATATACGCCAAAGAACACTGCGAAAGCAATTTCTCCAAACCTTTGCTGGTAATGAACTACAAGTATGCCAATTTACTGACCTCCCAGTTGTCTCCCAAATGCCCCAGCGCATCCCGTTAAGCGATTCTTTACATGTTTTGACAGTACCGCTTATGAACCACCCCCATGCGACTTCATAAGATCATCGTATATCAACTTTTGTATCCACCCTGTTTTCAACTTGTGTACATCAATTAACCTGAAACGAACCCTTTATTCGAATCGTGTTCCACTCACCTATCAACCTTTGCCACTCTGCTCCATTAAAATTTCCAGGCTCGGGCATCTACATCCACCTCTTTATGAGGGCGTCCTCCACAACCTCTTGATGAAAAGTAAATACTAATTCCGTGGTTTAACGGACTGTTTAATTTACGCAACCCCCCTCCTCGAAGGACACTACAAATCCTTCGGTATTATATTTCTGCCATTTTCCGGGTCATCTGGGCTACTGGTTCAAGTGCATGTCCTTCATCATCCGAAATTCTCCAATTTTTCGTTGGTGCTTTTTCGAAAGTTTTCTTTTTCAGATTACTCACCCCTACGACTTTACATCGACGCTAAACGAAATACTGCGCGTTTTTACTTCATACCCGCTTACTTCATCACGTATCTCGACAAGGAGCCCATTTCACTCATTTTGCAAAGGTGCGTCCATCTGACCTTCAAAATAAAATTTGCTGGGCAATTATTCAGTTCAGCTCAGTTCAGTTCAGTTCAGTTTGCACAGGACAGGTAATGGCCACGGCCAATCGAGCGTCCAGAATTCCTTCGATGGTATGCACACCAGTTATGCACCCACCACTGCCGAGTGTATTTCGTTGAATCCTCGCTAAAAATTAAAGGGGAACGGAAAACCTCATCGCACATAAACTGCGAAAGACATTATGCATCGTGAGCGTTCACTGAGACAGTATGCAATGAGGGAAAAAGTCTTAAAACATACTCCAGAAGGACCACAGTGCTACTCGTCATCCATCTAGTTGATGTACTCAAGGCTCACTACAAGGAAAGATCTCGTACCACTTGCGATCTAGGGCACCTTCGAAGGATTGGACTGTCTGCAGATCTACCATTCCACCAGGAAGACCGTTCCAACTGTTCACAACTCTGTTGCTGACGAATTACGATCTAGCCGTCAACCTAGATCGGGCTTTTATCAACTTCTTTTCATGTCCCCTTTTCTGGAGTCTACGGCCACTTAGAATAGACTATCTGGTCTAAGGCCAGAAAAGCCCTTCATTACCTTGAACGTTTCTATGAAATCCCCTCGACGTCTCCTCCTTTCCAACGGGAAAAGATTCAGGTCACAGAGTCTCTGCTCGTAAGTCTTACCCCTCTGCCCTTCAACCACTAGCGTGGCGAGACGTTGGACTTTCTCTAGGCAGGCGGCGTCCTTTTTGTAGAAGGGTGACCAAGCCTGCACGCTACCTTTTAAGTGAGGTCGTACTACAGCCATGTAAATAGGTACGAATACCTCCAGCTTCCGGCAAGACAAAGCTGATCGCAGTCTTAAGAGCTTCCCACAAGCCTTGTGCGCTGCATCGTTGCACTGCTCCGACCATTTGAAGTCACTTTTCATGATGACCCCAAGGTCTTTAACCCTACTGACTGCCTCTACGGTGAACAGCCCCTGATCATGAGCGACAGTTAGGCTCCCTGTTGCCCTTGACAACAAATGGCTTTTCTGAGCGTTTAGAGGTAAGTCCCATTTGTATGCCCAGTTCAGGACGGTACCTATTTCCTTTCCCAAGTCCGCCCTACCCTCAGATCCAACAATGTTCACATCATCCGCAAAAATAAAGCTGGGCGATTGAAGAGTGGATGCTAGGTCGTTAATAAATAACAAGAATAGGACCGGGCCTAGGACGGATCCCTGAGGTACACCACTGGTGACGTTCACCAAACTGGAGCACCTGTCCCCCGCTTTGACGTAAAACGTCCTGTGGGAGAGGAAGTCCTCCAGCCACCTATATACTGACCCACCTATACCGAAAGTCTCCATCTTGCGTAGCAAAAGACGATGATTAACGGAGTCGAACGCCTTGCTAAAGTCGAGGTAGCCTACCTCAACTTCCTTACCTTCGTCCAGTCGTCGAGTTACTTCATCTAAGAAGCACAGGAGATTGGTCAGGCAAGATCTATTTTTCTGGAATCCATGCCGCGCCGGGGTCAGTATGGGGTGCTGCAGTAAGTGCTGGTAGATATGGGCACGGATGATCTTCTCCAGGACTTTACATAGAATGCGACCACTGAAATCTGTACACTTTTAGGCTGCATTTATGCAAATGAATATCCAAGGAACTTCCTTGTGACCTCACGTGTATCATATGATCATGCAGTCGAGCATGCTTCGGGTGTCCCCCAAATAAACCATTATTATTATTCCTTTCTTTCGGAAGCAAAACAATCCTCTCAAAGTCTATACGTTTTTATCCGGCCACTTCTCTCACCATCACTTTGGCAACCACAGCCTAGTTTGTTTTCCGTTTCTTACATAACTGGCTCATCCGATGTACGCCAACTGAACCTCACAACTGTAATCTTTCACTGATTTTTCTCGTTATTTATGCGCAATGCCACCTTTTTTCACTGTCCAATTTTAGACTGCATTGCCTGATTACATCCCCTTCGGGAATGCCTATTTTTGACGGTAACCATGTCCCGCCAATCCAGTATTGTTTCCCAGCAGGGTAGCTTTCCTTCCGTAGGATTTGTGTGAATCTTTACGGCTCCTAGTCAACCAAACACTTTGGCAGAATAAATACACCCTACCCCCGGCCCGCTCAGCTACCAGATCTTGAGTTTAAGTTTCCCGGCCGGTACCACAAAAATGGAGTTGAATGCTTTTTCTTACATTCAATGGTGCGCACATAATTACACCATCCTCCTGAAACTCTGGTTTAGTCCTCAACTGTACCGTTTGGTCTTGCATTGCGGCATGCTTCAGAGTTATCCAAATGAAAGCGCTATCACTAATTATTACTATCTCCGGACAAAGTACGACAAAGTACAAGAGGCAGTCGGTAGAGAGACACAAAGTGGTTCTTTAAGTGTTCTTAAGTGATATTTTGTCTATGTGCTTTCGTCTTTTATGGGGCATGAAGTTTCAACATACAAATGATATCGGTTTATTTCAGATAACTCCGAGGCATGCCGTAATGCAAGATTGAACGGTACAATTGGACGTGGAGTCCGAATTCCAGGAGGATGATTCAGGTATGTGCACTCAATATTGTACAGGAGAAAGTATTTACGTTACTCTTTAAGGCGGCGCCCGGCAAATTTGAACTCTCGGTCGGGTGGCCAACCCGGCCAAGCCGGAGTAGAGCTGGTCGGAGGTAGTAGACCCTTATTGAAATACTACAAAAATAGGGACTGTGCAACGGGAGAATCAAACAGAATTGACGGAAGCTTTGTCCACCTTCAAGAAAAAGATGTTTCCAAGGGAGACAATAACCAGCTATGGCGCTCCGTGGAGTATGGCACGGCTTAGGATTGGAAATCGGACGATAGAAGGAATGAATTTGCAGACAAAGAACGAGGAAAATCTTTCAAAGATTATCCTCGTAACGTTCAGCGACCAAATATCGGCTGAGTCAGTTAAATACCTAGTGAAGAATTCATTTATGGAGCGAGACTGCCTGGGTGATGGTGAAAGAAGTGGCCGCACGTAATCATGTAATCGTTGCGCACATTGTTTGTTTTCAGAAAGGTGGAATGTGATGCACCAAAATGGAAATAGGAACTGGGCGACAAATCAATTTGTCATGCGTAGCCATGATAGTCGCTGATACACGGTTTGCAAAGAGGAGTATTTACATGACAAGTAAGTATTTATGTATGATTATCGTTATCTAAGGGCTGAACATGATGACCGGAAAGTTGAAAGGATCAAAATTTTCTAAGAGGACTTACCAAGATAGAATACCAAATATGAAAAAGCACGAACAACCGATGAATACAGCTGCGAAGTTGTAAAGCTAGAAGTGGGTGGAGTCCGTGATAGACTAAATAGACGGCACATCTGGCGAGGTCGATGGAGTGATGGCCGAAGAAGTGGCCGTACAGCATTCGCACCACTATGTTTCATTTTTGGCCGAAGGGCGGCTATCCGTGTCCAAAGCACAATGGCGCACCTCATCACTGCCCACTCGATGTTCCTATTAGGCGCGATCCGCGATTTGGAGACATCGGTTCTGGAGTGCAGAAAGATGCCGAGCATCTTTAGCGAAGAGTGAACAAATTTCATAACGGTAGAGTAACAGAAAGAAAGGCAGCGATACACCCCGTCCCTTGTAAGAGAGCAGAGTGTCACAGCTTTGCCACGGGCTCCACAGTTTGGCAAATGCTGTTTTGGCCCATGCCATTAAGAGTAAGATCTCCTTCCCATCCATCTTTCACGGTAAACGAACCTTTCGAATGAGTCGCAGATATTCTGCTGCTAACGTAAATTCAGCCGCTTGAACGAAACTGCTCTGGCTCTGGGAGCACTTACCACACCCACCTGTCTGGATGCAGAAGCTGCGGTATCTTCGGATAAGCTTGCAGCCATTGCGTATCTCTAAGGAGAATCGAATCAAACTACCCTAGTCGGATACTGGGGGGAAGTTTCGGAAAAGTAGCTTTCAACTGTGATTAGATTTTTTCAGACCGCTTTCTGGTCCATTTACATAAGGGTACGTGCTTTGGTGGCTGTCAGATTTGGTGACACACGCGGTTTTGGTACCCGGTTCTCTGAACCAGATACGCTGCAGAGGGGTATCCCGCTTTCATCATCACTATCCCCGTCAGAGAATGGTGTAACGCGATACCAGCTGCGCTGCGCCAGTGACTTGTGTCTTTCAGCTCCGAGAATTCCAGTCTTTAGTGGATTATTATCCCTCGCTCCGCGGATTACCACTGCACGATTAGTGAAACTGACCATGCTAAATTGTGTGATTGTTTAATCTGCAAGAAATCTGTACCACTCAGGGCAAAAGCTCTGCTTTGAAATGGATTCTGGGTAGATACATATTCATTGTACCGAATTTCCTGCCTATAAATATGAGTTGTTGAAACTGCATACCAAAACGATTGATAAAATTGCGTGTTATAATTGCGTCGTTACCAAGTTCCACCCCCAATGGACTCTCCGCCTACCCAAATGCATCCCAGTACGACGCCAGCGGAGACTCGTGCACCAAAAGTGAACCCCTTGTTGTTCCGTGCCTCAGTCGCGGCCACAGCTTCTGAAGGGATACTCGCCAAATAAGCAAAAGGAAGTAGAGCGCGAACGACGGTCCACCATCTGGGGTGGCGGACCGTGTTTTTGTCAAGCATCGGCTTCCAGACTGCCTACGGCACCGAGTCTACCGGTTGAAGTTCAGGATGGTACAAACAGGTAAGAGGAGTTTCCATCAATCCTTAAGAAGGTTCCATCACCCCGTGAACAGTGCCTCCTGGTCCTAAACTTCCCGGAGGTTAACGCAACGCCCCTTCCTCCCAGAACAGACCGAATCACGACCTGACGCAAATCAAGCCAGTCCTTTATAGGCTGCTTACGGAATATGGAGCAGGACTGTTGGCATCAATCCGAGTCAGAGCGTTATTCAGACTTGGGAAGCTTCACGAACCCGGAAGACAGCGAAATCTGGAAGTTGCTCCTAGTTCACAAAAAAAGCCAGTGAGGTTCTAGGGCCGTCCCACCACCTTAAGTGCAAACCCGTTCGTCTGCCTCAAGATCTTTATCATGAGGATTATCAAAAGAGGAGTGAAGCCTGTGTAGAGATTGGGGAAAGGAGGAAAAACGGTGAAACAGACCTTTACATCCAGGGAGTCCGCCTGGTTTGAAGTAGATGACGGATACACTGGCCACCATTACTACCGATGATCCCAGCCGGTGAGCAGCAGTAGACGATTTTCGGGAAGGGAACAACCAGGCGGCATCTGTCGAAATGGTGCTTACCAGTGTACATGGATTATTGAACAAAGGAGAAGATTTGAGGCACTTGTGCCGACTTAAACCCCAGCTATCATTGCTTTTACCGAGAAATGGCTAACCGACGAAGTTCGAGATTCTGGGGTCTCGCCGCACGGGTACGCTCTGTTTGAGTTGATTTGATTCGTCTCAGAGGTAAGCGAAACGTTGCCATATATGCGGAAAATGGGATACCAGGGCACATACTTGATACCTTTGTGGACTAATGTGAGTGCAAAGAGGCGCTGTGGTGCAGACTGAACTTTCCAACCGTGACTATGTAGTGCCTGGAATCGTCTATCGTACTCCGGCCTCCGACGTACAAGGTATTCTTGATTCCATGCACCCATGGGCGACGGACAATACTCGTCTGGTTCTTGGAGACTTTAATGCTCCTCATATTGAGCGGGTGTCGAGCAGACGCAAAATATCCTCGGACATGTTCTCCGGTTGTCTACTTGAAACTGGGAGTAGTCCCGCGCTGCATCAGCATGTGCAAGAACCGGCCACGAGTCTTGCGGACCAGGTATCTACTCTTGACTTGGGGTTCTCCACACGAATCTCTGGCAAAGACGGATTCAATCCTCTGCCGCCATTAGGCTCCAGCGACCACGAGATGCTAGTCCTCCACTAAAGACGCGGCGCGTTTGTCCATCAGAATCCGCAGTGCGGGCCGAACGAGTGGTGCATACTCTTTGCCTGAGTGAAAAAAGCTGCTGCCCCCTGCCACTGAACTCCACCTGCAGCAGTAAAGTGCATGAAGCATAAATTTCCCGCAAGTTAGAAATAGTTCCACTGAAGAGAAGCTTGCACCGCCGCATAGGTGACGAAACCATGCTAAGGGACCACCATGGTCTGACAAGGAACTACGTAGTCAGCTGCGAAGAAGAAGCCGATTTCGGCGGCATTTTCGATCCTGCGGCGCGGTAAAAGCCACTTACAAATGTATTCGAAAAAAGTATTCGACTCCGAAGATTACGAAGAGATGCGAGCACCAAACGTGACTTGCTGCGGATTCCGCCCTGGCACCAAAAACGCTGTTTTCATAAATAAGAACGAGGACCAAGCCTCTCAAAAGCATCCCGACACCGCTTCATAATGAATTCATAGCGGACTCCAATTGCGATAAAAGCAGAACTATGATCTAGTCACTAAGCCGACGTTTATGCCAAAGAGGGGCCGTTCTCATCCCGGCCTCAGCAGAGTGCAGTCACCATGGTATGGCGATCTTCGGTGGTGGAATAGGTTTTCAAGGCTATTCTAGGGCTACGGCCACATACATCGCCTGGTTCGGACGGGATCCATTCGATAGTCCCTGTGGAACTAGCTAAACTTATTACGCCTCCACTTACGAGGCAGCTTAACATTTCGATAGACCCAGGTTAATAAAATCCATTGTCATTCCGCTATTCAAGGGCGACAGGAAGGCGGAATCTGCGAATTTCCTCCAGTAAGTCTCACCTGAGGACGGTAGAACAATTACTTATGCGCATCAAAGACTTTCTGAAGGGGAGGTCCTTCTCTGTGAAGGCAGCTTCATTATACTATGAGCAGCAGGAGGCCTCCCGCGGAGTGCCGCAGGGCTCGGTCTTAGGCCCACTGCTGTTCGTAGCCTTCATCAGCGACCTGCCATAACAACCATTGTCCCTGTATCTGGTCTATGTCGACGATCTCAAAGTCCGGTGGATGAGCAAAGTTAAGGCGGATCACGAGGCACTACAGGCGGATCTAGACACTCTTACACAATGGTCCAGAGTATGAGCTCTCTAAAGCGATTAGAGAAAGTGCGCCCAGCTGCAGCTAGAGAGACCGAGGACCGAGGGCAACTACTCTTTTCAAAGAGCTATTCTTCAAGTGTCCACCGCTGAAATATGCCTATGAGTGATAGTGTCATCTACCCTGAAAATCCGAAGTCACACTGACAGGGTGTGGACCTCGGCTTGGGGCACCTGTGGCAAAATCTTCGGACTTCTGAGAAACTTTCTTACGATGTTTCCAACCTCCTGTATACCTCACAAGTCCTTATTTGACTAAAGTACAGCGAAGGGGCTACACTCCCCTGCACAGCTCCTGGACTTGCTAGGCTGGAATGGGCTCAGAGAGCTGCTACTGGTCTCCTTGTTGGCCTGAGGGAAGTTAGTTACGACAGGCGGCTGGAGTTATTGGGTGTGTTTCCGAGGGCATATAGAAAAATTCGAGGCGGCCTGATATGCCTCCGGCAAATAACCCAGGGCGCATAAAGCGCCGTGCTGCCGGCGTTCTTCTCCCTTCGAGGGCACTCGCGCACAGGAGGACACTCGATGACGCGCACGACGCCGCAGTCGACTGGGCCACCTTTAGCCTACCGGGTTTTCAGGGGTGCAACCAAACCGCGGAGCTCAACGCAGGCTGGAGTGGTGGAGGAGGACGACTACAAACGTTCAAAAGAAAATGGATGCACATCTGGGGCAGCGATAGCGTGAATCACTGTCGTGAGGCTACAGCCAGGGGCGGATAGTGATTAGGCCCATACGGGAGGTGTCTCATGGCATCTTATCCCGGAAGTGGACCTGCGTGGGGATCGCTCTGGCGGCATATATTTCGGGACAGGAGCGAAAAGGTTGCTCACATTGGCAGAATAGCTTCCGAGCATCAAAAATCCAGCTACGGCTCAAAGGAAAACAGATCTTTACCACTCAAGGTTTTCAGCAACCCGTTTGTTGAAACCAGCAAAACACCAAGAGGTCCTTGTCCTTCTTGACAGGTCTGCAGCAGTCAACGACAAAAAAGTAGCTGATGAGACTCTCTCAACCCTTTTGGATGCACCCTACTATCTGAGGTGCTATACTACCGGTGCTTTCTTCACTAGGCCCCTTTTGCCTTATTCCATCACAGAACTATCATGAATTCTCACTGCTTACCGTCCAGGGTTCCCCCTTTCTACACCCACTGCTGAAATCAGTAAGAGACCAAAGCGTAGGAAAGCCAGAGTTTTCAAGCAGACAAAAACTAATTCCACTTGCGGGAGTACCGAATACCATCAAGCGGTTGAGGACGGAATAATGTGTGGTGGGTGCCACAGCTGGTATCTCCGGAAAAAGTAGACGATTGTTCCCTAAAGCTTTCAAATTATGTGATGAATACGAAAGTCATAGACGGGCCCCCTGGAGCTGCCTCAATGTCTGCAATGACGAACCTCCAGCAGTCAAACTGTCAGGTAGACTGGCGGTCACAAACTGCTCCGGTTCCCTAGGGGCGGATAAGTTCATTGAAAGGCCCCCAAAACCCAGCTCCATATAAGGTGGTATCGGTGGTAATAAACCGAGTGAGGACCTTGGAAGGAAAACGTCCCATATGTGTCAAAATGTTTACAAGCAAGAAGCCGGCTTGAAACAGTTAGGGAACAATTAAACTCGGTCACACTCACCACTGGAAAATTACTAAGGAACACAGAAATAGCTCCGGGGGGTAACCGCAATGTACCGCTGGAAGGCATCCCTGAATGTGTCTGTCAGGCGGCCAGAGTGAGGGATGGAGATGTTCGACACCGTGTGTCAAGCCTACTAAGAATGACCGGGCTTCCAGGGCAAACCGTACTGAAGAGGGTCTTCACGCTGGATGTGTGAAGCCACATGGAGAATGAACCACGATCCCCTAGGCCGGTGCTCATCCAGTTTGCAAACCTCAGGTAGAGGGATGCGTTCATGGCATCAGCGGAATGGCTTAGGGCCACCAACCACAGGAAGTTTGCATTGGAGCCAGATAAATCGGCCACCTGGCGAGTGTCCACCAGTAGTAGCAAGGCTAACCCTGGAAAAAACCGTCAGCTTCGTGTTAGCACTGTAAAGTGCAGAATCCCTTCAAGAGATCGGCATAATACCCCTTTTCATTACAAAGATTTTAGAAAGCTACTAAGCCCATCGGTATCGGCCGAGAGGAACAGTTGGAGGATGAAAGCAAACCTCATCTATCGTTGCTAAAATCGAGGACAGCACTCAGAACTATGATCCGAGTGCCATCCCCACGGGCTCACAAACAGTGCACATAGGCCGAAAAACCTAGTCTCAGCTCGCAATAATGCATCTCACGTCGGAAATAAGTTGCTCGATGCGGCGGCAGAGACTGCCAACGCTGACTGCATAGCAGTCATCGAAACCTGACTAAAAGCGAGGAATGAAACGGTGTTCTCTTCCCTCCTTGCTATTGCTTTCATCGAGCTGATAGAGGGATGGAAGGGACGGTGGGGGTGCTACAATAATAGTCTCAGAAACAATGAAGCAGATGGCCTTGGTATGTACCACATCACCAAATATACTGGCTGTCTTCTGCGACTCGAAACTATACCAAGCCGGAGTAGTTGCTACTGTTGTGTACCGATGCACCCCTGCCACCCTATCCGAGGACCTAGGCTCGCCTAACTTCCTCCATCGTGCCGTAGCCGGAGAAAACAAAAGCACAATCCTCGGGGACTTCATAGCCCCAGTGATGGGGTGGGTGAAACTGCGGGCAGCAGGGGACGACTTCCCTGTCAGACTGCTAGGCCTTGTACCGGAGGAGGTGCTTGTCCAGCACATCCTCCAACCAACCAGGATTGAAAAGCCACAAAAAAGAACAAAGGGAATACCGTTCATATACTCAAAATGTTGCTGTCTCCTCCAGCCAACATTGACTCTCCATCGTGCTCGCTTCAAATTTGCCTTCAAAACCTGAAACTTTTTTCGTCCGGCAAAAGTTGCCTTCTTTGGTGCACAATTATCGCATACATAAAAACCCATCAACACTTCTGGCTCATGATTCCCGGTCCACTTCCCGCGGTTTCATGCTAAACTATTCACCAGTCTTATTTGCAAAATTAACCACTATCTAAGATAAAGCCCACCCGTTTTTACTACTTTTACTGATATACTCAAGAACTAAGGCATTTATTGCTGCCACTAACTTCCGTACCACAATCTCAAGTCAGTATATGACACTGCGAAATTTATCTCTAGAGATTCCCAATAATAGACGACTCTGTGTCTGCTTGCTTTTTCTGTCAGCGCCGCTGTTTGCCCGCTTAGGGCCGTTGCATTGCAATGTCCTCATCTTGCATGGTATCGTGTCTTACATATGCACATCTGATAAGCTCTTGTGCCGCAGAGTTTTGTTCTATCGTCACAAAGTGGTCCACCTTTTGTATCAAACATAAACTGGTAGTCTTCTGCCCATCACTTCATCATTTTTGCCAGCTGTGTCCATCCTATTGTTGTAGTTGAGCACCACGCAACGATATTTTCGCTAGTTCCTAGTTCATGCTGATGCATTACATTCCCTTTTTCTGAAAGCAAAACAATCCACTCAAAGTCCATATGTTTTATCCGGTCACTTCCTTCATCATCACTTTGGTAACCACGGTCCAGATTTGTAGTCCATTTGGTTTATCACACACACTCCGCCCATATCCGGCTGCCGAACTTTGCAAACCTATTCATCGGTTGTTCCGTGTATTTCCTTTCCCATGCTCCATTCCGATAGATCGTCTGAGACACTTTCGATACTTAATACATTTTTTCCACCACGTGAAGTCCTTGCTAAGAATTATTAGCATGTAAATACTTACCTGTCATTTAACTGGTCATCTCTCTTGCAAGCCACGTTTCTGCCACTATCGTAGCCACGCACCACACGTCGATTTTTTTTGCCAGTTACCAGTTTCTTGCTGATGCATTACATTCCTTTTTTCTGAAAGTAAAACAATCCACTTAAAGTCCATGTTTCATCCATCAGTTTGACACCCACAGTCCGGTATGTTGTCCGTTTTGTTTTACAACTGGCCCAACCGATATACGGTCACGGAACCACAACATTGCTATCCTCGACCGACTTTCTTGTTCTTTATGTGTTATGCCACAATTTTGTATCGTCTAATTTCTCATCGCAACTGCTCTCATACATTGCAAAGCTCTATTGCTTGAATACTTTTCTTCGGGAATGTTTCTTCTTCACGATATCCACGTATCTGTCAATCTAGTTTAGTTCTCTGACAGGACAGTCTTCCTTCTGTAGGATTTGTGTGATTTTGTACCATTCTCCACCCATCCCACACTTTGGCAGAATAACTACACCTACCTCCAGCCGGATCGACCACTTAACCTTGAGTTTAAATTCGCCGGGCGGTACCGCAACAATTGAATTGAATGCCTTCTCTTATATTCAATCGCGTTCGCATAATTGTACAGTCCTACTGTAACTTTCATTCCGCTTTCAACTGTACTGTTCGATCTTGCATTGCAGCATGCTTCGGGGTTATCCGAAATCAACTATTATTATTAAGGACAAACTCCCGAGCCACTGGACCTGCTAATCACCAAACACACAGGTGACATTGAGGGCCTACAAGTCCCAGCATCCTCAGGAAGAAGTGACCATGATGTGATCCGTTGTAGCTACTTATCCGGTAAGAACAGAGTGCCCCATAAACGTGAAAGATGCTTCAAATATTTAGATGTGCTGCTCCTGGTCGTTGCAGCCGAAACACTGACATTGGGTCAAAACTTTGAAACTGTGGAGGAAGAATGGACAGGGTTCAGAAACTACCTTTTGTCGCTCACTGAGCTTTTAGCTCCAGCTCCAGCTCCATAAAGTCGTTGTACACCTTCGACCATAATTCACTGGGTAAAACTTCAGCGAAAATATCGGGGGCTTATGGATGCCCAATTCGTGGTGCACCGATATGCTAATGAAGTTCTCGGCGGACAAAAGCTGCACTCTCACATACAAGTTTCATGTCCTTCCCGAACCGTTTAGCGTAGGTGGTCACGTGATCCTCAACAAATCATCAGCACTTGACCTGGACATATACTTCTCCCGTTCGTTCAACTTCTCTGAGCAAGTGAACACTCAAATTGCTAGGTCCCGCAGATAATAGCAATGGTTCACAAAACACTCCGTTCGCATGGAAGTAAACTCAGTGTCTTTACAACATACTTTAGACCATGGCTACAGTATGGTTCAATGGTTGGCCTGAACATACGCCAGACTGGAAGGATTACCACTGGAAATTTTCAGCGCACCCTTACTAAACAAACAGTCGGCTATCCGACTAATCTCAACTATAAACAAAGCTGTGACCTGCTAAAATTCGGACCTCTTGGCTGCGACGGACAGATAAAAACCTGTCCCTTTCCCACTCACTAATAAAATACAGGTCCTGCACATTCTCCCCCGTGATACGAGATCCATTAGGCCTCAGGTACTTGTTACGACACAGCAGTCAGTAAGTCACTGTGCCGTCTTCGAGGATCGGTCCACGGTCCGGCTTCTTTGCTGTTGATTATTCCCAAATGTGAACTAGGCTTCTACCAAATGTCAGTGGTATAGGCCACTAACCGAGATATAAAGAGGAGTTAGACAAATTACTTGATGTTCTGACACGCGTCACGAAAAATATTCCGGGGGAGCGAGCGTACGAATTCGGTTTGGGTTACTGACACGTGAGTCTGGGTCACCAGCCAAGAGATCTTCGTAGCACACAAGTAGCCGTATATCACCCCATTCTTATTAGTTTTTCATGCACAACCTTCCCTTTCGCCGAGCAAAATCTTCCGCCCAAAAGAGTAACTATGGCTCTAGGTCTACAGCCTCTTCCTTGCCCGCCCAATTTATTAGGCTCTCCTTGGGAAGAAGCTAAGTCTCAATTCTTATGCTTGAACTGGCTTATCGACGTAATTCAACCTCCCGTTATGAAGTCACAAAGCTGATCCCACATACTACCCACATATTATCCTCCAGCTAATCTTGTTCCACTTTTACACACAGACTTTCGTTTTTTATTCTATGGAGTGGTTACTCCGAATCCAGTCTCGACCTTATCTGTGAATCTTGCATCTCCTACCTCTCCAAAGTTCCACCGTTCAATTCATCCGTCCTACGTGCCATAGTCCCAGCATAATAGTACTGAGCTTATATATCGGCCATCATTCAGGTTCATTTGTTCCATCATTTCCTGTAGTAACTTGATTTTTCAGTGGAGTTTACTGGTCGAATCCTCACCCAATTGCCGACGCTTCCACGTCTCACTTCTTCAGAGTGCCAATAACTTCTCTGTCTCTTGTTCCATGGCTTCTTTCAGGTTCAATAACTCTGTGCCCATCTTTATCTTTCTACTCAACCGGACGCTACTCCACACCACGTTCCATCTCATGGCTTCTACCACTTCCTCGGCAAACATGGCAGGAAATCCAGTCTCGGTTCTCTTTCGGGAAGTGGCTCATTAAGCAAACTCAGCCTACAGTTATGTTGCCACTCATTCTTCTCCCAACAAACCTTCATACCAACAGTATTGCTCCACGTTTTCGAGCAGAGTTTCTCGTTCTATTCTGCAGAGTGGTTACTCCAAGTCCCGTTTTGACCTCACCTCTGAATCTCGTGGCACTTACTTCTGCAATGTTTCACCGCCAAGATTTTCTGTCTTGCGAGCCGTAGCCCCAGTAATATTCTCATTATTTTACTTATCGACTCTCTTTTGGGTCCATTTGTTTCATCATTTTATGTGGTGATCTTCTGCCCGGATAAACTTCGCCTAATTGGGCGACTACATCCTAAGCCTAGAACTTCTCTCCTGCCCGTCCCATTTACTAGATTCTCCGTTGAAGGACTCAATCCCGGTTCTTTCCCCTTATTTACAGCTTACAAAATTCGATTTACTCTACCCAAACAGGTCCAATCTCTCTCCTCTTGGTTCGCTCTTGCATTTTAACCCGGGTTGTCGTCTCAGAGACCAACACTGATCACCAAATCAGCTCCGTCCTGCTGCGTAGTCTTCGCCGTTTTTTGCATTCCTGTCCTCTCTCATCCGCTCGTAGTCAGTGTCCTTTCAAAAGTAGTTCCAATTTCTGGATGCTAGAGGTTTAACATTACCACTGATCGCTGGTCCTCAGCTGGAAGCATCCTAGACTGCGTTTCATCCATTTTTGTTTTTCCAAACAACCACTGGCGTGTATCTTACCATTGACGGCTCTACCTGAACCAGTGAAATTTCTGGCCCACAATTCCGGCTCAAAGTTTAATACCTGCCCTACTCTCCTTCGTTCCCACATTGGCCCTGCCCTCCAGGATACCTCGCAACCTAATCGCAAGCTCCCGGACTATTCAATCTCTACAGCTATGTGAAAAAGCCAATACCACTCATGCAAATCCCGCCGGTGCGGGGCCCGGCCAGGTCCACCTTCTTGGCCGGAGCGCATCGGGCGTGAAGGACGTCCGCAGCAATTTGCGGGCGCAGCTAGGATGGCGAATTGCACCTCCTGTCACCAAAAGCGGTCTTTAAGTTGGGTGTCCAGTGCAATGCCAGTCCCGGCCACTAGAGCTTGTTGCGGATAAACACGTTATTTATGCAGCAAATGCGCAGTTAACTCCTCCAGTTATCACCGATTTTCTATCGCACTTTCTTCCATCTTCGCCATCTTAAGTTACCGCTTCTTGCGCCCGGCAAAGTTGCCACCCTTAGCTCACAGTTATCACTTACTGAAAAAACCGTTACCATTTTCGGCTCACTGATCATGATCCTTTTTTCCGAAGATTCGTGTCAAACCATTCACCTGTCCCATTCGCAAACTCAGACTATCCTCGAGATAAAATTCGCCCGATTTTATCGAATTAACCTATATATAAGAAAAAGTCTACATTTGTTGTTGTTATACACTTCCGTTCCACAGTTTTCAAACAGCGTATTTCTTGAGGCATTTTCCTCTCCAGAGCATTTCAACAGTCAACGATATTGAGACATTTAGCTCTCTCTTCATCAGTTCTACGGTTCGCCCATACTCGGCTAGAGCTTTACGATGTCCCCACCGAGCAAAGAGCCACGCCATCCCCAAATATTCATATCTCAGAGATACCTGTATCGCAGGGTTCCGATGTGTCTCCATCACGTGATCAACCTTTTAAAAAGAACACCAATAGAGAGTATTCTACCTGTCAATTACTTCATCTTTTCAGCAGGCTACGAGTCCCTACCACTGTCATGGCTACGAGTCACACTTCGATCTGTCGCCCCTTTGGTGCATCATATTCCACATTTCTGCAGTAAAACACTCCGCTCACCTGTTACCTGTTTACATCCGGCCAATTTTTTCACCACCGCATCGGCCATCTTTCTCTACAGCTGAGTCCTCCACCGGGCACCTAACTGACTCAGAGCATATTCGGTCGCTAAACGTTATAAACGTAATCTTTGAAGGATTTTTCTTGTTCCGTGTCCGCAATCTCACTCTTTTTCATCGTCTGCTTACCGATCCCAAGCCGGTCCATACACGGTGGGGTGCCACGGCTGGTTTACGTCCCCCTTGGAAACTTCTTTTTCCCCAAGGTAAACAAAGTTTCCCTCGTTTCAGTTAGATTCCCCCGTTGCACTGTCCCACCTATATAGTATATGAGTAGAAGTCTACTACTTCCAACCAGCTCCACCTGGACTCGACCGGTTTGGCAGCCCGACCTTAGGTTTAAGTTTACCGGACGCCACTATGGAGAGTAATTTAGATAACTTCTGCTGTACCATATCGAGCCCACTCCATTAAATCACCCTCTTGGAACTGGAATTCCGATTCCATCTGCGCCGTTTAATCTGGGGTTGCAGCATTCTTCAGGGTTATCCGACATGAACCATCATTTATACTGTTATTATTATCATTATTATTAATGAGACACTGCATGGTGCTATGTACATGTTGTATTTGTTGCCGCCCAAGCTTCCATTTACTCTCCAAAAGATGATCCAAGGTTCCCTCGAGAACCGGGACAATAGAGGTCTAAGCCCCGAATCCGTATATTACTTCTCGGCCTTAAGGCTTTAGGACCTAAAACTGAGGGCCGCGAGATTTGAATTCATAGTGATCTCGCCTTTTAATCGAGTTTTTGAATAGTTTTGTGAAATAACACGGTTTAATTCACATTAGTGAGCGTAGCAGAATTGAATCTGGGGTGCGTTTTGTTTGGAGAATATTTTTATTCCCCGCGTAGTACAGCTGAGTTGTACTCAGCGTTTTAGTGAAGCCATCTTTTCTCGCTTGGACTTAAATGTGCTTTTTCGTTGAAGGACTGTACTTGCAAGTGTCACAGTTTATGCCTTTGGTTGAAGAAAGTTTCAGCAGTTTTCCTCTTAGTTTTGTAATTTTTGATATGCCAACCTTTTCTGATCCGTGTCTCGCATCTGAAGGCAAGAAACGTGTGATAAATGTTGTAGAGTGCGAGATGTGCTAGAGGTAGGCCTACCCAAAGTGTTCAGGGATAGCAAAGGACATCTATGCCCTTTATACACAGAACCCATGGGGTGAGTGGATCTGCCCTGTTTGCAAGGAGGCGGCAGGTCCGGGCTTTGAACTGCGGGCTTAAGGGCAGGACCAACGCCCACCGAGTAGTGCCCTAGGCGCAAGCCCCAAAACACTGCAGTCAGGTGGCAGGAAGTCTTTTGCGGAAATGGCGGGCACACCCGAAAGGATAGACAATACAGTAAGTGGGCCAGTTCCAAGAGCTTGCCAAGCGGTCGCTGCCTCAACTCCCTTGAAGCAGGCCAGTGAGGGCCAGTGGACTGAACAGGAGCCTAGAAGAGCAAGACAACCCAAAAGGAAGGGTCAGTGCAACACAAGAAGGATAGGCCAAATAGGGTGGACGACCCTGTGCTTCTGGTGTTGGAAAACAAGGTGAAGGATGTGCAAACGCAGATCTTGCCGATGGACAGTGTCCCAAGCAGCAGGCTCCTAATCCCAAAACAGGAAGAACCTTTTATAGGGGAATCGAAAGCCAAGCGGATCCTGGGTAGGAGGAGGGTCTACGATATACTGCGAATGGCAGGTGTTCCGTACCCTACTGCTCTAGAAAGGGTGCACAGAGTGGGGCATGGAATTCTCCACTTGGGAGTAAAGGTGAACATCACGCGAGACCAATACTTGTGGGGTTCGCTGATGAGGCTATCCGAGATAGACCATTGGCAAAGACAGCATTAGTGGCTCACACCACCAAGGGTAGATACCATTAGAGCCAGACGATCATAGGGTAAGGCCTGGTAGTCTAGCTCCGGGGTGCTACCTGGTTGGACCAGCTGGGGCACTGGTGAGAAACCACCAAGTAAGGCTGAACGCCGTACTCGGCTCTCAGGCTCTGGCCCTAGTAGCGGTGAAGAAACGGCGTGTGGGGTCGGGAATAGTGGTAACTGAAGGCACGCTGGAAGATGGAAATTGGTTGTACTGTCTGAAGGTGGACGACAACTCGACTCTAGCCAGTCTGGATGTTATGGCAACTTCTATAGAGAAAGACTGGCAGTCGTCGGATATTCTGGACCATCAGCTGGTTGCATGCACACCACTGAGAACGATCAACGAGGTTTTGCTATCTATAGGCAGGGCAGGGAACACCATCGCCTCGGTGGAGTAGTAGCCATCCTTACTAGGTCAGGTACAAACCACCTTGATTCTCAAACTAAGATGTGCGCTCGCAATGTCCAGCTGTGAGCAGCTAAGATCACCCTTCCAGGCAGAAGGGCTAGCGTTGTCTGTGTCTACGGGGCACCAAGTGCAAACCGCGAAGAGGATGTTTGTGTACTGCGAACTTTGACTGGACTAGTTGAGGACGCACAAAAGACCCGCATAGTGGATGACTTAAATCCTCCACACATTGACCGGACCGTTGATGTCTGTGCGCCGGGATCAGAGGAGCAAACCCACTTGGAATGGCTGCATGCCAAAGCGTCGCACCAGCATATTAAGGAAAACACCAGATATAGGACTGGATGCGCTCCGTCCTTGCTGGATCTGGCAATAACAAGTCCCCTCAAAAATGTGTCCAGACTGCATTGCTGTGCACCGCTGGGCAAGAGTGGCCAAGTATGTGTCAAAATCGCCATACGAACGCCGCAACCCAAGGTTTCCTCAAGGCTGGTCAGACAATTTGGTAGTATTTACATGGACAGGATTCGTAATAGGGCAATGGGTTTGACCTGGGACAAGACGGAGGAGGCTATTGTCGAGGAGAGCTGGCAGGCCATGAAGAAATCCCTGATTGCCCTACAGGAAGAGTTCGCGCCCCTGAAAGGAAGGAGTGGGGAAGGCAGACCCATGTGATGGAAGGCTGCAATAGCCGAGGCCGGCAGACATAGAAACCGCATCTGGAACCAGTACAAGGCTTCCGGCAGTCAACTAGCTTGGAACCGCTATACAAAGCTGGGAAACGAGACTGTAAGCCTTCTGAGAACTTCCAAGCAAGGACTTGGACTCTAATTGTCCCAGTGCGTGAGGCAGCAGCCGAAAAAAATTCTGAAGCCAAGTGTAGCCAAAAGCCTCAACGAAGAATGCCGTTGGTCCACTATCCACTAGTGACCACGGTATTGCAGATGATGACCAAGGCAAAGCAGACGCCCCGGGATAATACTTAGGTAGCGAACATAAGATAGATGGTAAGGTGCGAGTAGATCTGGCTCTGATGCACCCTCTTCCGTAGTTGAACGAGCTAAATCACTCAGAGGAAAGCGAGCGTAAGCAATTACAGGAATTAAAACGCCACAAATTAGCGGGCCCAGATGGCATTCATCCAGCTGTCATCAAGCCGTTGGCGGATATCATAGCTCCGTCGTTATGCAGGCTGTAGTGGTCCACGGTGAACCAGAGTAACCTGCCCCGAGACTGGAAAGTCGCCGCAGTCGTGGCAATACAAGAGAGTGGACCTAGGTCGGCTTTGCATACCTAAAGACCGGTAAGCCTAACTAGCATCCTATGCAAAGTCCCTGAGAAGATTGTAGTGGCCTCGATCGTTTTGAGAAAATGAACATTTTCTGTGCACCATTTTCGATCTATTTTCTCTTCAATCTTTTCTGACGTTTGGCATCGACCTCATAGTGTTCTACGGTTGCGTACGTTTTACTGGACTGACCTTTCCGAGGTTTCCGTCGACCTCATTTTGAATCACTTCCACTTTTGGTCGCTCGCCGATTGTACAGGCTCGCGGTTTGCTTTCTGCATAGCCGTTGCGTTTCGTTTCGTTTTCCGTTCGGTGTACCCCTCGTATCGGTACTGTTTCGGTGCCACGATATATAGAACACACCTTGGATCTGTGAACCGACTTGCGTCTTCTCTATTCGTCCGATAGATGAGATATCGTTGGTATTTCGCTGTTAGACCCAATAAAAGACACGTTCGCCAGCCGCTCTCGAAAGTCTTCTGTACTGGTGAGCCCGAAACTTCCTGAACCTCCTGGATCATTCGCCCGCCCGGTGAGTCTGCGATTTTTCGCTGTTTCACGTCCCCTTTTTGTTGCACGATATATATTTTTTACGATATATTATAGCAACGTTACCATGTCAGAGGAAAAGATGCAGCTCGACACAGATCTTACTTTGTCTGCGGTTGCTTTTAAGCCTGTGGCGTTTATCCCACATGATTCTGAGGTTTGGTTTGCAGCCTTAGAGCTGCCATTTGGGGCACGTAGGATTATCGGCCAACGCCAATGATTTTCCTATGTCTTAGAAACAATCTCGGGCGATGTTATCGCCTCAGCAAGGGATTCAGTATTAAATCCTGCTCAAGAGCAGCCGTACGATCGGCTTCAGGAGGCCATACTGCAACATTTCCTTCCTTCTCGGAAGAAATGCTTACGCCAGCTGCTGGCACGGCACACTTTAGGGGATACGAAACCCAGCCGCCACCTAGCTCACCACCGGTCCTTGGCAGGGCCCGTCAATAGGGATTCGGAGATAGCTAAGGAACTTTGGTTGGACTCTTCACCCTTCCATGTTCAGACCACCGTGAATGCCCTCCTCGAGGATTCGTCTTTGGAAGGAGCAGCCGCCGTGGCTGACAAGATTGTCGCACGTGCCGGCAGTGAGGTCAGTCCCCTTATCTCTACGACATCGCGCAATCCTTAGGGTGTTGACCTGGATGAATCACCGGAGAGGCCTCGGCACTCTCGATCCATCCAGCGCCGCCTGTCCTTCAAGGACAGAGTTAAAATACCTACTCCTCGCAGTAGCCCACGTAAACAACGGCACGGACGGGCGCCCTCCACTGCCCACGTCCGCCGTGAATCCGCCTCACCTGCCTCATCCAAACCTGATCATCCTACCAGCGGCTTTTGTTGGTTTCATCGCGTTTTCGGACCAGCCGCCCGTAGGTGCAGACAGCCGTGTTCATACGCGGCGGGAAACGCCACTGCCGGCGATTAGAAGCGGCCGTACTCGCCGGCAATCAGTCTCAGGTTGGCCGTTTATTTTACGTGGATGATTCGTGCACTAAAGCTAGGTTCCTGATCGATACTGTGGCCCACGTTTCTGTCTCGCCGGTTGGAAAAGACAAGCCACGAGCTTCTTTGCTTCGGCTGTCAGCGGCGAATGGTTCTTCCATTCCTACCTACTGCACGAGACAGATTGCGGTCAACCTGGGACTAGGACGACGGTACCTGTGGACGTTTATTCTTGCGGATTTTTTCACAGGCATACTGGGAATCGATTTTCTGCAGCACTATGAAATACTTGTTGATTCACGTAGGCTGCGGCCTATCGATCCTTCGTCGAACACTAAATTTACGGGTCTTGCAGCTCGAACAGATGCACACCGATTCACAGGATTGTTTTCCAACATTCCTCACGATTTTCAGTCTCTATTTATTAAAATCTCTATATTGGCTAAACCATTTGAAGAGATAGAGACAGTGACTTATCGTGTGACACACCACATTGTCACTAACGGACCGCCAGTCACGGGACAACCTCGCCGACTGGCACCGGACAAATTGGTTTCCGCCAAACTTGAGTTTTACACTTTACTTTCTAAAGGTATTGTTCGTCCTTCTCACAGTCCATGGGCCTCACCTCTGCACATGGTTCTTAAGAAAGATGGCATTAGCTGGCGACCATGTTGCGACCATCGCACACTAAATTTGGTTACTCGTTACGATAGTTATCCGATACCCCACATACACAACATCACGGCACCACTTCACGGCACGACTGTGTTCTCTAAGATCGATTTAATGCGAGCCTATCACCGGATCCCAGTTGCCGCTGAAGATGTCGAGAAAACCGCTGTCACGACTCCTTTTGGTTTGTTTGAGTTCCTACGTATGCCTTCTGGTTTTCGAAATGCTGCTCAGACATTCCAGAGGTTTATCGATAGCAGTACGCGAGACTTGGAATTTGTTCACGTCTATATCGATGACTTGCTAATCGCATCGTCGAGCGTAGATGAACATTTCCAAAATTTGAAGCTACTATTTCAACTTTTGTCCAAACATCAAATAGCAGTCAACCCTGATAAATGTGAACTTGGCAAAAAGGAACTTGTGTTCCTCGGCCACAAGATCACTCGAGAGGGTATAAAGCCTTGCGATGATAAAGTGGGCGCCCTTCTGGATTACGCCGTACCGTCCTCAGTCAAGGGGCTCAGGGCATTTTGGGGGTTAGTTAACTTTTATCTTCGTTTCATACCCCACACTGCTGAAAGATTTATTTTATTAACTGAACTACTTCGTGGCCATCCACGTAAGTTATCGCTTACGAATGCCGCACCATTAGCTTTCTCGGAGATTAAAGCGACATTGGCTCAGACCACGCTCCTCACGCAACCAGTTCCGTCCGCCACGCTAAGCATAGTGGTGAATGCATCCGACTTTGCCATCGGAGTGGTCCTGCAACAGTCTGTTGCTGAGATCTGGCAGCCATTAGAGTTTTTCTCTCGACGCCTCAGTCCCACGGAAACCAAATATCGTGCTTTTGGCCGCGAACTGCTGTCTGCGTATAATGCCGTTAAACATTTCCGCCATGCAGTCGAGGGTCGTTATTTTATCCTCTACACCTACCATAAGCCTTTGACGTATGCATTGCGTACCAAGTCTGACCGTTACTCCCCACGAGAAGTCAGACATTTAGACTTTATTTTTCAGTTCACGGCTGACCAACGACACGTTAAAGGTTAGTCGAACTGCGTCGCAGATGCTTTGTTGCGTATTCCGCTTAATGCTATTTAATCTCCGGTTTTAGACATCCATGCCATGACTGCAGCACAAGCACAGTATTCCTCATGTGTGGAAGCCGCTCAGTCATCATTGTTACAGTGTCAGTCCATACCACTGGCCACTGGTACTGGGACTATACTCTGCGACATGTCTACTGGCATACCTCGACCAGTCATACCCTATACATATCAACGTCTCGTGTTCGATACCCTACATGAACTCTCACATCCAGGCATCGCAACCAGCCTCCGATTAGTAGCTGCACGATATGTCTGGCCGTCCATGAATAAGGATGTTCGTATATGGGCAAAACGGTGTCTACATTGTCCACGATCTAAAATGCATGGGCACTTAGCTTCGCCCATCGGTACTTTTGCTCCGCCTGATGCTCGCTTCGATCATATCTACGTAGACATTTTGGGTCCGTTTACCGCATCACACGGGTTTACCTATTTACTAACGTGCATCGATAGATTTACGAGGTGGCCCGAAGCAATTTCCATTTCTGTCGTCACTGCCGAATCAGTGGCTCGATATCTGATAGAACGACGCATAGCTTTATATAGTTGTCCTTCTACAATACTGCTGATCGGAGGCAACAATTTGAGTCCGATCTATTCTCTTCATTAAGTCAAATGCTGGGTACGGAAGGCATTCGCACGACCGCGTACTATCCGGCATCTAATGGTTTAGTCGAACGTTTTCATCGCCAACTCAAAGCGGCTCTTAAGGCACACGAAAGCCCCGACTGGCACAAAACTTTACCGCCAGTTCTGCTTGGTATCAGGACTTGCATAAAGGCAGATATCCAATGTTCCGCCGCAGAACTTGTCTACGGCACTGCAATACGACTGCCTGGGGAATTCTTTAAGCCACGGAGCACAAACTCACTTGCCGTACAGACTTACGTTCATCGTTTGTCTACGTACATGCAAAATCTCGCTCCGGCACAGACTCGAATGCAGCGACGACAGGTTTTTCTTCCGACCGAACTCGAAACTTGTTCGTAAGTAATCATTCGTGTTGATTCTGTACGGAAACCATTACAGCAGCCTTACGAAGGTCCATTTCGCGTGATTTCTCGTCACGATAAAACCTTTAAGGTTGATCGACACGGTCGCGTCGATACCGTTAGCATCGATCGTCTCAAAGCCGGGTACGTTGATGATAGCGTGTCGCCCGCTGACATGAGATTCGATCTTAACCCTGCACTGCCTGTTGACGACACTTCCGTGTCACGTCAAGGTCTGCAGTTAGCGTTGCCTGCTACGACTTCGAATGAGGCTATCGTCTCACGTTCAGGACAGCACCCAGTTGGTACTGCTACGACTTCGAATGAGGCTATCGTCTCACGTTCAAGTCAGCAGCCAGTTGGCCCTGCTACGTCCTCGAATGAGAATACTGTCTCACGTTCAAGTCAGCAGAGCACGCCTACGCACCCGTCCGTGAATGAGGCTCCCGTCTCACGTTCCGGTCGGAAGATCGTTTGCCCAGCACGTTTTCGCGACTAGGTCAAACACGATCTTAACCATTGCACTTCGCAGTAAGAACTTTTGTGTTTATCGTTTCGACACGATTTAACGTACCTCATTAGTTATTACTGTATTCTAGTCAAGTCCATTGCGGTTGCTACACCAGTTCTTCGCTTCTTTTCGTTTCATGGAACCTCGCCATATGGTACGCTTCGCTGGTCCCACGAAATCTGGAGAATTTTGGCACCAACGTTTGCATTCTGGATCGGCCTTGTCGTTCTCGTTCCTGGCCATTTACGAACCTATCGATTTGGCTTCCGGATATCATATTGGTTAACGGTCACCCGACGCTGGACGTTATTGGTGTGGCACACCTTGATGACGATTTACACAACCGACGTCATTGACAACGAATCTGGTTTACTCTCGACCATCATCCTACGGTTCCTGCATACCACGGATTTTGCCAGTCAGCAACCTACAGCACAGCTACATGCACGTATTTTGCACGCATTCGCGCACACGAATACCGTTTGTATGCCTTTTCCTCCTTGACATTTTTTCGAAAGCTTTCCGTGCTTTCTAGCGGGAGGCTGCTGTAGTGACCTCGATCGTTTTGAGAAAATGAACATTTTCTGGGCACCATTTTCGATCTATTTTCTCTTCAATCTTTTCTGACGTTTGGCATCGACCTCATAGTGTTCTACGGTTGCGTACGTTTTACTGGACTGACCTTTCCGAGGTTTCCGTCGACCTCATTTTGAATCACTTCCACCTTTGGTCGCTCGCCGATTGTACAGGCTCGCGGTTTGCTTTCTGCATAGCCGTTGCGTTTCGTTTCGTTTTCCGTTCGGTGTACCCCTCGTATCGGTACTGTTTCGGTGCCACGATATATAGAACACACCTTGGATCTGTGAACCGACTTGCGTCTTCTCTATTCGTCCGATAGATGAGATATCGTTGGTATTTCGCTGTTAGACCCAATAAAAGACATGTTCGCCAGCCGCTCTCGAACGTCTCCTATACCACCATCCGTGCGCACATCTGTCAGCACTAACTCGAGCATTACACTAAACTGAACTTTATCGTGAACTGCGCTACTCCGTGTTGTGACTCTGCTAGGCAAAGGAGCCGTTTGCGAATACGCGGGAACAGGGACAACAGATTTCTGGAATCAGCAAGAATGAATAAAATACGGCTACTCCGGACCAAATAGAAGCGGATCAAGCGAAATGGCTGAAACCGAAGGTGAAAATATGCGCTCAAAGGCTGCAACCTAGAGAGGGAAGCAAGGCAAGCTCAAGGAGTTTCTTGGCAGTCATTTACGATACCGCACAAGTCAGCCAGTCATTTCTCGCTTGTTGCCGCATGCACGCCATCAGAAAACCCTTAAGTCTCTGAATCTTATCGGTAGTTAAATATTAGCTGAACACACAGTCCAGGGCTTTTGTTTATCTTCACTTTGTTTCTGTTTAAATCATTCTACCTCCTCAGATCAAATACGTAGAAAATGAACAGGAAGCAAGGTCTTAAGCCCGCGGAATCCCAAAAGTTCCCTTGCGACTCTGCCACATGATCAGAGGAAGTAGAGGCAGGAATATGCTGTGACACTTGTGACCGTTGGTTTCACCAGAAATTCAGTAGGCCCACTGTAAAAGTTTTTAAACTTTATCTGGACAATAGTGGGCTGGTTTGGGTATGCACAGAATGCGTCAAGTTAGGCAGGGAGCGGTGGACGTGTCTTCGGCGATCTAAGGAAACCACCGTCACTCCAAATGAAACAGTTATTTGCACCAGCTCTGGTGTAACAAAAACCAGTCAAAAGCTGGAGACAATGGGGGCCAGACCTTACGGGTTCGAAAAAGCCGTGAAAGGAGAAATCTGCTCATTTTGCTATCTAGTGAATGATAGCGAGATAGAACCAGCATCACCAACGAATGAAGCAGACAGCCTTTCGAAGGAGTTAAGCAGCTTGGCCAGGGATACTGAGACAGCCATTTGGAGACATCGAAAAGTAGTGATTAAAAGAATCCCCAAACCTTTATGTCGAGCAGCCCGGCTGAGGGAGAGGGACATGCGTCGCCATGTAGTGAACGTGCTAAGAACAGTAGACTTACCGATGCGTGCCCTTATCAGAAGGATTCTCAGACTGGGTAAGTGGTGAGTGAGCCCGAAAACCTCGTCCTGTGCTCCCCGGTCAGTGCTAGTTGAATTCGGAATCCCAAGATATAGGGACGAGCTAATTGCTGCAACTGACAAGGTGTCGAAGGCTATGGCGGGGAAGATATGCGTAGCACCAGATCACTCAGCAAAGAGTAAACGATGGCAGAGGCAACCCGAAGCGCACTTCGTGGCTCCTACTCCTGAACACGGTCCATCACCGTTGGTAAGCATGGCCCAGTGTCAGCAGCCGGGAACACCGGTAACTCACTGGGAGAGATCTGCCCAGATCGGCACAGTCCAGGTTTACTCCCAAAGCTTGCCATTCCGACCTGGCTGAAGCACGGCAAAAAACCTCACCTGATGTGAATCCAGCGACTGAGGACTCAAGCCAGCCAGAGGCACCAAACGTCGACTTGGCAAAAAAAGTTAGCAGCGCTGGGGCAATTGCCCTAGGGAGGTGGCCACGACCGGAGGAATAAATGTAGTACAGGCCGATGCTTGCAGTGTGTGGAATTAATGGAGAGAATTGCTGGCTGAAACCGAGGGCGATGACTGCGTCGCAACGGCCGAAACCTGGCTCAGCAATGACGTAGCAACAACAAGTTTTCTCCTAGCAGGGTACTGCACGTACCAGGCTGACAAGCAAGACGGAAGGGAAGGAGGGGGTGCACTTCTGCTTTTTGCGGACTCACACGAGCAAATGGTCTCGTGCTACCCGAGTTCAAGAAGCATGAAAACGACCCCGACATGCATCTATAAGTCTCCATCCCCAAACCCTAATGAAGACTCACTGGTGATGGAGCTCTTGTCCAGGGTGGCAAGCCAGTCCGATAGGTTTGTGACTGTCGGTTATCTCAACTGGCCCGAAATGAAGTGGGGGGGATTATGGACACAGTGAGGTGGATTCGGTGGTCAGCCGATGAGGCTGGTGTGCGGGCTCACACTGGTACAACACATCAGCTAGCCAACCAGATGGAGAACAGGCCAGGCACCTAGCCTTCTGGACCTCGTACTCACTGAAAAACCGAAGGAAGTCGAGCACCTCGATAACACTGCTCCTACTGGTAGGAGCGATCATGGGGTGATCAGGTTTCTGCTAAAGGAGAACACCCAGAGGTCCCTCACAAACCAAAGAGGGACTTCCGGAAAGTTGACTACTAGGCACTGAGAATGGCTGCTGAGAGTACGGAGTGGGCAGCCCTCAACCTCACATTAGAGGACGAGTGGTTGCACATAAAGGCTAGCTTGAAGCGACCCACTTATGAGTTCCCTCCAGTGAGGAGGTCAAGAAGGAAGGACAGACCACCCATGTGGGTCCGCAGAGCCGAAAAAGCGCAGACAACCAAGCGAGTGGCATGGAGAAGTTCCCTCTGCGCAGGTGGACATCCTCACTTTCTGCAGTTCCTGAGGGCGCGCAAACATGCTCTGGGAGTAAGAAGATCCTGTCAGATACAATACGAAGCGAGATTAGCACGAAATGCCAAGAAGTACCCCAAGGTCTATTACAACCGTGTACAGTCCAAGGCCCGGTCACGAGCAGAAGTAGGAAATGTTATGGATGGACAAGTTAGGAATGCAAGCAACGACGGAGAAAAAGCCGAAGTACTTAAAAACTCCTTAAGCTGGTGCACACTGCAGACGCCGGGAACCAGCCATCTTCGCTAGGACCATAAAGCGTTCCTCAAATGGACGAAACTGTTGTAAAACCCATGGAAGTAGAACTAGCTACCAAATGGTTAAAGCGATGTAAGGTGGCCAGCCAAGACGGAGTTTGCCCCGCCATTCTTAGTCCGTCACCAAGCGTAGTTTCTGGGGCGCTAGCGTTCCTGTTCACCGGGTCACTAGCTTTGGCCACGTTGCTTTCTGACTGGCTAAAAGCCGAAGTGGTGCCTGTCCACAAGGGAGGCAAGAGGGAAGATGCATCCGACTACAGGCATATTGGCCTGCCGTCGGTGTTGCTGAAAGAACGCGAGGGTATCTTTAGAGACGGAATCACGAGGCACGTCGAATACCACAGGATGAATACAGCGAGGCAGCACGGACTTGTCAAGAGGAAATCGTGTCTAACGAACCTTTTATCATTTTTGGATGCAGTGATCGGCAGACTGGACAAAAGCGAGCGAGTTGAAGTGTGTTATCTGCATTTTCAGAGGGCTTTCGTCTCGGTAAACCACGGACTGCTGGAGCGCAAAAAGGGGAGCATGAGGATTACGCGGGGAAGCTGAGCTGGGTTAGAGCGTACCTCACTGGTAGGGCTTTTTATGTTCGGGTTGTGGATGCAATATTTAGCGCAGCTAAGGCATGCAGTGGGGTGCAGCTGGGGTCGGTGTTGGGGCCCCTGTTTTCCTGATCTATATAAATGACCTGATCGACACCTTGAGGTGTCCTGGTTTCCTGTTCGCGCATGATCTCAAGATTGTGGAGGGAACCTTCTTCGGAGTGGGTGCGGGAAGACCTGATAAGAATACGAGAATAGACAGAAACATGGGAGCTCTCCTTAAACCGAGGTAAGTGCAGACAGCTGCTCCATGGCTAGGGAGCAGGAGAGATTCGGCACTTCGATGAAGGCGCACCCGGGATAGTTGAGGCAACTGAGATCACAAAAGGTCTTGGTACTCAAGTGCACGAAACCCATAAGCCCACCAAGCAGTGCCCTGGGGCAGGGGTGAAGGGTCACAGGTCCATGTTTTAACTGTGTCGGACTGTCGGGTCTCGGGACACCAAAACAATATCGCCAATTTACAGAAAGCATACACACCTCCACCTAGAATACCGTGTCCAGGCCTGGGCACCAAAACTAGTTAGGGACAAGCAGCGGCTGAAAACCGTTCAAGGAAGGCTTTCTAAGACGTTCAATGGGCTGAGGGACAAGACATACCAAGAAAACCTCAAATCACTCGACCAGTTCTCGCCCAATAGGTGACGCCTATGGGGGGATCTGACAGAGGCATTCAAACAGCCCCACGGGTTACCGGAAACCGACAGACCGTTATTAGTTATAAGCAAGAACCCGACTCTCAGGGGCCAGGAACAAAAGCTGATGAAACCCTGGGCCATCAGAAGAGATAGGGCACATTTAATCTCTCACGACGTTACGAACCCGTAGAACAAACTGCCATCCCATGAGGGAACAGCGAATAGCGTCGTCATGTTTAAACGACGGCTGGATGACTGCTTCGACGAGGTTTTCCCGGACTATGACTAGGCAACTGAGCATACCCTCAGGTTTCACCTCTCTCAAGCCTTTCTTTGCTAAGACACAATACATGTTTACGCATCAAGCAATAAAAAAGCAGAAAACCGCGGCCGCTTTTATTAATTTGAATGTCCTCGCGGGGGATTCTCGAGGGTAAGCGTGGCAGCCAGTTGAGACAGTGAACCTGTTTATCCAACGCGACTGCTGGTTCTTCGAGAGCGAACCTGCTTTTCGTTTTTTACTAGCAGTCTACCTCTTACCAACCACAACATCCGGACCAATTGGCAGCCAGAGCACCGTGGGAGCATTGCGGCCCTCGAGTACAGGAACCTGGATGTACGCTTGCCAAAGCGGCACGTCCTGTGACCTGAGCTGATCCAATCTGAAGCCAAGTCCGGCTCAGCATGGATCTCTGAATAATAGTTCTTGACCGACCAATCTATTGTGCTTCGTAGATGAAGTAAACCAATGACCGGACAAAGGTAAGCAATTTGAAGTATGTTACCTCGACTTCAGCTAGGCGTTCAACTCCGTTAACTATCGTCTTTTGCTGTGGAAGATGGAGACGTTTGGTACAGGTGGGCCAGTATATAGGTGGTTAGCGAGCTTCCTGTCCCGCAAGAAGTATATATCAGGCCGTCTGGTTTTTCCTTTTCCCACTGTTTTAGGTTGGTTTTACGTCACTCTTGGTAGTAATGGTTATTCACGCTGAAGCGTCAAATTGTCCGTGGCATCAACCGCGACGCACCACTGTACGTTCGTAATATATTACTGTGAAAAATCAACAAAACCCTCTCTTGGGAAATCTAGACCCATACCTACTATAAAATAACTCTTCGCTAGCCCGTCTATAAAATATTTAGCGATTGTTTGCTAAATCATCCTTCTTAGTTGTCGCCCCCTCCCCGGCCAAATCTTTAATCCCCTTCCGTCCACACAGCGAAAGCACCCGGCCAACCCTCTTTGTAATCATCGTAATTCACTTCCCATAGAATTTCGTCCTTGTCTCGTACCTAGGTTTTTTGCAACCGCCAAAAAACCAACAAAACTGGTTTATTATCTGAAGATTACGGTCAAAATTCGCAACTTCAAAAGAAGTAGACCGGCCAGTGAGATTTCGCCACGCGTGGCCCTACCACTCCCAGTCGCTTCGTCGTGCTCCGTCTCATTAGCGAACATCCATGATGACTCACACAGTAAGATTGGCAGCCCCTTTCAACACTTTAGCTCACTCGAATCGCAAAATGAAGCTCCTGACGGAACGATCAGAATTCTGGCTCCACCGGCTCAACGTCTAGAGCCTTCTATTTTAACCACGGACTGTAACTTAGTTGCCACGTGTACTTATGTTGACAGTGCACCTGCGGAGGTTTGAAAAGAATGAGAAATTTCAATCACGCCACCTAAATAGCACGCTGCTCCAACCTTGGAGGTAACCTGGGGCATGCCCCAAGCTGGCCCCATTGGGCTGCCTCAAGGTTGGGGCTGGCCCCAGGTTGGCCCCATGGGGAAAACTTGGAACTATCCCCGTGGGGCGATCTCGGGCAACGGTAGCGCTGCCCCAAATTTTCCAATAATAATAACAGTAATGATACTGGTTTATTTCGGAGACGCCCGAAGCATGCCATGTGCATGATCTTGTTGATACGGGTGATGGAATGGACAGATATAATTCATGAAAATGTGGAAACTCCCATGAAAATATTGGATAAAAAGGCTCAGAAAGGGGAAGGAAGTGGGATGAAAATAGGATAAATGTATGCACATCAAAGAGATTGTGTGGAGTTTAAATGAACTCAAGGGCGGATTTGAATGAACGCCCGGTGAGTTTGAAAGTCAAGGTCAAACGGACTGAATGACTGGTCTGGGTAAATACATCTGAAGGCCGACTGACAAACATGAGAAAGGCTAGTAATCAGTATAAGGAACTGCGGTAGCGAGGGACGATGGAGAAAAAGTGAGGTGCACTGCAGTGCATTAGATATCAATGAAGCATTGGCACTCTGCAGTGGATTGTCGGCGGACAGGGCACAAAACTCATCGTAAAACAGGGAGCGAGCAATATAAGACGTAGAGGGCTGATCAGATGGCAAAAACGATTTAAAAGTGTTGGATACGGTAGGTGTGAGGCACAGCTGTGGAATTGATGGATGCATATGGTGACGGTCGTTGGGATGATAGCAAGATAAATGGCAGGTGAAAAACTGCAAGACGCAGAGCGCGTGCACACATACATAAATGCTCAAGTTTATATATATGTATATATGTATATATATATATATGATATATATATTTATATATATAAGAGGAGCAGGAGCAATAACAACGGTGTACTAGAAGGCACCTGTGGGACTGCCCGTATTAAGGCAGGTGCCAAGATACCTGAGGCTACAACACTTCCTTTTTCTTTCCCACTTAACAGCTAGTTATCCCTCCCTTTTCATATTTCTAAGTCCCAGCCACCAGTATCTACCAGTAGTAAAGCACTCGATAGTGATCTTTCACGGCGTTGCTCAGCACTAAGTGGACTTACAAACCGCCGACATCCTTCCAATCTAACGGATCTAATCAGTACTAGCCATACCCAGCCTAGATTAACAAGCTGACTGCCTCGCCAGGTGTTACTACTCAGCTTATTTCACCATCCACATTACCGACTACTCCATCTCAAGGAATACTGATTGCGCCATCCGATCCTTCTTCAGCAAAAGTAATGCCGGAATCTTATAAAGATCTTGAAGTTAACCTTGACTCCACTAAACGGTTCTCATTGTTTATGCTGAATGCACGCTCAATAGGGAATAAGATGCGAATGCTGCGTATATTACTGCTCACGTCTGATTACGACCTTATTTTAATTACGGAAACGCGGTTGACAGACAACACTCCAAACGAGGATATCGCTATCACCGGATACCAAGCTTTCAGAAGAAACGGACTCACTCAGTGGGGGGAGGCTGTCTTATATGTGTAAGGCAAAACATGCGAACGAAAATATTTCAGCACCCCATACTGGATAACTTGCCGGATTCATTTTGGCTACAGGTCACTACAGGATGTTCTGACTTCATTGTTAGTTGCACCTACCGCCCCCCGAAACTAGTCAAAACGACTTCCTGCCTATCATAGAGGCGTTGAACGTTGTTGCGGACATACCCGGCCCAAAACTTTTGGCCGGCGACTTTAACGCACCGGGCACCGGTTGGTCCACTTTGAAAGCCCCACATCACCTACTACACTTCTTGACCAGCATTAGTTTAGGAGTATGGACTCAACATGTGGTGTGCCAAACTAGAGGCAGTAGCTTTCTTGATCTCATTTTTACGGTATGGTTATCTCGTGTACACAGATCTATCGTGAACTGCATCCCAGGTAGTGACCACTTTTTGGTAAAATGTGAGTTTTCGGTGCCAACACGAGCCGTCTACAAACCATCCGTAGAAAGACCGTTCCACCAAGCCGGCTGGAATCAATTAACCTCACTCATTCACTCGCTGAACTGGGATACTTTCTTTATATCTGATGACTTGCATACCGTAGTGGATCATCTTTACTCCACACTAAATGCATGTCTTGACGTAATCACCTCTACCCAAGGTCTATCTGGACGAGAAAAACCAAACAGTTTCTGTTGATTAAAACAGCTTTATATGCTACAGCGCAAGTTCCTTAGGCCAAGAGACTTTTCGTTGTTCCTTCAAATGAACCGTTTATCTCATTCAGTGAAATTGATTGAAATGTCCCTCAATAAAAACAGGAATTAAGGGCGCTGAGTCACCCCAAGAGGTCCGAAGCTTTATCTATGCTGATGAAGTTGAGAAACAGTCAGCGCAGTTCTCCTATCTCATCCATCATATATAACGACAATTATATAACGAACTCCCAAGAGATCTCCGAGGCATTCAGTGCCTATTTTGCTTCGTCTCTAACGACCAATGACTCCCCATGCCTATCTCACTTTGAGCCTCTGACATCTGCACAGCTCTCAGTGATTGCATTTCACCCAAAAGACTCAACAGTACAGCTAACTAAAATCAGGTGGTCATACCACCCCGGGCCAGATGCCGTACCACCGGCTACTTTTAGTCTAGGTGGAACTGATATCCCATTCTTGTTGTCAAAGGTTTTTGATTTATCTATGAGCAGTAGCGTCTTCCCCTCCCATTGGAAAACATCAGTTATTATCCCAATTCCTAAGAAAGGTTCACGTCAGGACCTAACCAACTATCAACCAGTAAACCACACCCCTATAGTTTCCCGAATTATGGAAAGACTGATAAAAAATAAGCTGACATCTCATCTACTGAACAATAACCTCATTCACACTAAGCAACACGGTTTTCTTCAAAAAAGATCGTGTGCCACCTGTATGAGTGACTTCCTTAACCTGATAACTACGGCCACCAACAGTGGTAAATCAGTGATCGTAATCCTCCTCGATATGACTAAAGCTTTCGATCGAGTATCCCACAATAGGCTCATGGCGAAGATGGAAACCTACGGAATTGTTGACCCGATCCTGAGTTGGTTTTTATCATATCTAACATCCCGAAAGCAGGTGGTGGACGTTGATGGCAGTTTAGCATCACCTTGACCAGTAACTAGTGGAGTTATTCAGGGTAGTGTACGAGGTCCCTTACTTTTTTATATATGTTAATGATATTTTCAACGTCATCACACACGGGGCTGCTTCCCCTTTTGCAGATGATATAAAAATTATGTACTCCTTTGAACCTGAGGCCTTGGCTTTTACCATTGCTAGCATAACGAGCAATTTACTATCGCTAGACTCATGGAGCAACCAATAGTTGATGAAATTCTCCGCTGTCAAAAAATGTATCCTTATGTATAAGTGTAAGGTTCGCGCAGGAACCTTTAAAATTAATGGTCAGTTCATCTCCAACAGTACGGAGGTAAGGGACTTGGGGTCACAGTATTCTTGTACATTTAATTTCTCCGAACGTTCGGCCGTGCAGGTTGCTAAAACTAGACGGCTTATTGGCCTGATCAATAGAACCTTCGGTCTTCCGGAAAGCAAGCTAAGCATTTGTGAAACTCATGACAGACCGCTTCTGGAATATTGCACTGTAGTCTTTTCTAATATGCGGCAGATTGACAGATTTGCAATTGAGAATGTACAACGTAGATTTACCAAACAACCACTAGGATACTCCTCGCCTCTAAATTACATGGAAAGGTGTGAAATATTGCACCTGGAGCCCCTATGGCTGAGCAGTCTACGAATGAACCTGTCTTTCTTTTGCAGTATTGTAAAACGTACATCTTGCAATTCAGCTCCCCAGGTCAAAATTCACTCCAACTGTTATTTACGACATAGGGACTCTATGGTCTTGATTCCAGTGTCCAGGACTGCAATGCGGTCTAACTTCTTTATTGTTAAATATTCTTCCCTCTGGAACAAACTCCCACCTCAACTTGGGTCAATGTCTTCGGCCTCTTTATTATTCAAAAAAGAAAGGAATAAACATCTAACTGTCCAAAAACTGATCCGAATGCATAATCCCTACATGTCTTTCACCCGAGCCTACGAACTGGGCCTGGGATACTAACCGGAAGCTTAACAACTCTGTTCAGTAGACAGTTATTACCGGCGGATGGTAAGGGGCAAGTGGACTCATTCTGTATTATAGTTAGCAAATAAAAGCAGTCCAGCCCATATTCCTTGACTGCGAACAACACACCACGTGTTTGTCTAGCCACTCCCTATTTTCAACGCTCCTGACCACGACCCCCTACTGGTCACCGTTACTCTGTTGATTCTTTTTTCATGCTGTCAGGTTTTACCATAGTCGGTTAGATCCTTTTTCTACCAGCTGCCGCCAGGTATAAGAGCATTTATAATGCTAGGAAATACTTAGTAGCATATTTAATATTGTCCTCAAGATACCAGTCTCATCCACCCTTCAACTATTTACTCGTTGATACCCTATTTCAGCACACGAGATTCCAGGCCTCGTTCTGATGAACGAACCGCCACAATCCATGTGGTCTTCCACAAACCATTCATCGAACTACACATAAGTATTGGCCCCCGGTGTCGCCCATTCCCGCCTCGTTGCTTTGTTGGTGTTTCTCACTAAGCCTCACGATAATTAATCACTAGTACTGGTCTTCTTCGCTTTCCGGATGTTGTTTAATCCAAAAACCAGACATCAACGTCGCCACCACCCATTTCTGTTACTGGCATGATTTTGATATTCTGTCTTTCCCCCTCAACCCACAGCTGGTAGAATTACCAGACTGCAGCCTTCCCCGTTTTCTTTTCAGAACCTACACTCTAGGGACGATTGTCGCCTTCTTCATCCCAGGAATAACTTGGAACCTCTCTCGCTGGACAGAACAACTGAGATTTACACACGACTCCATTTTTGCCCGTTTCACAATCGCTTTCCCCAAGATTCCCCCCATCAGACTATCTGAACCCGGACTACTCGATCTCACCGCATTCATACAACTCATTTCAATCCAATCAGTGCGGGACGCGGTCAGATCCACCGTTTTGGCCGGCGCTCTTCAGGCGTGCAGCAACGATTTGCGGGCGCAACTAGATTGGCGGATCGCACCTCCTGTCTCCAGAAACGATTTTCCAGGTTGGGTGTCCAGCGCACGGTCAGTCCCATTTACTAGCACCGCTTGTGGATTACAAGTTCTATCTTCATGCTCACTCTGCTACGGTAAACGTTCGCTCCATTCCTCTCCAGTTATTACCGGTTTCCCTTCAAACATACTCACTATACTGACGTTATATAATGCCCGGCACAAACTATCACTATCTATGCGCGCATCAGTGAACAGCTTTCATCCCTACCAGCTATCCATCTTTTCCTCTGCACGCAGTTGTTGCTTATGCAAGCACTCACCGACCTTGGCATTTACTTCTTACCTACCTTCCCGGAGTGACACGTCTATCTATTCTTCTGCCCCATATGTCATCATGCCCGTTCAGTGTTAGAACCCGCTAATACTGTTCAATCATTGGCACATTTATTGTCACTGTTCATTGCCGCATCGGTCACAAAATAGTCCAGCGCTGACATACCCTTCGGTAGTCCTCCAGTGGGCAGCGAAGCGATTAGTAACCACCTGCAATCTTTGTTGGTCCATCCGATCGTCTCCGCAATGTTACCACATTGAGTTGCTCGAGTTTTGCAGATCACCACCGTCCCTCCATGACTGAACGTCTCCAATACACTTCCCGTGCAGCATCGCAGCTCCGTTCCAATCATCTGCTACACCAGTCAAATTGGTCATAAGAAATGTGACATTCACCGTTTACTTACTCTACCATCACCGTTATTGCAACCTTTGATCTTCCAGACGTTGCATTTGTGCTATATTACCGAAACTGACCCTGTATCCAGCCTCTAAATCCCACCACTATCTGCACCGGCTGATACATTTCATTTCTATATTCGTTGATCCACTGCCGCTTTCCGCGATATACCTGGGCAGTTTTATTGATCTGTCATTTTTGCATAGTACACTCTACACAGCGTTCATCTATCGACGTACACTTACCTGTGAGTTACTTTACCTTCCTTCCCGCAGAACTGAACACCCGCATAATGGATGTAACCACACGGTCAATATTGATTAGTCTCCCACTTCCGCTTTGACATTTCATACCAACCCTACATAAAGTTAACAATTTGCCCGACGCTCACCTGTTTTCCTCCGGCCGTTTCCTACCACCACTATCCTGGTAGTCTCCTTCCCACGAAATACGCAATCGTTTGTTACATATATGATTCCTCCGGCATACAACCACTGAGTTATATACCACCATCTTTGCAGACTGACATGTTTCCACGTTAATACGTCTTGACATACCCATCGTAAAGTGAATAATTCACCGAACGCTTCGACGAGATTTCTATCCATATGCCTCTCATATTCTGCAGCCTACCAGCAACATATCCTTTGAATATGTTTGAATTTCCACCAGTGGTAATTACTTCCCATACCACTTATGCATATACTCCAGACCTTCAGCCGACATCATTCGACCCTGACCTTCAAATTTGCCGAGGATTACTACCGTTTTGGTCCGCTGTAACACTCTCTTTGATACTCTGCATACACGTGTTGTATCCCCTTGTAAATTCTCACTTTAGCATCACAATAATCATCTGATCATGCATTCTAGCACGCTTCGGGAGCATCCGAAATAAACGGTTATTATTATTATTACTATTATTAACCCAAAAATATCCATCATTCCGGTGTCACATCGTCTTCATGGAGAGCTGTTTTCTTCATATTTATCAGAGTTTCCTGGTGTACCCCTATACATTTCTCCCTGTTTTGAAATAATTCCTTTCATAGAACCCCAGTAAGCCTCCTTTATCCACAACTTGCATCATTCTGGTTTACAATGCATCCTTAGCATTATATATTCGTGATATTTTCTGTATCCTTACGGGTTACCACCAACCAATTTGAATCCGAAACCAAACCGTATTTGCCGCGCAGACCACTATCATTTAGGTCCTTTCAAACTTTTTCTAGCTATATAGTCTTGTTTCTGACGTTTTGACTCCCGTTCTTGAAATTCCTGTATATTTCATTGTTTTGGGTAACGTTGTACACCATGATCATGGGCTTGCTCGTGCTTCCCGACCATGGTCGAGAATTATTATTATTATTATTATTATTATTATTATTGTTATCAGTCATTGGGAGGGGTAGGTAAGGTTAGATCAAATGGTTGTAGAATTAGCTTTGGAATATCGTGGTGGATTAACTTCATGATAGATGCACACGGCAGCCCAACGGAGAGAAAAATAGAATGCGGAAGCACAGAAGTGATGAAGACTGCGAGGAGCAGTTCATGGATGAGTGAAGATGAAAGACAGGACGGAGGAGAACAGGTAAGAATGGGTCTAATTATTTGATCAATGCAGGTGCGACGTGTGGTGACGGACCAGAGGAATCGGATAGTGATAGGTCAAACGATTTGGAGCTGTGAAAGAACTTTGAGACGTAACGTTGTCATTAATAAGCTTGTGCAGCCTCACTTCTGCCCCATGCTTGCCTCATGGGGCAGACTCTTGGCGTGCTACTTGGTCATCGTATTCACTATTCCACATAGGGCCCCACTCATCATAGTCAGTGGTGCCTTGCTAAGGGCCGCTAACATTTAGTGGGTGATATGTGGTAGCAGCAGACAACGAAAACAAACACAGCGACATCATTGCTCCCTGCTTTCCCAGCCTAGGCTCACTGACAGCCAGTGAGTTTATTCACAAACAAGGCGTTTTTGCTGTTAAATCACCATATAAAAACACTCAAATAGCATCTGACAAAACTCTACTACAGAGAGGAGTGCTGGGGAAGCTGAACTTTCTCAAATATCCAGGTCAGGACTCCGTCAAAAAGACACCTGCCCCCAGCGTTCCCCAACCCTCTCTAAGCAACCGTCTGCCGGCCAGCAGTTGTCTGAAGTAGACCTTGGAGCAGTGCCTGGACCCCCTCTAGGTCTACCAGTCTCCAAGCGTCCTAGACTCGTCAATGATGTTTCAGGTGCCCCTGGCTCGAATTCACCGAGTCCCGCTAGACAGCTCAGCCCTGTGTATCAAAAACAGCTGCCTAAATCAAGTAGCCCCCCTGACCAAACAACTTTACATCCCCCTCTCAAGGCGACACAAACCTATCAGCTGGACCTCGCCGTACCACTGCCAGGTCATTATAGTACGAAGTAGACTCGTCAGCTCTCAGAGCACACTTCCGCAAATAAACTGCCAAGAAGTTGCGTCTTTAAGGACACAGTATCCTCATGGAGATCTGGCGTGATAACGATTTGTAAAGATTTGTTCTCAGCTTTCAATGTAGAAAGCCGGTACCAGCGGAAACCCATGGCCGCAAATCCAGAGTCCAGCAACCCGCCCTCCACCCCTACTAAAAGCCTTAACTTCCAGTTTGCTAGGCAGCAACCGCCTTATATCGCCAGGCCGCACTCTGATAGTCATGCAAAAGCTAGAAGCGAAGATATACCCCAGAAGGATGCCACCAATGCCAGAGCCTCCAATTTCTTTTCCCAAAACAGGTGGATTCAAATAACGTATTTTTCTCTCAGCGAAATCCCGGTTCTACGCCCTTGTATACGGACGATACCTGCACCCCACCTCACAGCTATCATTCAACGCTGCATCTGCCTAACTCGTCATTTCTCAACCTCTTCGTGCCTCCACTGCTGCTCATGTCAGTTCCACTACCATAACAAACTTTACATTTTGCCCCACCAATGTCCATCCCACTACAGTCTTTCTACCCGCAGGATACATCCCTAAATCACCCACGTGTAAATTTTCATCACGCGCTGACATGCAATCCCACAATATCTCCTTCCTTCTAGCCTTAGTGAACAACTTTCCAATACCAGCATCTTGTCAGTCGTTCACACCTTTAATAGCACACCGAACTCCGCTGGCTAACTACGCAACACTGCGTATTCCCACTTCCCTCTTCCAAAATAACCTTCATATACCCACTCTACCAATCACCGATCCCTATCCTTCCCCACCCTGGCAAGCCGCATCGACGAGCGGCGAAGCCAACCCACACTCTCCTCGTTCCTACATTCTGAGGCCTGCTCTTACCAAACAACACCAACCACTACCAAGGTTGCCTTTTGGGAAAACAATGTATTCCATCACCCCATATTCTGCATCACACCGGAGCTTGGAACGATCTCAACGAATCGGGACAAACAGCAAGGCTGCTCGGTCGAAGGTCTTCTCGTCCACCTCATAATATCCCGAAAGTAATTATTTCCTAGTCGTCGGCGGCTGAACCCTCTGAAGCCATCGCGGGGGAGTCTAACGCCCACTTTTCTTCTTTTTCGGTGATAGCTCCCACCCACACCCCTCCCCGTGCAATTTTTCCGTCCAACAACTCCCCTACTTTACCCAGCCCAGACACTCGCGTCCACATAAATGGGTTATCCCTGATCCTATTTAACTCCCGGTCCACCCTTAATAGGCTTCATCACTTAAAACGCTGTGCCATAACGTCAAGTCCTGATATTATCCTTATTACTGAAACCCGACTCGTGGAACTCATTCCCACAAGAGAAATCCAGCATGAGGGGCACAAGGTTTTTACAGTGAATAGGGTTGCCAGACAAGGAGGTGGGTGCCTGGTATACAGGCAGCTTGCCCTTCCACTAACCCTCGTTAGACATGCCACACCCGATTCAATTCCGGATTGTCTACGGCCCACAATTCGGTTCTCAAATACAGTCATGTACACATGTTTTGTCCGTCTCCCGCCCCCTCCACTACTTCAGACTCACCTCCTCCAATTAAAGCCCCTGACTACATTTCACTAATACCCTCGGTGGCGAAAATCGTAGAGGCGACCTAAGCCGGCCCAAAATATCCTGGACAAAACTTACAGCACCTCCCAACTTTATAGACTTTGTCTCCCACACTAACTTTTGAGACATGGTGCAACACGTTAACCCCCCCCCCCCTTTGGAATAGCCAACATCCGAGACCTTATATTCTCTCGCAGCGTTTCCAACTTTTGGGCTGCCTTTCTGCATAAATTTTCGGGTGGCTACCATAAGATAGTATCTGGAAATCCTCCATTCCATCCCAACCCATTAGGCTATCTAATCCCAGCCAACAATTCCCTCGGTTCAAGTTGGAGCCCTCTGCCCAATTTCACCCGTAACCAAGGTTGGAGCAGTTTTTTTCAAAGGCCGACTCCCAACTGGAGGCTACCCTCTTTTATCTTGAAGTGGCAATCTGCTTCTTGGAGCTTAGTCCAATTGCCCAAAACTCCTTTTTGAAATCCAAACTAGCCTCCCTCCAGAAAAGTACATTAAGATGCAAGAGCCTTACCTCCGAAACCAGGACTTCTCCCTTCTCATGAGACTAACACGTCTTACTGATATTATCCTGGACGTTAGAGAAGACCAGCTCCGCAATAAAGAAGCCAAAGCTCTAAGGCATCCCAGTAAAGCATTGGAACTCTCAATCCCACATAGATCTGGGAATTCGGCAAAAGATACTACTATCTAGTAGGTTGCGTCGTCGAATAAAATTTCGGCCATATCCCCTTCTGATATAGCTGGGGTACTTAACCTTTACTTCGCCAATTCCATGGCCTTAGCCTCAGACATAACCCCATTCTCGCTCCCCCCCCCCAATCCTCCTGCTATTGCCAGTTCTTCTCTAGCTAATCTGACATTTGAAATAAGCAGTATTTCCAGACTCATTTCACGCTATAAGGCATCTGCGCATCCTAGGCCAGATGGGTTACCCTCGGCTGCAAACAATAACGGTGGATCGGACCTTCCACTCTTAGTACTAAACTTACTCAATTTGTCATTTAAATCCCGTTTGGTGCCGTCGAACTAAAGGCTTCCGGTCATCATTCCAAGACACAAAAAGGGACCCGACCAAGAATTAGCTAATTACCGTCCCATTATTCATACCCTTATCATTTCCATAATAATGGAAAATAATGTCAAAGATGGCATCACTAGCCATCTTCTCACTTCAAACCCTCATGGCGACAAACAGCATGGGTTTCTCAAATCGCGATCATGCATCACATGTCGGTGTGACCTATCCAACCTAGTCACTAAGACTGTTGATAGCGGCAGATATTATCCGTTGTCTCCCTAGATCTGTCGAAGGCCTTCGACCGTGTTCCACACCGCAATCTTATTGCTAAATTGCATTCGTTTGGTATTACTAACTCACTACTTTCTTGGTTGCAATCTTATCTCACTCATCGTTCTCAAGTAGTCCTCACCAACGGAGATACTTCTGACCCGAAACTTGTTACAAATGGCGTTTCACAGGGTAGTGTACTGGGTCCTCTTCTATTTCTAATGTATATTATTGATACACTGGATTTAGTACAACATGGCACAAAATTCTTATCTGCCGATGATATAGAAATGGTCCCAATTTTTCAATTCTAATAATGCTACCCCTGTAATGTCAATGGTGATTGAAAAATTCCTTTTTTGCTCAAATTCCTATACTCTATGACCAATTTTGGACCGCCTTCTCTAACCTTATTCATGCTGACACTGTTTTTGCGGTCGACAACTAATCTACTCTTGGTGCACTCACTTTTTCTTTTATGGTTGTACTTTCATACTGAGATCACTTTAAGGACAGTTGGTGCGGTAGTGAGATGCACCGATTCAACACAGTTTTGTTTTATTACTCCTTGGTTTTACTTTCCCGCTCACGTCGACTGACCGTAGACGTTCGGCTCGTTTACGCTGATTTTTGGCTGCCACGCTCAGGAAATTGTTCTTTGGGCCTGATTAGACGTGAAAAACTTGTTCTATTTGTTTGGGCTTCAGGACAGGTATTTATTATTTACCATTTTTGATCAGCTGTTCCCCCTTTTACAGAATGTTGTCCTAATTTTGACTACCATATTGGGTGGATAGTGACTGGGGCTCACTGTCAAAGGTAGGATCGTGTTTGTACTTATACTTTTACTCGCTAATAGTACTGTAGAACTTGCAAAGCAGTCGTGTTCTTGATTTTGGTTCTGCAACGATTTGGGCTACGCGTTGCTTTGAGACTCCGAGGTGCCATCCAGAACGAGTGAAGCTTATTGATCGGTGAATCGACGATTGAATCGTTGGTCAGGCTTTACCCAGACCAGGGCTTGGGCATTTTGGTCGTTACAACCCCTAATCTTTGCAGCGTTTGAGCTGACCTCTCTGCACTTAACCGCTGGTATCACTCCTGGGTGATGAACTTTTACACAGAAAAATGCGAGGTTTTAGCCTACAAATTCGAATTACCCCGTGGATCCCCAGCTCTTGGTGGATCCCTAATAGCCAGTGGACATGCCATGCGTGATTTGGGCCTCAACTATTCCTGCTACCTCAACTTCTCGGAGCACACCGCCATCCAAGCGGCCAGGGCTAGAAGAGATGTGGCCTTTCTTTTCCAGCTCCTTTCGCCCCCTAGACAGTATCATCAGCATCCACAAATTCCACATCAGGTCTCTGCTTGAATAACGCCCAGTAACATTTTCTAACATGAGCAAGTTTGAGAGAGTTGTGCTAGAAAGCATACAAAGGCATTTTACCAAACAACTACCCGATTGGTCCAAGTTTTCAAACTATGGAGAACGACGCCAATCTTGACCCACTCCGACTCCGCCGAATAAGACAAAACTTGGTCTTCTTGTTTAACCTGCTCCATAACCCGTTTTCTTCTTTTAACCCAGTAGGTTTCCCCCGTGAAATCCCCTACTTACTTTGGCACAAGCTTTTTACTGTCCCCTTCAGTATAGCCAAATCGGTCATAGGGTCAAACTTTCCTTTTTGTCTACTCCGAGTTTTGGGAGAGGTTACCCATCCCGATTCGAGCTCCACACACCGTGTCCCTATTTCTTTCGGCGCTCCTCCCATATCTCAGCTTCACCGGTGCACTTCGATTATGCAATATGTGCATAGCTGAGGATATAGCATACGAGAGGGGCCCCGAATTCCAAGGCCAACTCATTTGCCGACCCCGCTCTCCCTCACTTGAGCACACCATCAACAATAGATAGCTTTATCTATCTGACGGAATTCTCAATGATTGACTAGCTACTGTCATTCCCGTAATGAGTAAATGGAATCGAAATGCCATTATTTTTATACATCTTGCTTTCCCCTTCTCCCGTGGTCTAAGTCACCCTTATATTTTGTGCTTCTTTGGTTTTTATATGCCCCCATTAATGGTTAATCCACAACAGGCAGACACTCTGACTGCCTCTCTATCTGTTTTCCATTTACAGTTCCTCCCTTATGTGCATCTGACCCTCAGTATTGGTATATGCGCTTGGATAAAGCCGCCGTATGGTCAACTATTAATAGCTGGCTCCGTTCTCTGAGACCTCTTGCAACCTGGCCATCCAATCGCGGACCTAAAACTTCCATAGTTGCGCTGCGTACCACATGCATAACCATCAATGAACGTTGGGGCCATTCTCAAGAGTGCGAGGCGCGGTCAGACCCACCACTTTGGCCGGCGCACATCGGGCTTGCAGTCAGCCTGCAAAGCCGTGCGAGTGCGATTAGGCTGGTAAATCACACCTCCTGTGTTCATTTCACGAAGTGATTTTCAGGTTGGGTGTCCAACACACGGTCAGCCCCACCCACGAGCACCCGTTGCAGATCAAACGCTCGAATGCTATCAGTCGTAGATCAAATGCTCCAACCATCCGTGTTCCGCCACGTTAAGCATACCTATCAATCTTGTCATCACTCTTATTACTTCCACTTTGGTCGTTCGTTCAAGGCACGCATACCTTCTCATTCTGTCCTTGCTCCTATCGACTCTCACGGTGTCACCTCTCATTTCACGCCACTGTCATCCTACCCACTTTACCCTTCCAACGACCCCCAGTATTTCTTTTTCCACCCATGTCGTCATCGCCGGCTTCTGGTCTCTATTCACTTGGTATCCCCCTATGCTCATAAAGTTCATTGATCGTATTTTTATGCATTGCTGCCTACCGTTTTGTCAAGTCCTCCCTCGTTCTCCCTCCTCAAGCCTAAAGCCGAAAAGTACCTGCCCCCCCCCCCCTCACGCATGACCAGTTCTCACATTAGAACTCGCCGTTCCAAACTCTGCATCTCTTACAGCCACTTTATTATCTGATCTTAACCACCAAATTTTCCTTGTCTGGCCCGGTAATTCCTCTGTGGATCTTTCCATTATGCATTGCCCCGAGTAGCATTCTCCAACTGCATCCACCTGTACATTTGCCCGCAGGCAAGTGGCTCTCCAGTTCCATTTCCCCGACTCCGACGGGCATTCATTTCTCGTGCCTTGTGCTCATCCATCGGTCTACCTGGCCTGGCGCCTTTTTCTTCTCAGCCTTTTTCGTGTTTCACCGTAGTAAAACAATCTTACTGGCCATGTCTCACCTGCCTTTTCGGTCAGTGCCCTCACCTTCTGTTTCGTATGGTGCTCGCCATAGGCATTTTCTGTGTGCCTTTCAGACTGTTCTGCTTTTCGTGTTCCGCCTAATGTAAAATCATTGTTACATCATGATTTTCACTCACAGTTTCAATTCGCTCGATCTGTCATTACCCCTTTCCTCTGGCACTCCTTTTTTCCCATTTCTCTCTAACATTGTTCGCCGTCACGGCTGCTGCATCTTCGCACCACAGACAGTTCCACCTCCCAGGTACCTTTCTCCACTTCGTATCTTTATTCGCTCTGCGCTGCCTAGACATTTTTATTGCTATTATCTCGCCGAATAATGTAAGTCCATTTATTAGCGCTTCCCTCTTTTTCGACCGTCACCACATGTCTCATCTACAATATTCAGTTTATTAGATCCACTCCTACCTGTTCTCTTCGATACTTTCCCTCATCTTCCCTCTTTTATGAACCGCCCTTCTCAGTTTTCAGCAGTTGTGTGCCTCCGAATTCTTTTCTCTCTCTCACTCTGTTGATCCGTCGTGTTCGCCTGTCATAAAGAAAATAATACGACCGTTCGATCTAACCTGACTTTCCCCCTCCAAACAATGATGTTGTCCTTTTTTGTAGAACTCTATTGTTATTGCTCCTGCTCCTCTTATATATACAATTTTTTTAATATACATGCATACGTACACATACATTCGCTCTGCATCCTGAAGTTCCTCAACGGCCATTTCTCTTTCCATCATCCGTCTGACCGTCGTGGTCTGCATCCACTCCCTTTGCATCTGTGTCTCACATCTATCGTATCCAATCCCACCAAATTATTTTTCTCGTCAGATCAACTCTTTGCGCCTTCCATTGCGCTTTCCCAATTTTTCAACGAGTTTTGTGCCACGCCAGCCGACCATATATTGCAAAGTACTAATGCTTCATTGCTATCTAATCCATTGCAGTGCATCTAACATTTTTCTCCATCGTCTCCCGCTACCTTAGTTTCTTATGCCGATTTTTAGCCTCTTTTATGAACAAATATGTATATATGTCGGCTTCCAGATATTTCCACCTGGACCAATCAGAATTTTCATCTGACCTTGACCTTCACACTCACCGGGAGTCCACTTGAACTTTCTCTTCGGTTCATTTAAACTCCTTACTTTTTCTCTGGTTTGCTAACACTTATCATACATTCATCTCCCTTTATTTCCCACTCTGAGTCTACCTATCCCACTTTGTCATGCATACCTCCATATTTTCACGAATTTAGCCTATAAATTCTATCGTTTGCAAAGATTTGATCATGCACCTGGCATGCTTCGGGCGCCCTTGAAACAAACCGTTATTATAATTATCATTATCACGTTTATTGTCAAAGTAGGGGACGGGTGCTCCGGTTTGTTGAATGTCACCAGCGGTATACCTCAGGCATCCGTCTTAAGCCCGGTTCCATTCTCGTTGTTTATCAACGACCTGGCACCCGCTCTTCAATAGCCTAGCTTTATTTTTGCGGAAGATGTGAAGATTGTTGGATCCGAGGGTAAGGTGGACTTGGACAGGGATATAGGTACCGTCCTGGACTGGGCATACAAATGGGACTTATCCCCGAAAGCCGAAAACAGCCGTTTCTTGTCAAGGTCCACACAACGCCTAACTGCGGCTCATGATCAAGGTCTGTTCACCACAAAAGCAGTCAGTAGTTTTAAAGACCTTGGGGTCATTATGAACAGTGACTTTAAAAGGTCAGAGCAGTGCACGGCTGCTGCACAAAAGGTTCGTGATGAGCTCTTTAGACTGCGATCAGCTTCGTCTTGCCTGCAGCCAAAGGTATTCGTACCTATTTGCATGGCTATAGTACGACCTCACTAGAAGGTAGCAAGCAGGCTTGGTCACCCTTCTACAAAAAGGACGCTTCCTGGTTAGAGAAAGTTCAACTTCCGACCACGCTAATGGTTGCAGGGCAGAGAGGTAATACGTATGAGCAGGGACTCCGTGATCCGAGTATTTTCTCGTTGGAAAGGAAGAGAAGTCAAAGGGATCTCACAGAAACGTTCACGGCAATGAAGGGCTTTTCTGGCCTCAGACCGAATGTGACTCTTGTTGACCTATTGAGTAGTGCGCGGCTCAATTATTTAAATCCCAAACTCAGAACAAGATTGATTCGCTGCTTGTACCGTAATGAATTAACGAAGTATACGCACATGAATTATGTACAGACCTCAAATATACGGCCACAACGTTTAGCAACGAAGACTAGAGTTCAACAAACTTCACCATCAGGTACCACCGTCACGACAGTCGTAGTTCGAATCAAAAATATGCCACGGCTCATGAGCAAAATATAAATAAATGTTCAAGTGGGGTGGTTGATGCGCGCCGTGTTTGTTCGAGGGTGAATGAAATAAAGAGCGTAGTCTCAATATTACAAATATATGACAATACCTGGGGAGGATTTCCGCACGCGTACGTTACACCGCCCACCAAATCCTCCCACGAAACGTTCCACATCCAAGGAATAGACAGGGGTACTGATTCGCCCTCACCCACCTAGACCCCAGGGTCAGTGCACACGTCGGTCGCCACGGGCTTCATCCATTGTTGACTAATCGCAGACAAGCTTGCAGGTTTTCTTGTGGTAATGTTCCATAAATCGATGTCTTGGAGATTCATCTGAAGATGTACAACGTTATTGGTATATGAAAAAAGGGCTTCGGTGCGATTGTGATGCGTAGACAGATTACGAAATGTAGAAGAAATAGTGCTGCCCAAATAAGAGCAAAGCACGTGTAAAAGGAAGATCGAGAACTCTCCATGAAGAATCGAGATGGCTACGGGGTACCTGAAACGTCATGGATCTAAGCATGTGGTAAATCAGTGTAAAAATATCTGGCTCAAAACTTTTATCAGTTTGAACACAGGTTAGATGTTAATACAGATGTGAGGTCCCAGAATTAAAGATGTTTCTACAAAAGGCCAACAAGTGCTCGCTCCAAAGTTTCCACCATTTCGCAAACAACGTTGTGTCGTATGCTAAGTTGGAGTTTCGGCCACTAGTTCCATTGTAAATAATGAACACTGTATAAAACTAGACATGGATGTACTTCAAAGACAGCGTGAAGAGTTGGGGTTTACAGGAGAAAGCATGATGGATAAATAAACAAATTCAGCCTCAGCTGGCACCAGTAGGCTCAAATTCAGCTTGGCCTGTAGCGTCGAAGCCGCCCTCGCCACTATCGGTAGCCCCTCAACTCGCATGGGTTTAAATCTTCGGATGCTGCTGTGCAACAGCCTGCTTCTTTTGGTGTTATCGTCTATGCTGGCCACCTCACGGGTTTCGAACGGGAAGGCGTCTAGTTGTAGAAGCGTGGGACATCGGGTTAGGCTTAATTCGACTGACCCAGCAGTATCGTTCCCAGATTTAATGTGTTCTGTGGTCGTGTGCCTTTCAAAATCGATAACAACATTTTGTGTCTTGTCCACCCGGCCACGATTCTTACCATTGTTATATATTCGGGGGATGGCAGTATTATATTAGGCTTGGGCTTCCCGTGGAGTTTGTAGTCAGCATCAGTTGTTTCATTTCGATATCGCCATCCTGAGGCTTGGGTGTTATTGGTGCTGGCCTGATCTCTTTAGATACAGTTAGAAAGTCCGGCCCCGTTTTCCACATCCGCAGCTCTTCTGCCGCTCTTTGGCCCATCGAGCAGAAGTCAGCCGGGTTCCTGGTGGATGGCACATAGGGCCAATGATCGGTCTCCGTCGACTCACGGATCACAGTGAGCCTGTTGGCCATGAAGGTGGTAAAACGAGTGAAAGTGTTGTTTATGTAATGCGGCTCTTTGGCCGAGTCCCTTCAAATATCGGATTCATGGTTTATCTGGTCGAAGCACATTCTAATCAGCGTTGCGGCTTCCATGACCAGTACAGCTGCAGTCTTTTCCAGCCTCGGAATGGACACCGTCTTCAGTGGAGCTAATCTCGCTTTTGCGAACACTATTTGATTGTGCCGCCCACCATTTTCGTCTACCTAGCAGCCATAAGCCACTAACCAGTAGCCTACTTCTGATGTATCTTCAAACAAGTATCTGAAAACAAGCTGGGTGTCGTGTGTACACTTGGCTCCTGTCAAGCACCTTGGTATCTTGATCTCGCCAATTTGATCTAGGCTGTGCAAACAGTCAGGCCGTCTCTTGTCGTCGTCGTCTTGGAGAGGTTTGTCCCAACCCGTCCCACTTTGGCACAGCCATCGCAGCAAGGGTTCTGCCGGTAGCAATCATTATGAAACAAAACTTTAAAGATCATAGGGGCTTGAGACCGACGGTGCGATTTTTCTCCGTGTGACTGGTCGCGTGGGTGGGTCCACGTTGAATATGGATTCGTCACCTTCGGGCTTTCATCGAGCTCCAAGCGTGCGCTCTATTTGAGGGAGGATCCCAAAGGCTCTTTTGCACACCTTATTTTTCTCGGGCTTTGGAATCACTTTCAGAACCTCACGGCTGTTTGGGGTCCACTTAGTGAGGCTGAACACTAATGATAATGATAATGATAATGGTATATTTCTCGGCCATGGTCGAGACGCACGCGCTAGCGCATGATCATGGTGACACTTTGTTCAATAAGGTGGAATATTCACAGATTCAAAGTATGAAAGTCGGGAGTGTCAGCGATAGATAGACATAGCCAACAACAGTTTGAATGGATCATTTTACTAATGGTTTGCGCGGCAGTTTCAAACCGGTTTCGAATCCGGGCTGGGCGTTGGAGATATCAAAAAACCGTTAGCGCAGAGTGGCGGTCGGCTCGGTTATATACGGAATAGCAGTATTTGGGTCGTCAATGAAACAGAAAATCATCCACGAAGAAAGGGTCCACTGCTCCTCCTAACAGATTGCTAGTGCTGCTGAAATGCTTGATAATTTCCCGGAGGGCAAAGTTAGCGCAGAAGGGGGATGATACCGTTCCAAATGGATGAACCGTCAGCCTGTACTCGTCCGATGTTCAACCTACCTCCCTTTCAGGCCGTCAGAGATGACGGAGAGTGTCCCCATCTTTAGCGGGCATTTTTTGTAGCAAAATTTCACGCATGTCCGTAGAGGCTGCCACTTTTTCTAGCCAAAAAGGACATAAAACCTAGATTTGTGGTGTCATCCGGTCTGGGCCCTATAGTATATGGTCGTCGAGTGACACATCCTGACCTTCCGCGGCACGATCGAACAGCACCCTGGCCTTCCTTGGTTTCTCCGGGTTCACAACCTGGTGAAAGGCAGCTACCACCTCAAATTTGCACTGGTTACCGCCGTATTTGTTCTTGCTATATAACCCATGTCTATGTTACGTCGAATGGCCCGCATATATTTTATCCCTAAAGGTGGTTCACGAAGTAGCCCGTTTTTAGAGGAGTATAATCTTTTCAGAGCCTTTTCCCGCTGTTTGGCATCTGTTTTGTCTTGGGTCTCAGAGATACAGGAACCTCGAAGCGGTCTATTACACATTTAATGTTCTCGGCTACCACTTTCAGAATCAACCTATGTTCTCTCGATGGGGCACATCTATCATTGACTATGTCGGTAAATTCGGCGTCATACGTCTGTTGGAATTCCTGTTCAATATTCGGCGTCTCCACCGAAGTGCAGTTAACTTGGACCTGCCTGCCGTATCTTCCCTTTGTGCTGCCATATAAAGTCCAACCAAACATTGTGCTTACTGCGTAAGGTGCGTTGGAACTTCCCATTCTTTGGTCCAGTGCCCAGTGTGCTTCCGGTTCATCGCAACCGATCAGCAGATCTATTTTGCTACTCTGCCAATCCTCAATTGTGACCCCGTCGGGATGCGGCTACTAACCCAGAATCCATTGTACTGACTAAGGTGCCCCCATAGGCAGATACTTTATGGTAAACGCTTTCGGGCTTTCTGCTCAATTGTTTTTGACCAAGGAAATGAGTTGTGGTTGCAGTTTGGTCGACTGGACGATCTGGATGCCACTCACTGTGCTCACCACTCATGAAGGCTGATCCCCTCTGATCCTATATCTCTTCAAAATCCTCCCTCACAGAAGTGGTATTCCAACCACTATCTGCGAGGGCCAAAGCTCTTATCACCCCAGCTGGGGTTTCTACGCCGACTGCTATTGCTCCCAGGCAAATCGGCCTGATAGTAGAGCGAGACACTCAGCAGACCACACTTGGCCTCGGGAATTTTTGGCATTCAAATTCTTCGGTTTGAGACTTAAACAGATGTTTCTCACGGCATCCATCCTGACCACAACTTGTTTTCATTTGGCACACAGCTGCTCGATGAGGGCCACTGAAACAAACAAAGCAAGCTCCCAGTCTCTGAGCCATCTCCCATCGTTCGTTACGGAAGCGAGGACATTCCACTAGGCGATGAAGCGCGCTACAAACCTTACGTACCGGGAATTTTTCATTTCCTCCAGATAGTGCTTGTGTGTTTGCCCATGGTTGGTCTCTACGTGGTTCCGTGGTCCAGATTTATGTCGTCGCAGTCCTCGGTAGATTGCTCGTCTCGCGCGCAAGTGTGCCGAAAGGACCATTTGCTATTCGACCGTCACAGTCTATAAATTGCGTCATGCCCTCAAAAGTAGTTCCTCGTCAAAACCTGCTGATCCCCTTGGCTTCCTCAGCTCATCCATTTTGTAGTTCCTTGGGTGATCTGCACGCTATGGTCTCCAATGTGTGAAACGCGTTCAGGTCCGATCAATAATCTGGGTGATTCATAGAGATGCTGCAGTTTTGCATTTTTATCAGTGGACTGACAAGAGTACATGATTAGCCTTTGGAAAGCCTGGCGTCTGACAGTGCACCGTCGATCAAGTTCCGAGCGACCTTAAACGGTTGTCCAATCAGGTAGTTCAAGGTTGCATGTGCTCGGGAGTAACCCTCCTTGGGATCCAGCATCCAGCGCCGTCGGTCGCTTTCGTGGCTCTTCCGCAGCAGTAACAGTAATAGTTTATTTGGGAGACACCTAGAGCATGCCTTATGCATGATCAAAATTTTCACAAGCGACAAAACTGACAGAAAATATTCGTGAAACATTTGGAAATGCACAAAGCAAAGGAGGAGTGAGGAGAAATAGAGAGAAGACAAGAGGGAGATAAATGTGTGCACATCGAGGGGTAATGTGGGGGTTTTGAGTGAACCCTGAGATGGATTAAAATATGTCCTGACATATTTGGAAGGCAAGGTCAAACGAAAAAGCTGGCTGAGCCAAGGAGAGAGGCTAGAAGCCCGAGGTTTTTACATGGGGAGGACTGAAAGTTGACAAGAGAAACTATCGTTGCGGGAAACAATGAAAGAAAAAAGAAAAAAAGAAGAAAAGAGGCAAACAACTGAGTTGTATAGCTAGGGACAAGGTAGCCGTGAGCTATGCGTAATTGCAATAAATGGATGGTGTCAATTTGAAAGCAGGGAGCGACCAATACAAGACGTGAAGTGTAGGTTAGATGGCGACAATGGCGCGAAAGAATCGAGATACGGTAAATACGAGGCACAGACATGGAAGAAATGGACGCATATAGTGGGGGCGAAGGCATGGCGGCAAGAAAACTGGCCGACGAATAGGTGGAGGAGGCAGAGAAAATAAGTGGATACATATACATATATATATATATATATATATGTATATATATATATGAGAGCAGAAGCAAGTAACAGTGAAGGGACAGATCACGGAAGTAGCTGTGCTTGGAAGAGACATGTAGAGTTGGGTCAAACGGTACGGAATTAGCTTGGATAAACCATGATGAATTCATTTAGGACAAGTGAACATGACGGATCAACAGAGAGAGAGAAACGACTCTGGGTTTAAGGAGGGAATGGCTGTGAGCAGAAGTTGATAAACGAGAGAATTTGATTGAGAGGAGTAACCAAAACAGGTAAGTGTGAATCTAACGATATGATTAGTGCAATGGTGACATGTGGTTACGGTCTAAGATGGATAGAGCATTAAAAATACAGCAAGAAATAGCAGTGAAAATGGCTGAAGAACGCAGAGCGAACGGATGTGCAGGGTGTTCAGAGAAGTATAAAAGGTCCCCGGAGAACGGTGACTTAGTGGTTAGAAGAGCTGTGGTGCGGAGATACAGCGTTTGTAACAGCAAATAACACAGGACAGAGAAAAGGAAGTCGAGGATCAGAAAGGTCAGGTATTAGCAGATAACATGGCTTGAAACTGTAAGTGAAAATAATGACGTTGCGATGACTTTACACTAGGTGGAACGCGGAAAAGTGACGCAGCCTGAAAGGTACACTTAAGATGCCTGTGGCGAGTAATATACGAAACACATAAGAGTGCCGACAGAAGAAAACCAGGTAAGAGATGGTCAATCAGATCGTTTCACTAAAGATAACACAGGATGAAGACCGGGAAGAGAGAAAGTAGTCGGGCGGGAAAGCCTGTGATGGATCAAAAGGCGCCAGAAGTAGTTGTGCATCGGAGTTGGAGAATGGAACTCGAGAGCCGCTTGTTTGCAGGCAATACACAAGTGGATTGAGCCAGAAGTTGCTAATGGGGACATTGCCTAAGGGGAAGGTCCACGGAAGAATTACCTATTCAGACATGAAAAAAATGCTGGTGGTGAAAAAATAATAAATTTGATCTTGAAAAAGCGAAGGTTGGAGAAACAAGTTCTTATTTAGTGATTGGTCATGGTTACGGGTTTGTCTGGTGCGCACTGGTGGGAGGTCCCAGGTGGACAAATAGGAATATCGCAAAATAATAGCTATTGAGGTATGCGAATAATGAGATTTATGATTATATGGAGGTGCCACGTGAATACTGATTAGGAGCCGACAGGGGGCGAAATGGGTGCAAAAGGAAGTATTTCGGGCCTGGGCAGAGTAAAGCAGTTGAGGCGAGAGTGACATCATGCAGTGGGGGTTGTCATGGTAAAAAACAGTAGGAACAAAAACAGAATGGATAGGTGTGCATACAGAGGTAAAACGACACGGAAGGGAAGTAACAGGAGTGCTGACAGGAACGACATATCAGCGAATTGTGGATGGAGAATAGCAGGAGAAAGCAATCCGCAACCAACAGTGGTGGGTGCGGCGGGGAGAGAAGAGTTGAGGAGTGCGACCCGCAACCGGTGCTAGTGGGTGGGGCTGACCGTGCTCTGGATACCTGACCTGAAAAGCGCTTCGTGAAGTGAACACGGGAGGTGTGACCCACCAGCGCGGTCAGATCCACCGCTTTAGCCGGCCCAAGTCGGGGGTGCAGGAAGTCTGTAACGATGTGCCGGCGCAGCTAGGATGGTGGATCACATCTCCTGTCACCAAAAATGGTTTTCAGGTTGGGTGTTCAGTGCACGGTTAGTCCCAGCCACTAGCACCTGTTGCGACAGAAAAAAAATTATACACCCGAAATGCTGCACATATGAAATTATCTCCCCCAGTTATCGCCTATTTTACATCTTACTCGTCTCCATCGTCGCCATCTTAACTTGCCGCCTCATACGCCCGGCAAAATCTACTTTCCCTGGCACATAATTATCGCGGGGTTAAGAGACCTTTTCTGTACTCGGCTTACCGTTCATGATCCTTCTTCCCGATGATTTGTGCCAAAAAGCCCGCTTATCCCATTCTCAAACCTAACTAATCCTCAGGATAAAACCCGCTATTTTTTTATTACAGTTACCGATATATTTGTAGAAGGTCACATTTAAGGTTGCCATACACTTCCGACCCACAATTTCCAAACGGTGTATTTCACTGAGGAATATTTGTCATCAGTGCATCCCAAAGTTCGATAATATTGTGATAGTTCGCTCTCTCTATCAGCCCCTCTGTTAGCCCACACGGCTGTAGCATTGCAATATCCCCATCTTGCAAAGACTCATGCCCTCCCTATATATTCACATCTGAGAATCGTCTGTATCGCGGCTTTTTGATTTTTCGCCATCACATGATCCACCTTTTACAAAGAAAATCAACAGATAATAATTTAACTGTCAACTACTTCACAGCCCAACTTTGCAAACGTATTTATCGGTTGTTTGGTGCTTTTTCATATTTGGTATTCTATCTTGGTAAGTCCTCTCAGACAATTTTGATCCTTGCAACTTTCCGGTCATCATGTTCAGCCCTTAGATAACGGTAATCATACGTAAATACTTACTTGTCATGTAAATACTCCTCTTTGCAAACCGTGTATCAGCGACTATCATGGCTACGCATGACAAATTGATTTGTCGCCCAGTTCCTATTTCCATTTTGGTGCATCACATTCCACCGTTCTGAAAACAAACAATGTGCGCAACGATTACATGATTACGTGCGGCCACTTCTTTCAAAATCACCTAGGCAGTCTCGCTCCATAAATGAATCCTTCACTAGGTATTTAACTGACTCAGCCGATATTTGGTCTCTGAACGTTACAAGGATAATCTTTAAAAGATTTTTCTCGTTCTTTGTATAGTATAGTATAGTATAGTATATTTCTTGACCGTGGTCAATACACATGCACAAGGCAAGATCAGAGTATACAGCAGTACATGTCAATGTGAGGTATTCACAAATTCTAAATTTATAAATCACAGCAACCGAAATACACCAGTAAAGTCATGTAGTGTTTGAGTGAACAAAAGTGGTTATGGTTGAGGCGGGAATTCCGAATCGGTTTCGAAATCGCTGGGGGCGGTGTTGGTAGCTGAACGGTCGTGGGATTGCTGATATTAGCGACAAATGGACGGTCACCAACGAGTAACCGGGCGGAAGAGATGCCAAAGAACATTGTTAAAAGTAAAGCAAGCGTAGGGCTTTCAAAGTGCAGTCAGAGATACCAGCGGAATATTGGACACTGATCCAGCATTGGGTAACTAATTGTGGAGGAAGCATGTGAAATAAAGGCAAGTGAGTCAAAGGTGATAATAAAACGGACCTTTTGTGCAGGTGGTTACAGTGTCATATGGAAATTCAAATGAAGGCGAAAAGCTTCGCAGGGACTTCAGTGAACTTTTGGAGAGCATGAATGGTGTATGGACACATAACGGACTTTTAAAGAAAAGAAAAGCCGTCAATGAAACGGATTAGTGGAGACAAAACGTCAATGGTTCGGCTAGGCAGCAGTTGGAAGAGTGTAAAATGTTTTTCTTGTATTTGATAGAAAATTGTTAACCAAATTATGGTTGGCTGCAGATGGCTGGTATTCTGTTCCGTAAAGACCTTGGTTGCAGGTGGTGGCAGGTAGAATGTTGAGGGAAGCAGGTAAAAAAGGGCTGGTTTGATGAAGTTGACAGCTGCGAGGGCTGGGTTCCGGTAATTGGTTTCGTACTGCAACGCGGGAAGAATTGAACTGTTGGGTTGGATTATTTGGGAACAGACGTTCAGCGGATGTGTTGATGGTTGGTGTCAGGAATCACCTCTGCGATCCGGTGAGACTTTCATGAGGTTTTGTTAATCCGTGTACGGTGCCCCATGTAACGTCAGCAGGCGAGAAAATAGGTTTAAACCATTGATCAAATCGTCCAGTCCTTACGGTAATCCGGAATAAACGTCGATTCGGCCGATGTCTACCCAAGTAACCAATGCAATCTGGAAGAGATCAGGAGTGCGGCAGTCTGGAGAGTGTTCCAGCTGTGGGTTATGATTATCGTTTATATGGAAGCAAGAAAATGAACAGTTTGTTATCCGAACAATTAGTTATCGTTTGGCTAGTGGACCGGTCTATTAGGGATCCCTAGACGGAGACTGGTAGCTTTCTAGGGTAGTTGGGTGATAGTAGAGATTTAGGGCGATATCAGGTAGGCGGTGGATGAGGAGAGGGTGTCCGTTTGGGAACCAGGAATAAAACAATAGTAGATGGTATGGTCTGGAAGAAGAATGAGAAAATAGGAAGATAACAGTCTGGTCAGTTCACCAGCTGTGGTCGAGGACGGCAAACAGTAAAAAGGGAGAAAAACACTGGGTGTAACAATGAGGATTTTTCGTGTGGGGGCAAACGTGCTGGTATTCGGCAGGGGCATACGGATTCCGGTTGGAATGGGGTCTTAACTTACCATGAGCATATGCGTAGAGAAGTGAAGCCTAGTTACTAAGGAATGGCTATCCGTGTGGCAAGGCTTCAGTGTACGAGAAAGGCGCAAAAAAGCAGGATGGGACGGCTGAGTTCTAGCCTGAGCCAGGAATTAAGTGCGAGCGAGCACCCATCGCTAAAGGACGGAACGGTTTTATTTATATATACGCAAATTGTGTGTAGTAAAATGGCACAATCTAGTTAGGAAGGAGGACAAAAGTGAGTGGAGCATACCCATGGTATATATATATATATATGTATATGTATATATGTACATACATACACATATATGTATATATATACACATATATGTATACATATTGATGTATACGTGGGTGCGATCATCGGACGGGTCATGCGAAAGCGGTCGGACGCAAAAGACTACGGCAAGGAAAGTGAGATAAAGAGACGCAGCTGAGGATCAACGGTTAACGGAAAGAAGGACAAAAGTTAAGCACGGGCTCATCGGTGCGGCGGATGCCAAAGGCACATTGAGGCAGTGAAACGTGAGACTAAAGGCGAAACGCCTAAGTGTGGCTAGAATTTCAATGGGAAAGTTAGTATTTCGCCTAGAGTGGTCATTGAGGAGGAGTAAAGACCAAGTTCTGCATAAAATTACAGAAGAACCTTAGCTGGGGGATAGGGTGGGATCAGAAATGGTAACGTCATAACTGGGTGTTGAGTTCAGTTAGTGAGTCACGCCAAGTGAGATGAATCAGACTGGATTTTCCAGTTCGAAATCGCAGAGGTGGTGAGGGAAGTATGTGTGGTGGGACCTGGTGCGGAAGAGAGGCATTGTAAGCTGGGAGATATGGAGGAGCGTTGAGTTGCTCACCATGATTGTGTTAATGATTATAGGACAGTAATGAGCTTATATATATATGTATATATATATTTATATATACATGTACATATATATATTTGTACATGCAAATATTATATATATATATATATAAATCCAACCAGGGGTTGGATACTGAAGCAGTTTTTATGGCAATCTTTAAGTTGGTTTCAGGGCCGCAGACGCAATATAACTAGATAAAGTTAATAAATCGTGGAGCGGGTGAGAGATATTGACAACCTGTCTGCAAATTCGTTCCTTCTGTCGTCCGATTTCCAATCCTAAGCCGTGCCATTCTCCGCGGAGCGCCATAGCTGGTTATTGTCTCCCTTGGAAACATCTTTTTCTTGAAGGTGGACAAAGCTTCCGTCAATTCTGTTTGATTCTCCCATTGCACAGTCCCTATTTTTGTAGTATTTCAATAACGGTCTACTACCTCCGACCAGCTCTACTCCGGCTTGGCCGAGTTGGCCACCCGACCGAGGGTTCAAATTTGCCGGGCGCTGCCTTAAAGAGTAACTTAAATACTTTCTCCTGTACAATATTGAGTGCACATACCTGAATCATCCTCCTGGAATTCGGACTCCACGTCCAATTGTACCGTTTAATCTTGCATTACGGCATGCCTCGGAGTTATCCGGAATAGACCACTATCATAATCATTATCGTTAATTAAGCTTGCACATCTTTGCAGAAGACCTGCACTCGATGCGCACCCGCTGAAGCGGGGAATCTAACCACGCCCCGCATCCTTGGGATTGGCATGGGTGTTCGTCAATGGTTGTACGCAGGGCTGAGACACCACGATAAAGGTATATGGCCCAGGACCAATAAGTCAGGTTGTGTCAACTAGGACAACAGAACCAACGGGAACAACGATCGACAGGCGGCCATATAACATTATCATCCAGGTGCACCAGCCGGGGGCGGTCAGTGCAGTGTTCCGGGTGGTTGACCGGCATTGGCAATCACTGGAAGTAAAAATGAGGTGGAGAGACGCAGTCTGGGTATAGTCTAGCTGGGGAGCAACGGTTAAAGGAAAGAAGAACAAAAAAGAAGCACAGTCTTACCGATGCAGCGAATCCCTGAGACAAACTGAGGCCATGGAACGTGAGGCTAAAAAAGAAAACGCGTGAGTAGGAGATAACAACTCAATGAAGGGTGATTTTTCATCCAGAGTGGTCATTCAGTAGAAGGAAAGTCTAAGCTCTGCATGAAATTATGGAGGAATTTTAGGTGTGGGATATGGTGATGGCAGAATTGGTGACGCCATAACTGGATGTTGAGTTAAGTTAGTGAGCCACTCTAAGTGAGGGAAATGTGACTGAATTTTCCAGTTCAAAACAGCAGGGTAATCATGGATGTATTTTTAGTGGGATCTTAATAATAATAATAATAATTGTATATTTCGGATGCGCCCGAAGCATGCTAGAATGCATGATCAGATGATTATAGTGATGCCGGAATGACAATTCACAAAAGGGTACAACAAGTGCATGCAGAGTATCGGAGAGAGTGTTACAGTGAACTAAAACTGTAGTAATGCCCGGCAAATTTGAAGGTCAAGGTCGAATGATGTCAGTTGGTCTGGAGTACATGCGTACGTGGTATATGAAATAATTACACTAGTGGAAATTCGAACATATTGAAAGGAAATGTTTTTGGTGCACTACAGAATATGAGAGGCATATGGATAAAAATCTCGTCGAAGCGTTCGGTGAATTATTCACTTTACTACAGGCATGTCAAGAAGTATTAACATGGAAATATTTCAGTCTGAAAAGATGGTAGTATATAAAGTGGTGGCTGTATACTGGAGGAATCATATATGTTGCAAACAATTGCGTATTTCTTGGGAGGGATACTACCAGAGTGATGGTGGCAGGGAACGGCCGGAGTAAAACAGGTGAGCGTGCGGCAAGTTATAAACTTTATGTAGGGTTGGTATGAAATGTCAAAGCGGAAGTGGAAGACTAATCAATATTGACCGTGTGGTTACATCCATTATACAGGTGTTCAGTTCTGCGAGAGGATCCTTTCGAAAGGTGAAGTAATCCACAGAAAAGTGTCCGTCAAAAGATGAATGCTGTGTGGTATGTACCATGCAAAAATGACAGATCAATAAAACTGCACAGGTATATCGCGGGAAGCGGCCGTGGATCAACGAATATAGAAATAAAATGTATCGGCCGGTGCAGATAGTGGTGTGATTTAGAGGCTGCATACGGGGTCAGTTTCGGTAATATAACACGAATGCAACATCTGGAAAATCAAAGGTCTCGATAACGGTGATGGTATAGCAAGTAGACGGTGAGTGTCACATTTCTAATGACCAATTTGACAGGTGTAACAAATGATGGGAACGGAGCGGCGATGCAGCATGGGAAGTGTATCGAAGACGTTCAATCGTGGAGGGTACGCAGTGATCTACAGAGCCCGAACACTCGATGCAACAGCATTGCGGATGCGATCGGATGGACCGATGAAGAGTGCAGGTAGTTACTAATTACTTCGCTGCCCACTGGAGGACTACTGAAAGATATGTCAGCGCCGGACGTTTTTTTTTTTTGGTGACCGATGAAGCAATGAACAGTGACAATAAAGGTGCCAGTGTGTGAACAGTATTAGCGAGTTCTAACACGGAACGGGCATAATGACATATGGGATTAAAATGAGTTGTATGAATGCAGTGAGATCGAGTAGTCCAGGTTCAAGAAGTCCGATGGCGGGAATCTTGGGGAAAGCGATCGTGAGACGGGCGAAAATGAAGTTGTGTGTAAATCTCGTTTGTCCTGTCCAGCAAGAGAGGGTCCACGTTATTCCTGGGAAGTGGACGGCGACAATCGTCCTTAGGGTACAGGTTCTGAAAACAAAACGGAGGGGGCTGCAGTCTGGCAATTCTACCAGCTGTGGGTTAGGGGAGAAAGACAGAACACCAATATCATGCCAGTAACAGAAATGGGTGGTCGCGACGTTGAGGTCTTGTTTTTTGGATTAAACAACATACGGAAAGCGGAGAAGACCGGTACTAGCGACTAATTCTTGTGAGGCTTAGTGAGAGTTACCAAAAAAGCAAGGAAGCGAGAATAGGCGACACTGGGGGCAAATACTTATGTGTAGTTCGACGAATGGTTTATGGAAGACCACATCGATTGTGGCGATTCGTTCATCAGAACGAGGCCTGGAATCTTGTGTTGAAATAGGGTCTCAATGAGTAAGTAGTTGAAGCGTGGATGAGACTGGTACCTTGAGGACCATATTATATATGCTGCTATGTATTTTCTAGCATTATAAATGCTCTTATACCTGGCGGCAGCTGATAAAAAAAGAAGAACCTAACCGACTAGGGCAAAATCTGACAGCATGAAAAAAGAATCACTGGAGTAACGGTGGCCAGTAGGGGGTCGTGGTCAGAAGCGTTGAAAATAGGAAGTGGCTAGACAAACACGTGGAGTGTGCTGTTGACAGTCATGGAGTATAGGTTGGACTGCTTTTATTTGCTAACTATAATACAGAATGCTCCTTACCATCCGTTGGTACTGAACAAAGAGGCAATGTAATCAAAAGGATATCAAGGAGCATCGAGCTAATGCCCATTCTGTTGCTGCACAGCAGGGGACAGAAGAGAAGGTGAAAAGTCGAAGGAGCAAGATATGTATGGATCGGCAAATAGATGAGGATTCGTGCAAAAAACTAGAACGACGGAAAAGAGTACTATAGGGAATGGCGGGGTAGATAGACCTCAATATCGGACGATCGGTGGATGGACTAAGGCAAAACAGGGTCTATGACACGTGAGACTAAAAATGGAAACGGTAAACTATGGATATCTAAGAGCCGTAAGATTCGGTAACGAGGTTGACATTTGACCTAGAGTTGTTAATCAGTAAAAGAATAAAAATTCTGCATGAAGTTATGGAAGAAACTTAGCTGGGGTATAGGGTGGAGGCAGAACTGATGACGTCGTAACTGGATATTTAGTTCAGTTAGTGAGCCACGATTAGTGGGTAAATGAGACTGAATTTTTCAGTTCAAAATCGCAATGGTGTAGATGGAAGTATACGTGGTAGGACCTGATGTGGAGAAGAGACAAGGTAAGCAAAGAGATATCGAGGAGCGTCGAATTACTTACCATGCATGTGCTAATAATTACGGAACAGTATTGTGTATTTATTTATATATTCACGTACACATATAAATATATAGCGGACCAGAGAGTAGTTACCGATGACCTTTCTATAACTTTGTCGAGGTTGGTTTCAGGGCCGCAGACGTGATAAAACTAAATAAAGGTAATAAACCGTGAAGCGAATAAGGCACATCGACAAACTGTGAGGAGTATTACGGTGGCCTCTCTAAAAATGCGAACGCATCTGGAAGGATTTATTCTGAAATGAAATTGGCAGGATCCTATAAATTGGTGTGTGAAAACGATTAGTAAACGCAACATGCTTTAAATAGGTCGATGGCAAAGTCCGAGGAGAGGCGGTTAAACAGAGCATTCAGAAGTCAAAAGCGGTGAAGTTATTTTGAAACGTAAGGTAATGCGAGAAGGCGGAACAATGGCTCAAAGGTCGAGGCCTTTCTCGTAAGCTTCACTTTTAGTTATGTGAACGTTGAACAAGCGCAAAACAGTTGGGACAGAAAGAAATTTATCAATAGCATCCACGAATGCATACTTCAACTGATAAGATCTGATGTGCAATGGAAGTTTATTCCAGATCCTCTAGTACGTGGAGAGAAAGAACTAAGAGCGCAGTACAGTCCTCGCAAAGGGTGTAGTATTATTATACCGTCTAATACGGAACGAATATCCACTACCCCAGGAGAAGCATAACTAGTTGGAGGAAGAGAATTGCTTAGTCAATGGTTTATACGAAAATACCAGGTTCAGCCCAATGCGAAGAAGCCACGACGGTTCCATTTTGAAAGACAAACATCATTCCCTGTAGCCTCAGTTTGACAACCAACCGATAAGCAGCATTGTGAAACTTCTCTGAACACATTCGATATTAATTCTGTCGGATTTTTTGCATTCTACTGACGATCAAGAGACAATATTGAGAAGATGCCTGGCAAATACTTTGTACATGTAAAGAATGCTCTCTTTAGGCTGAAAGAATCTGAACAGAAAAACAAGACACATTTTAGCCTCTGCCGTTTGGAAGACAGTATGTTTGGAGAAGTTTAGTATAGTATAGTATATTTCTTGACCGTGGTCAATACACATGCACAAGGCAAGATCAGAGTATACAGCAGTACATGTCAATGTGAGGTATTCACAAATTCTAAATTTATAAATCACAGCAACCGAAATACACCAGTAAAGTCATGTAGTGTTTGAGTGAACAAAAGTGGTTATGGTTGAGGCGGGAATTCCGAATCGGTTTCGAAATCGCTGGGGGCGGTGTTGGTAGCTGAACGGTCGTGGGATTGCTGATATTAGCGACAAATGGACGGTCACCAACGAGTAACCGGGCGGAAGAGATGCCAAAGAACATTGTTAAAAGTAAAGCAAGCGTAGGGCTTTCAAAGTGCAGTCAGAGATACCAGCGGAATATTGGACACTGATCCAGCATTGGGTAACTAATTGTGGAGGAAGCATGTGAAATAAAGGCAAGTGAGTCAAAGGTGATAATAAAACGGACCTTTTGTGCAGGTGGTTACAGTGTCATATGGAAATTCAAATGAAGGCGAAAAGCTTTGCAGGGACTTCAGTGAACTTTTGGAGAGCATGAATGGTGTATGGACACATAACGGACTTTTAAAGAAAAGAAAAGCCGTCAATGAAACGGATTAGTGGAGACAAAACGTCAATGGTTCGGCTAGGCAGCAGTTGGAAGAGTGTAAAATGTTTTTCTTGTATTTGATAGAAAATTGTTAACCAAATTATGGTTGGCTGCAGATGGCTGGTATTCTGTTCCGTAAAGACCTTGGTTGCAGGTGGTGGCAGGTAGAATGTTGAGGGAAGCAGGTAAAAAAGGGCTGGTTTGATGAAGTTGACAGCTGCGAGGGCTGGGTTCCGGTAATTGGTTTCGTACTGCAACGCGGGAAGAATTGAACTGTTGGGTTGGATTATTTGGGAACAGACGTTCAGCGGATGTGTTGATGGTTGGTGTCAGGAATCACCTCTGCGATCCGGTGAGACTTTCATGAGGTTTTGTTAATCCGTGTACGGTGCCCCATGTAACGTCAGCAGGCGAGAAAATAGGTTTAAACCATTGATCAAATCGTCCAGTCCTTACGGTAATCCGGAATAAACGTCGATTCGGCCGATGTCTACCCAAGTAACCAATGCAATCTGGAAGAGATCAGGAGTGCGGCAGTCTGGAGAGTGTTCCAGCTGTGGGTTATGATTATCGTTTATATGGAAGCAAGAAAATGAACAGTTTGTTATCCGAACAATTAGTTATCGTTTGGCTAGTGGACCGGTCTATTAGGGATCCCTAGACGGAGACTGGTAGCTTTCTAGGGTAGTTGGGTGATAGTAGAGATTTAGGGCGATATCAGGTAGGCGGTGGATGAGGAGAGGGTGTCCGTTTGGGAACCAGGAATAAAACAATAGTAGATGGTATGGTCTGGAAGAAGAATGAGAAAATAGGAAGATAACAGTCTGGTCAGTTCACCAGCTGTGGTCGAGGACGGCAAACAGTAAAAAGGGAGAAAAACACTGGGTGTAACAATGAGGATTTTTCGTGTGGGGGCAAACGTGCTGGTATTCGGCAGGGGCATACGGATTCCGGTTGGAATGGGGTCTTAACTTACCATGAGCATATGCGTAGAGAAGTGAAGCCTAGTTACTAAGGAATGGCTATCCGTGTGGCAAGGCTTCAGTGTACGAGAAAGGCGCAAAAAAGCAGGATGGGACGGCTGAGTTCTAGCCTGAGCCAGGAATTAAGTGCGAGCGAGCACCCATCGCTAAAGGACGGAACGGTTTTATTTATATATACGCAAATTGTGTGTAGTAAAATGGCACAATCTAGTTAGGAAGGAGGACAAAAGTGAGTGGAGCATACCCATGGTATATATATATATATATATGTATATGTATATATGTACATACATACACATATATGTATATATATACACATATATGTATACATATTGATGTATACGTGGGTGCGATCATCGGACGGGTCATGCGAAAGCGGTCGGACGCAAAAGACTACGGCAAGGAAAGTGAGATAAAGAGACGCAGCTGAGGATCAACGGTTAACGGAAAGAAGGACAAAAGTTAAGCACGGGCTCATCGGTGCGGCGGATGCCAAAGGCACATTGAGGCAGTGAAACGTGAGACTAAAGGCGAAACGCCTAAGTGTGGCTAGAATTTCAATGGGAAAGTTAGTATTTCGCCTAGAGTGGTCATTGAGGAGGAGTAAAGACCAAGTTCTGCATAAAATTACAGAAGAACCTTAGCTGGGGGATAGGGTGGGATCAGAAATGGTAACGTCATAACTGGGTGTTGAGTTCAGTTAGTGAGTCACGCCAAGTGAGATGAATCAGACTGGATTTTCCAGTTCGAAATCGCAGAGGTGGTGAGGGAAGTATGTGTGGTGGGACCTGGTGCGGAAGAGAGGCATTGTAAGCTAAGAGATATGGAGGAGCGTTGAGTTACTCACCGTGCTTGTGTTAATAATTATAGGACGGTAGTAAATATATATATATATATATATATGTATATATATATATATGTATATATATGAGCAGGTGTATATATATATGCATATATATGTATATATATAAATGTATAAAGCTGAGAGGAGCGGAAGCCAGAATGAATAAGGGGATCAAGGGGTGAATTAGTGGGTGGTGGGACTTAATGTCTTAGGATCCAGCACCACTGGACAATTTGGTGCAGGGGGAAAACATCATTGGCTTAAACCTTCAGCTAGAGAAGAGTTGTTTTACATAGCTGCCCTAGTACTATATGGCTAGGGAGGCAGTAATTGTTTAGACATGGTTGTGGAAACCGACTAGTGAATTAGATGAGGCAGGGATGTATAAGGATTAGGTGATGGTAGGTGAACGTGGATGAGTAGCAAGAACCGGCAGGCATCTAGATAGTTATAGTTGTAAACGACAAAACTATCCTTCTGCAATGTGGGTTATACGTAAAAAATCATAATAAATGGTAAGCCTATCGTCTGTCGTTAGGCAGAAAATGGTAGGTTTTGAATATGGTGCCGTGATCCTAGTAGTTGAACCCGTTTTTGAAGGCCAGCTCGACGGATAGCAGAGAGCGGGAGGAGAGACTGAAGCTAGGGTTCTAAAGTTCGATGCCTTCCTCATAGGCTCGATCCTCAGATATGCTGGCGTGAATCAAAGATAACATATGACTAACGGTAAGTTGTGATTTAAGGGCATGGCTGAACTGGGTTATTGACGCACATTTGCGAATGGTCCGAGGCAGCTTATTCCAAAGCTTTGAATATTTAATGAGAAAGAAGTTGGATCTGATTGCCAGCCTGGAATGTGGGATGGTCAGACTGAAGTCTCTGTGGCGCAGAGGGTAAGATGAGGGTAGGGAAAACTGTATAGAGCTGGTAGAAGTGAACGCAGAGCAATGAATAAGTCTGTATAGAAAACACAAGTTAAGCCTGACATGTCTAAGCCGTACGGGGTCAAGTTTTAATAGAATGCATCGCTCTTTATAGCTCAGTGGAGAGGAATATCGCATTAGCTTCTTGGTGAAGGTGCGCTGGACTTTCTCCAGGCGTATTCTGTCAGATTTAGACATTCCAGAGAAGATCGTAGGGCAGTATTCGAGGTGGGGTCTAGCATGGGATTGGTATGTAAGGAGGATACTATGTTTCATTTTAAATGATCTGAGAACTAGGCCTATTATCTGTCTGGCCCTGGCCGTCTGAAATGAGACATGTTCCGAAAATTGTAGATTGTTAGTGTATCGAAGCCCAAGATCCTTCACTGATGAGCTTGGGGCGATGGGTACTTGGTTCAGTGAGCGAACTTTGGGAGGGACTTGACATCTGTAGATTGTGTAGAAGCTTTTAGATGTCGAGAAGCACATATGCCATGAAGTGCACCATTGATCAATTTTCTCAAGATCACCACCTATTTCAGACAGTGCTGTGCTCAAATCTTGATGGCGGAAATCATACACGATTTTGATGTCGTCGGCGAAGAGGAAAGGTGTGCCATGTCGCACAATCGAAAAAATGTCGTTAATATACAGTAAGAAAAATAGCGGACCAAGTACACTTCCTTGTATGACTCCACTGGTGACAGGCGCCGGTTGCGATAGATGACCATTAGCATGTACAACCTGGGTTTGATCCGACAGGTAAGAAGTGATCCATGATAAAAGTGGGTCATGGATACCATAGGCCCGGAGTTTTGTTAACAATCGGGAGTGAGGAACTCGGTCAAATGCCTTGGTCATATCGAGGTAGATGGAAATCGTAGATTTTCCGTCGTCAGCTGCCGTGGTCACTAGGTTGAAGAAATCAAACTGGCATGTGGTACAAGAACGTGACTTTAGGAAGCCATGTTGGCCGCTGTGAATGAGGTTATGGGAAATGAGATAATCGGACATCCGCTGTTTAATCAAACGCTCCATTATTCTGGCAGCTAAAGGGGTATGGTTGATAGGACGATAATTTGAAGGGTCATGCACTGGACCATTTTTGTGGATAGGAATAATGGTTGAAGTTTTCCACTGGTGTGGAAAAATGCCATTTTTAAAGGACGAGTTGTAGAGATTCATAAAGATAGCAGCGATGTCAGTTCCACCGGGATGAAAGAGTGCTGGGGGGGTGCCGTCATAGCCAGGGCGGGAGGAGGGTCTAACACGCAGCAGCAGGTGGGTCACATCGTTCAAACTGAATTCAATGTCAGAGAGAACTTGCTCGGTGATGAGAGGTACGGGTGGCGGGTTTACAGTGGCGTCAGTGGTCATGGATTCTGAAAAGAAGGTATTGATCGCCTCAGCGATTTCAGCTGCAGATTTAATATGCGTGCTGTTTCCCAAAATTAGATATGGTATCCCTGTAGGCTCTCTCTGATTTCTGCTCTTCAGCAGTCGGGACAATCGGTACGATCTGTCGAAGGAATTCAAGGCCAAAAGCTCCTGCTTTCTCAGCAGTTCATTAGACTGAAGACTGATGGTGACAGAGAGAGAGTGAAGTTGCAATAGTACGAAGAAGTCCCTGGTTTTATTGTAGATCTTCTGCAGTTTTGCATGTTTATTTTGCAGCCTTGTTTGGTAGGAGCCGCGGGCTTGAGAACGGTTGGTCCCGATGGTGGTGATTGCTGACAAGCAGCTATGTAGCTTATGGTAGAGTACGTCACTGGCGAGCTGAGTGTTGTGCTGTAGGAAGTAGTCATCCCAGTTGAGGGATCGAAGCATAGGCTTGAGGTTCATCCAGTTGATCGTGTGCAGGGGCTGTTGAGGTGAGCTACATATGGGGTCTATGGGTCCGGCTGTGGATCTGCAAGATACCATTCTATGGTCACTGCCTGGGAAAGGCTTGAGGGCGGTAGTCATCACGTCCGATAGGCCAATGGTAAATATCAGGTCTAGTATGCTGTTACCTCTGGTTGGTGTCATTACGTGCTGGACCCAGCGCCCTGCGCGTATGGTCGAAACGAAGCTCGTGAAGTATTGGGGTGATGACATGGTGTCCCAGCAGATATTAGGTGCATTGAAATCGCCAGCAATGATTTTTGACGAGGAGGGTATTAGTGCAAAGTGGTCAAAGGTTTTGACTACGTGGGCGGGGTCCGTGGTGTTTGAATTGGGTGGTCGATAAACGCAGCCGATATGGAGTGGAGAGTTGGCCAGAAGAACCGTTACCCATATTGAGTCCTGAATTAAGTCCAGTATTGGATCAGAGAGAGGAATGGTAGGCAAGCTGTTTTTAACGTGGATTAGACAGCCTCCTCCACGACGACGACGATTTTTCATGAAGGTTTGATAATCAGCAATAGAAATTTGGTCCAATGGGACAGAATCATTTAGCCAGGTTTCGGTTATGACAATGATGTCGAAGTCGGAAGACAGTACTATATTACGGAGAGTATGGGTTTTATTCAGTAATGAGCGAGCGTTAATGAGAAGCAAGTTAAGTGCAACTGTACCGTCATGGTGTGGAGTGGGAACAACCATCTGCGGGTGTTGATGGCTAACACTACCGAGGTGGTAAACGTCATTAAGTGGACTCATAACGACAGGGTTGTCATGCATAGAAGTGAAGGAGTCTAAACAGGGGTTAAAAGTGGGGAGCCGTCATTGTGAAGCTGGGTTGGGGGGGTTCCGTCAAGAAAAAATTGGTCGTTTGGGGAGGTGGGATTTCCGGGGTGGTTGAAGTAGCCAGGTGGGGGGTTGGATGCTGAAGCAATGGGTAACGGCAAGTGAGATGGCAGAAAGTAGTTGTGTTTGGGCTCATCGGGGCACGCAGGGGGCGGGTAGTTGCCGCTTGACCAGGACCGACGAAATAACTGTAGTTGGTTGGGCTGGCCCATCCTGTGTTCAGGAAAGGGCGCGGAGCTAGACAATTGAGGCCATTGGTTATAATTCGACTGGGGGTCACTTATTTGTATCATTGGAGGAGAGAGAAATTGGTTACGGAGGTTCGACGGGAGGTGCTGGCGCTCAGCCAGATGATTGGAAAACTATTTCGGGAAACTTGGATAATATGGTGTGATTGACCCCGATGCATGATGATGCGCTACTCGGTGGCCGTTTTCGTCTGTATTGTAGAGTGGAGTTGGGAGGACCTTGTCGATTAGCCGAGGTACCACGCTAATACAACGAGGTGGGGTTGGCTGCTTTAGGGTGATGCAGGGTTGCGTCCTGCTTGCCAACAAGTACGAATTATTTGGGGTGAACTTGGAGTGCTTGGTGGGGGTTCTAAATGGGATTCTGAGAAGACTTACGGGGGGGAATACGGGAGTAGCCGGAGTAGCTAAAAGCTGTGGGGGGTCACAGAGTCCTGTCTGCCGATGGGACGATTGGCCACATAGTAGATCATGCCTTTTATAAACGACCTGTTTTCGCAAGACGGTGGGACATGAGTTAGAGCAGGACGGGCTGTTGGCAACAGACTTCCCCGGAGTCTTTCGGTGGTGAGACGGTGGGCAGTAGGCTGGCATTAGCAGAGGCAGGCTTGGATGCACGGGACTTTGGTGGCTCTGGGCTATTAGTGGGTTTGGCATGGATATCGTTGCCGTTTGAAGAAGCGGAGTTTGATGGTAGAAGGCAGGGCCGTTTACTTGGGGGATGTGCTGGAGATGGGGCAAGGTCTAGGTCAACCAGAGTGGTGCAGACAACTGAGGGCTTTTGTGTTACGGGGTGGCTCGACAAGCAGCGAGAAGACGCGGCGACTGATATTTCAGCCACAGGTTGCGCTGGTGGAGCTAAGGCACTTTTTAGTGATCGAAAAACCTCTCTTTGGAGGGGCGTTCTATCCGGTAGTATTCTTATTCTTTTGAATGGGGTGGAATTGGCAATGATTTGCCAACTAGTTATGAATTCTCTAGCTGTTACTTCGTCAGCGAATTGGAACTTCAAAGGACAGTCAGTGCGTTGTGATTTTTTGCGCAGTCGAGTGCAATAGCACCTGTGGTGTGCCATGTTGCAAGCATTCAGGATGGCGAGTTTGGTTGACGGCAGGGGTAGTCGATCAGGGATGTTGAAAACTATCGCGTTTTTGGAGTTGGCTATACGCTTATGAACTTCCGTCGCAAATGAGTCTGAGAAGCGGCCCGCCATGACTAGGCTCTGGCGATTAGCAATAGGCGTGGGTTCCCTTATGCTAAATAAAGGGGATATCTTTATTAAAATATCATCGATGGACTGGATCTGGTTATGCAGGTCCGCCACTCTATGATCTACTTCGTTAATCTTCTTGTTAACTACGTCATAAACATCAACGAGAGGTACTGAGCATGGACTGAGTGCAGACTGAGGTTGAGTGTTCCTGGTTTTTTTGAGCCCAACGGTACGAATTGCCTGATTTGCACCCGTGACCTTGGCACGTTTACAGAGGCCCTTTGGAGCTTCCATAAGTAGTTCGGGAGATAATGTGGGGAAGAGGGAAAGTTAATGGGTCATCAAGTTGAACTTTTCGAGAGTGTAAAGCTGCGTAGAAAATTTTGGGTATTTTTCTTACGCCTTTCTAGCTAAATGACAGACGGTTATAAGCTTCATAAACATAAAAACCAAACATAACCTACGGAAAATAGAGGCCCGGTGTAGCGCAGCGGGTTGAAAGAGCAAGAGTAAATTAACCCAATATCTCTCACTAAAGGCTGGCTTTCGATTGGCAAACCGCCGAGGCATAAGAAACCAGGAGGAGCCCAGCACTTATGAGTAGGAAAAGCACTTTTGTCGGGGGAGAATTTCATCGCCCAGGCTGGGAACCATTCACCAAGAGTGGCTAAGTCAGCGGAGATTTTAGAAATAGTAGTACTGAGGTTGCCAGGCGAAAAAATGTAGACTGTCTTAATGTTGTCCGCGAATAAGAACGGCTTTCCATTGAGTATTGTCGGAAAAACACAATTTATATATAGGAGGGGAAAAGGGGCCTGAAAGCTGCCCTGAATAGCACCGCTAGTAACAGGTCTAGGGTTAGAGGTGTGCCTGCGAAGCAAGACAACCTGTGATCTCTGACATTTACCTCCAACGCTGACATTATACTAGTTACTGAATCCTGGCTGTCAGATGATGCTTCGCTTGACCTCGTTCGAATTCCTGGGTATCACTGCTTCTCGAACACCCTCCAGTCTAGGGGAGGAGGGGGCGGTTTAGCCTTTGTTAAATGCACTATCCACGCTGGTGTTATCGACCACCACTCTCTTCTCCTTATTGAGGATTCGTTATGGCTATCTATTCAAGCCTCCGGCCAGAACCTCCGCCTTGGCTGCGTCTACTTCCCCCCGGGTCTGGAGCCTGCAAAACTTGGCTCTACCGTGGATGCCAATATTGCTGCGCTGGACCATCCCCCCAATGCAAAAGTTATTGCGGGTAAATTTAACCTTCCTTCAATTTGCTGGTCCCCCTATACTAGCTATCTCGCCCTCTCCACCCTCCTTTCCTGTGTCCGCCTTGGTGGATGGACCCAACATGTCCCCTGCCCTACTAAGGGGAACAACATCTTGGGCCTAGTATTATAATAATAGTTTATTTCGGATAACCCCGAAGCATGCTGCAGTGCAAGACCAAACAGTACAGTTGAGAGCTGAATGAAATTTACAGTAGGATTTCACAATTATGCGAAAGCGATTGAATATAAGCGAAGGCATTCAAGTCAACTGTTGCGGTACCGCCCGGCGAATTTAAACTCAAGGTCAAGTGGTCGATCCAGCTGGAGGTAGGTGTAGTTATTCTGCCAAAGTGTGGGATGGGTGGAGAATGGTACAAAATCACACAAATCCTACAGAAGGAAGACTGTCCTGTCAGAGAACTAAACTAGATTGACAGATACGTGGATATCGTGAAGAAGAAACATTCCCGAAGAAAAGTATTCAAGCAATAGAGCTTTGCAATGTATGAGAGCAGTTGCGATGAGAAATTAGACGATACAAAATTGTGGCATAACACATAAAGAACAAGAAAGTCGGTCGAGGATAGCAATGTTGTGGTTCCGTGACCGTATATCGGTTGAGCCAGTTGTAAAACAAAACGGACAACATACCGGACTGTGGGTGTCAAACTGATGGATGAAACATGGACTTTAAGTGGATTGTTTTACTTTCAGAAAAAAGGAATGTAATGCATCAGCAAGAAACTGGTAACTGGCAAAAAAATCGACGTGTGGTGCGTGGCTACGATAGTGGCAGAAACGTGGCTTGCAAGAGAGATGACCAGTTAAATGACAGGTAAGTATTTACATGCTAATAATTCTTAGCAAGGACTTCACGTAGTGGAAAAAATGTATTAAGTATCGAAAGTGTCTCAGACGATCTATCGGAATGGAGCATGGGAAAGGAAATACACGGAACAACCGATGAATAGGTTTGCAAAGTTCGGCAGCCGGATATGGGCGGAGTGTGTGTGATAAACCAAATGGACTACAAATCTGGACCGTGGTTACCAAAGTGATGATGAAGGAAGTGACCGGATAAAACATATGGACTTTGAGTGGATTGTTTTGCTTTCAAAAAAAGGGAATGTAATGCATGAGCATGAACTAGGAACTAGCGAAAATATCGTTGCGTGGTGCTCAACTACAACAATAGGACGGACACAGCTGGCAAAAATGATGAAGTGATGTGCAGAAGACTACCAGTTTATGTTTGATACAAAAGGTGGACCACTTTGTGACGATAGAACAAAACTCTGCGGCACAAGAGCTTATCAGATGTGCATATGTGAGACACGATACCTTGCAAGATGAGGACATTGCAATGCAACGGCCCTAAGCGGGCAAACAGCGGAGCTGGCACAGAAAGCAAAGAAACACGGAGTTGTCGATTATTGGGAATCTCTGGAGACAAATTTCGCAGTACCATATACTGACTGAAGATTGTGATACGGAAGCAGTGCACCTCAGCAGCCAATACGGCCAGGAGAGAACTCTTTCGAGTTAGATCCATTATGTCGTGTAGAGATCCGGAGATTTTCGTTCCCATATATCAGGCCATAGTTAGGCCGCATATGGAGTACTGCGGGCAGGCCTGGGCACCGTGCTACCAGAAAGATATCGACTGTCCGGAGAAAGTGCAAGGCCAGCCACTAGAATGGTGGCTGGACAAGGGGGGTTTAACCACACGGTGCGTCTCCGTGCCCTGGACCTATTCTCGATGGAAAGACAGCGCATTCGCTGGGATTTGATAGAAACCTTCAAGGTAATGAAAGGACTGTCAGGAATAAGACGAGAGGACCTTTTCTCTCCCATCCCCGAGATAGGCATAAGGGGGCATAGCCTTGGATTACAAAAAAAGCTATCGAGGCTCCAAATTAGGGCGAAGTACTTCTCAAATAGAGTGGTACCGTATTGGAATAAGCTCCCGGAAGAGGTCATAAATACCACAACCGTGAAGGCTTTTAAGAAAGCAGTAGACTTATGTTGGGTGGCAGTATACCCCGAGATATGTTAAGCAGCTTTTAGGGTCAGATGCAGTTTACTTACTGTTTCCACCTTACTCTGCCAGGGCTGATACCGCACAAAATTTCTGCCTTTCAGAAGAAGAAAATCACGCAGTGTTGGGAGCTACGGAAACGCGCCGACAACACAACTATCTGGACACATGATTGGCTCTAGCCACACCAAGTCCTGTGCAAACTGAACTGAACTGAACTGAACGGAAGGTAGTGAGAGCAATAAATGCGTTAGTTCTCGAGTATGTCGGTAAAAGTGGTAAAAAGGGGTGGGCTTTATCTTAGAGTGTGGCTAAGTTTGTAAGTAAGACTGGTGAATAGTTTAGCATGAAACCGCGGGAAGTGAACCGGGAATAATGGGCCAGAAGTGTTGATGGGTTTTCAAGTATGCGATAATTATGCGCCAAAGAAAGCAAATTTTGCCGGACGAAAAAAGCGTTAGGTTTTGAAGGCAAATTTGAAGCGAGCACGATGAAGAGTCAATGTTAGCTGGAGGAGACAGCAACATTTTGAGTATATGAACGGTATTCCTTTTGTTTTGTTTTGTTGTTTTTTTTCAATCCGCAACCGGTGCCAGTGAGTGGGGCTGACCGTGCGCTGGACACACAACCTGAAAACCATTTCTGGAGGCAGGAGGTGCGATCCACCTAGTTGCGCCCGCACATCGTTGCAGACGTCCTGCACTCCGGATGTGCACCGGCCAAAGCGGGGGATTTGTCCGCGCCCAGCACCGGCGGGATTTACACAAGTGATTTTGGTCGAGACCATACAGACGTAGAGATGGCGTAGTCTAGGAGATTGTGGGGGATCCAGATTCAAAGCCGGACATTTGGGCCACATATTTCGCTGGTGTTATCTCCGGATCATTCCAAGACATCAACAGGGAGATGCGCGCCGGTTGGTGTCTGGAAGCATAAGAGAAGAGAGACGCAGTCTTGGACGCCCTCAGCGGAGGATCAACGGTCAATGGTGAAAAGAGAAATCTAGGAATGTAGACACAGACTACTTTGAAAAGAATGAGGACCGTGAGCCATTGGGAGTGAATGAAAATACATAAATAATGACCAAAACTAGGAGTAAGAATGATAATTCAGAAAGTAAGTGGTGGTCACTGGAATTGGATTAAGTGTTGGGACATTAGGGCAGAATAAAGGAGGGGAATGGGGTCAGTTCGGACCGAGTAAAGCGAATTAATTATGATGGAGATAACAGGTAAGAGACGTTGGAGCGCGTGAATTAAGGAAAACCTAACAACAGCAGTGTCAGTGACGTAAGTCATTCTAAGGGGTACTAATGCGCTGGCGATGGAGAAGGCATATGGAGTAGGTGATGTCGACGTTGCAAAGGATGTTAACCAGGTTGTGCTCTCTTTCTCCATTCAAAAATCTAGGTTACCCTCATGAGCTTGTTCCAACGTGGTGTGCATATGGCTTAATTGTAGTACTTTGGCGACATCTAAATATTTTGTGAGGACAATTTTGAAACGGTCTAGTGTCTGGCAGGCCCGAATGTCTTCAGGCAGTCTGTTCCAAATGCGGGAATAAAATATGATGAAGAACCTTTCTCTTAGTTTTGTCCTGGAGTAGTATGATTTCGGTTACGAAGAGGATAGGGTGCGTCTTGAGCGAAATATAGATCAGTGATGGACGTATGCGCTCTAGAGTGTAGGAGGTTGAATAGAAGATAAAGATTGAGTTTCATACGTCGTAACCATTGATGTTCTTCATATGACCACCCAGACTACTGATCACTTCCCGGGTAGTGGCCACCGTATTGTCGGGTGCAAGTTCAGCTGCTTCAGCTGTTTCCATCCAATGCAATCCTCTCCCCCTGTTCCGACTTCTTACCGTTCCTGTAACTGGCTCCTAGTGCCAATGATATTCCGCTCCCTTAACTGGGACACATTTTTTCTTTCCTCCGACCCCCTCACTGTTGTGAACTCTCTCTACTCCAACCTCCTACACTGCTTAGGCGAAGCCAACTCATGTGCCGATCCACGCCCCAAGTCCAGCAGCTCAAGCCTGTCTGTTTTAGAGCGTAATCTGGCCAAGCTGCAACTTATCTTCGCTAGATCACACGACTTTACAACTCTTCTGCGCATAAACAAGCTACAACTGAAGCTGCGTTGCATGGCCGAATCTCATCTGAGAAGGCAAGAGGCCATCGCCCTAGCACACGGCAACAAATCTGGCTACCTGTCCAATCTGCTTAGTAAAGGGTCCAATCAATCCAATCATACCTCGCCCAAATTCCACATCTGTGGCTCATCCATCGCTAATACTCCAGCATCTGCTTCTGAGGCCTTCAATGAGCATTTCTCCTCCCCCTTATAAACTTTCCTGGTATTCCCTCTCCTTCAATCCATCTCTGCACATCCGCTTCTCTTTTATCCATTCTCTTCACCCATCTAGAAATTTAAAAATCACTTTCCTCTATCGAACCCTCCCCGATAAAGTGCCCAGGTGATCTCTTACCGGCCCTGCACGGTTTCCGTGATCCTGACCTACCTTTATTGTTACTTAATGTATACACCAACTCCATGCTTCACAGTTTCGTCCCACCTCAATGAAAAACCTCTGTTATTATTCCGCGCTTCAAAAAGGTGCATTGCATAAACCAGATAACTATAGGTCTATTACCACACCCCAATAGCCCGGAAAACCTTGGAGAGAATTATAAAAAGCACATTGTTCAGTACCTCTAATCCAACAACCCGCTGAACCCTGTTCAGCATGGTTTATTGAACTCCCGTTCCTGCTTTTCCCGCCAGCTAGACTTTCTCAATGTCCTTTTGTCTGCTGCAGACGCCGGCAAGTCTGTGATCACCCTGTACCCCGACCTGTCTAAGGCTTTTAACCGTGTTACCCATATTCATCTATTAGCCAAAATCCGTTCTCTTGATATTACTGACCCTCTCCTCTTCTGGCTATCCCCTTATCTCTCTCACAGATCCCAAGCTGTGTTCGTTGACGGCCACTTATCTCCCACCAAACCAATTACCAGAGGCGTCATCCAAGGCGGTGTCCTAGGCCCATTACTATTCCTTATTTATATCAATGACATTTTCTCTTCTATTCGACACGACCCCCCTTTTCTTTTTGCCGACGATATAAAATTAGTGTACTCCTCCCTCCCTAGTGGCCTATCCGTGACTCTGTGCAACATGTCGCGTGACTTAATCGTTCTCCAAACTTGGTGCATCTCGTGGTTCATGAAATTCTGTGCGGAGAAAAGCTTCCTCCTACCATACAAGTGCACTGTACCACCCGGCCAAATTTGTCTGGACGGCCTGCCCATCCCCACACACCCCAATGTTACCGATCTCGGCGTACGCTACTCTTGTTCCTTTAACTTCTCAGGACAGGCATCCTTCCAAGTCGCTAAAGCTGAGCTTACCCTAGGCCTGATCAATCGGTGTTTCTTACTACCGGCCAGTCGCCTATCCATGTATCTCTCACATGTAAGACAGTTCCTAGAATACTGTACAATCACCTCCAGCCTCTGGCCACGTTCCTCTATTGTATCTCTTGAGAACGTTCAGCGTACTTTCATCAAAAGGCTGTTGGGCGTATCCCTAGCCCTTACATACCGCCAGCGGTGTGAGCTCCTACAAATTGAGCCTCTATGGATTCGTCGCATGAGGCTCAACCTGATTTTCCTCTTTAAGCTAATCCATAACCTGGCCTACACCTCTTATCCCATCTCATTCGCTGCGCCCTGCTCCTACCCCATCCGGCACCGTGCCTTCTCTCTCACTGTCCCTCATTCTAATCTCAGTCTGAAGTCCCGATTCTTTCTGTCAGCCTGTTCCAAAATCTGGAATAAGCTCCCTCTTAGCTTACGCAGTGCCTCCTCAAAGTTCGCCTTTAGGCAAGCACTTGTGTCACACTTAACAGTTTCCAATGCCATATTGCTCGTTAATGAGCTCGTCTCCGTCGACCTGGCCTTTGAAAGAAGCCTCACACCGTAACGTCGCTACCTCTGCTCCACAGGCCACTAGGTACACCCCATGTCCGATACTCCCCCTCTCTCTAGTGCCGCGAACTAAGACCACTGCCCTCACTGATCCATAGCGAACTTACCTCCTGCCTTCAAAAGATAACCCTATTTCTCACCTACGTTCATCTCTTATCCATCATATTCACTTTTTTTCTCCTCAGTATCCGTTGCTTCTCAGCTAGGGCACACCCAGACTGCGCTTCTCTATCCCTTTTCCCTTTCCAGTGATCCTCAATGACGGCCAACCATTTCGGGCACTGTACTGGCCACCTCCCTGACAGGAGCACCTGGATAATATTGCTACACGGTCGTCTACTACCCTCTGTTCCCGTTGGCTCTCCTGCCCGTGGTTTCCCGTCTTGGTCAATTGTTCCTGGATCACGCACCCCTATCACGGTCATTTTGTCCCCTGTACAACTATCAATGAACACTCGTGCCGCTCCCAATAGTGCGGGACGCGGTCAGATCCACCTCTATGGCCGGCGCACGTCGGGCGTGCAGGCCGTCTGCGACGATGTGCGAGCGCAGTCAGACTGGTTGATCACACCTCCTGTGTTCGTTTTACGAAGTGTTTTTGAGGTTGGGTGCCCAGCGCACGGCCAGTCCCACCCACTAGCACTGGTTGCGGATGGCACGATCTAACTTTTCTCGGACTACCGAACCCAATGCTGTCGGATGAAAATTGAACGCTCCTCATCCTTTTTCCGCCACAGTTTGCTCACCTACAGCTCCTATCATCTGTTACCACTTCCCATTTTTGTCGCCCTACCACGGTACGCACACCTACCCGTTCTGTCCTTCCTCCCATCACCTCTCTCTACACCAACTTTCATTGCACTGAGTCACTATCGTCTTAACCACTCTTCTGTGCCGACACTCGCCAATATCTCTTTTTTACCTGCCGTCATTGCTGCCTTCTATTCCCCATGTGCTCGGTATTACCCTTTGCTCAGAAAGCCCACTGATAGCATTCTTATACTTGTCGTTCTGTTAAATCCCTCCTTGTTCTCTCTCTTCATGACCAGTGCCATTATGCACCAACCACACCCGCACCCATGACCAATCCGCATATTAGAACTTGCCGCTCCAAGCTTCGCTTCTTTTACAGTCGCATTTATTATCTAATCACCACCACCATATCTTCCTCACTTGGCTCCGCGATTCCTCTGTGGTTCTTTCCAGTGTCCCGATTAGTATCTACTTGTTCAATTGTCTACAGGCACACAGCTCTCCAGGTCCATTGCCCCAACTCCGCTGCGCATTCATTTTTTTGACCTTTTCGTTCTATTAATGGTTCACCTATCTCGGGGCGCCCTGCTTCTTTCTCCGCCTCCTTCGTGTTTCATCTGCAGTGAAATAATCTGATTGGTGATTTCTTACCTGTGACTCCCCGATCACTGCTTTCATCCCTTGATCCGTTTATTGCTCGCTACAGGCATTTTTCTATGCCTTACAGTGTGGTCCGCTATTCCATAATCAACCATTGTAATGGCAACGTTGCTTTATGATGTTTTTTCACAGTTCCAAACCGTTTGACCTGTCACTGCCCGATTCCCCCGGTCCGTCACCACACGCCGCACCTGCATTAATCAAAAAATTAGACCCATTCTTACCTGATCCCTTCAATCCTATCCTTCATCTTCCCTCGTTCATTATCTGCTCTTCACGGCCAGCATCACCTTTGTGCTTCTTTAGTCTTCTCTATCTGTTGATCCACTATGTTATCCCGTCATGAAAAACTTCGTCTGAATTCTCCCAAGTCAATCCTGCACATTTTGATCCAGTCCTATCCACTTCTTCTAATCGCTGATAATTTTTTCCCCTGGTACTCCGTTGCTCTTTGCTCCTGCTCCTCGCATATCCATTTATGTACTTATAGATAAAGATATATATATATATATATGTACTGCATCCTGCACATGTTCTGCCGGCTATTTCTCAAGCTACCATCCCGCTGACCCTCATGATATGCGTCCACTCTTTTTACATCTGTGCCTCATATTTGCCATACAAAATCCCTACAGATCATTCTTTCCATCCGTACCACCCTCTGGCTATTCCAATGTCCACTACCTCTTCTATGATGAGTTTTGTGCCCTGTCCGCTGACCATCTACTGCAGTGTAGCACAGGATTACTACTATATGATCCCTAGCAATGGATCCCTCTTTTTTCTCCACCGTCTCCCGCTACCACCCTTCTCCTTATCAATTTCTAGCCCCCTCCATGCATGCCTGACGGTTTTCAGATATCCCCAGTTAAGCCACAGGCATTTCTTTTGTGCCCTTCAGTTTGGTCTACTTTTCCATGTTCAACCATTGTGATGAAAACGTTACGTCTTAAAGTTCTTTCACAGCTCCAAATCGTCTGACCTGTCACTACCCGATTCCTCTGGTCCGTCACCACACGTCGCACCTGCATTGACCAAATATTAAGACCCGTTCTTACCTGTTCTCCTCGATCCTGTCTTTCATCTTCACTCATCCATGAACTGCTCCTCGCAGTCTTCATCACTTCTGTGCTTCCGCATTCTATTTTTCTCTCCGTTGGGCTGCCGTGTGCATCTATCATGAAGTTAATCCACCACGATATTCCAAAGCTAATTCTACAACCATTTGATCTAACCTTACCTACCCCTTACAATGACTGATTATTTATTTCTAGAACACCATCGTTATTGCTCCTGCTCCTCTTATATGTATATATATACATCATATATATATACATATATACATATATATAAATTTGCGCATTTATGTATATGTGCATGCGCTCTGCGTCTTGCAGTTTTTCACCTGCCATTTCTCTTGCTATCATCCCAACGACCGTCACCATATGCATCCATCGATTCCACAGCTGTGCCTCACACCTACCGCATCCAACACTTCTAAATCGTTATTGTCATCTGATCAACCCTCTATGTCTTATAGTATAGTATAGTATATTTCTTGACCGTGGTCAATACACATGCACAAGGCAAGATCAGAGTATACAGCAGTACATGTCAATGTGAGGTATTCACAGATTTTAAATTTATAAATCACACAGCAACCGAAATACACCAGTAAAGTCATGTAGTGTTTGAGTGAACCAAAGTGGTAATGAATGAGGCGGGAACTCCAAATCGGTTTCGAAATTGCTGTGGGCGGTGTGGATAGCTGGGCAGTCGTGGGATTGCTGATATAAGCGACAAATAGACGGTCACTAACAAGTAACCGGCGGAAGAGATGCCAAAGAACATTGTTAGAAGTAAAGCAAGCATGGGGCTTTCAACGTACAGTCAGAGACCAGCGGTTATCCAGTGGTAATCCGTGTGGCAAGGCTTCAGTGTACGAGAAAGACGCCAAAAAAGCAGGACAGGACGGCTGAGTTCTAGCCTGAGCCAGGAATTAAGTGAAAGCGAGCGCCCATTGCTAAAGGACGGAACGGTTTTATTCATACATATGCAAATTGTGTTGTAACATGGCACAATCTGGTTAGGAAGGAGGACAAAAGTGAGTGGAGCATACCCATGGTATATATATATATGTACATATATATGTGTATATATATATGTATAGGTATATAAATATTTATTGCTGTATACGTGGGTGCGATCATCGGACGGGTCATGCGAAAGTGGTCGGACGCAAAAGGCTGTGGCAAGGAAAGTGAGATAGAGAGACGCAGTCTGGGTATAGCCCAGCTGAGGATCAACGGTTAACGGAAAGAAGAACAGAAGGTAAGCACGGGCTCATCGGTGCAGCGGATCCCTAAGGCACATTGAGGCCATGAAAAGTGAGAGTAAAAGGGAAATGCCTAAGTGTGGCTAACACTTTCAATGGGAAAGTTAGTATTTCGTCTAGAGTGGTCATTGAGCAGGAGTAAAACCAAGTTCTGCATGAAATTACAGCAGAATCTTAGCTGGGGGATGGGGTGGGAGCAGAAATGGTAACGTCATAACTGGGTGTTGAGTTCAGTTAGTGAGTCACGCCAAGTGAGATGAATCAGACTGGATTTTCCAGTTCGAAATCGCAGAGGTGGTGAGGGAAGTATGTGTGGTGGGACCTGGTGCGGAAGAGAGGCATTGTAAGCTAAGAGATATGGAGGAGCGTTGAGTTACTCACCGTGCTTGTGTTAATAATTATAGGACGGTAGTGAATATATATATATATATATATGTATATATATATATATGTATATATATGAGCAGGTGTATATATATATGCATATATATGTATATATATAAATGTATAAAGCTGAGAGGAGCGGAAGCCAGAATGAATAAGGGGATCAAGGGGTGAATTAGTGGGTGGTGGGACTTAATGTCTTAGGATCCAGCACCACTGGACAATTTGGTGCAGGGGGAAAACATCATTGGCTAAAACCTTCAGCTAGAGAAGAGTTGTTTTACATAGCTGCCCTAGTACTATATGGCTAGGGAGGCAGTAATTGTTTAGACATGGTTGTGGAAACCGACTAGTGAATTAGATGAGGCAGGGATGTATAAGGATTAGGTGATGGTAGGTGAACGTGGATGAGTGGCAAGAACCGGCAGGCATCTAGATAGTTATAGTTGTAAACGACAAAACTATCCTTCTGCAATGTGGGTTATACGTAAAAAATCATAATAAATGGTAAGCCTATCGTCTGTCGTTAGGCAGAAAATGGTAGGTTTTGAATATGGTGCCGTGATCCTAGTAGTTGAACCCGTTTTTGAAGGCCAGCTCGACGGATAGCAGAGAGCGGGAGGAGAGACTGAAGCTAGGGTTCTAAAGTTCGATGCCTTCCTCATAGGCTCGATCCTCAGATATGCTGGCGTGAATCAAAGATAACATATGACTAACGGTAAGTTGTGATTTAAGGGCATGGCTGAACTGGGTTATTGACGCACATTTGCGAATGGTCCGAGGCAGCTTATTCCAAAGCTTTGAATATTTAATGAGAAAGAAGTTGGATCTGATTGCCAGCCTGGAATGTGGGATGGTCAGACTGAAGTCTCTGTGGCGCAGAGGGTAAGATGAGGGTAGGGAAAACTGTATAGAGCTGGTAGAAGTGAACGCAGAGCAATGAATAAGTCTGTATAGAAAACACAAGTTAAGCCTGACATGTCTAAGCCGTACGGGGTCAAGTTTTAATAGAATGCATCGCTCTTTATAGCTCAGTGGAGAGGAATATCGCATTAGCTTCTTGGTGAAGGTGCGCTGGACTTTCTCCAGGCGTATTCTGTCAGATTTAGACATTCCAGAGAAGATCGTAGGGCAGTATTCGAGGTGGGGTCTAGCATGGGATTGGTATGTAAGGAGGATACTATGTTTCATTTTAAATGATCTGAGAACTAGGCCTATTATCTGTCTGGCCCTGGCCGTCTGAAATGAGACATGTTCCGAAAATTGTAGATTGTTAGTGTATCGAAGCCCAAGATCCTTCACTGATGAGCTTGGGGCGATGGGTACTTGGTTCAGTGAGCGAACTTTGGGAGGGACTTGACATCTGTAGATTGTGTAGAAGCTTTTAGATGTCGAGAAGCACATATGCCATGAAGTGCACCATTGATCAATTTTCTCAAGATCACCACCTATTTCAGACAGTGCTGTGCTCAAATCTTGATGGCGGAAATCATACACGATTTTGATGTCGTCGGCGAAGAGGAAAGGTGTGCCATGTCGCACAATCGAAAAAATGTCGTTAATATACAGTAAGAAAAATAGCGGACCAAGTACACTTCCTTGTATGACTCCACTGGTGACAGGCGCCGGTTGCGATAGATGACCATTAGCATGTACAACCTGGGTTTGATCCGACAGGTAAGAAGTGATCCATGATAAAAGTGGGTCATGGATACCATAGGCCCGGAGTTTTGTTAACAATCGGGAGTGAGGAACTCGGTCAAATGCCTTGGTCATATCGAGGTAGATGGAAATCGTAGATTTTCCGTCGTCAGCTGCCGTGGTCACTAGGTTGAAGAAATCAAACTGGCATGTGGTACAAGAACGTGACTTTAGGAAGCCATGTTGGCCGCTGTGAATGAGGTTATGGGAAATGAGATAATCGGACATCCGCTGTTTAATCAAACGCTCCATTATTCTGGCAGCTAAAGGGGTATGGTTGATAGGACGATAATTTGAAGGGTCATGCACTGGACCATTTTTGTGGATAGGAATAATGGTTGAAGTTTTCCACTGGTGTGGAAAAATGCCATTTTTAAAGGACGAGTTGTAGAGATTCATAAAGATAGCAGCGATGTCAGTTCCACCGGGATGAAAGAGTGCTGGGGGGGTGCCGTCATAGCCAGGGCGGGAGGAGGGTCTAACACGCAGCAGCAGGTGGGTCACATCGTTCAAACTGAATTCAATGTCAGAGAGAACTTGCTCGGTGATGAGAGGTACGGGTGGCGGGTTTACAGTGGCGTCAGTGGTCATGGATTCTGAAAAGAAGGTATTGATCGCCTCAGCGATTTCAGCTGCAGATTTAATATGCGTGCTGTTTCCCAAAATTAGATATGGTATCCCTGTAGGCTCTCTCTGATTTCTGCTCTTCAGCAGTCGGGACAATCGGTACGATCTGTCGAAGGAATTCAAGGCCAAAAGCTCCTGCTTTCTCAGCAGTTCATTAGACTGAAGACTGATGGTGACAGAGAGAGAGTGAAGTTGCAATAGTACGAAGAAGTCCCTGGTTTTATTGTAGATCTTCTGCAGTTTTGCATGTTTATTTTGCAGCCTTGTTTGGTAGGAGCCGCGGGCTTGAGAACGGTTGGTCCCGATGGTGGTGATTGCTGACAAGCAGCTATGTAGCTTATGGTAGAGTACGTCACTGGCGAGCTGAGTGTTGTGCTGTAGGAAGTAGTCATCCCAGTTGAGGGATCGAAGCATAGGCTTGAGGTTCATCCAGTTGATCGTGTGCAGGGGCTGTTGAGGTGAGCTACATATGGGGTCTATGGGTCCGGCTGTGGATCTGCAAGATACCATTCTATGGTCACTGCCTGGGAAAGGCTTGAGGGCGGTAGTCATCACGTCCGATAGGCCAATGGTAAATATCAGGTCTAGTATGCTGTTACCTCTGGTTGGTGTCATTACGTGCTGGACCCAGCGCCCTGCGCGTATGGTCGAAACGAAGCTCGTGAAGTATTGGGGTGATGACATGGTGTCCCAGCAGATATTAGGTGCATTGAAATCGCCAGCAATGATTTTTGACGAGGAGGGTATTAGTGCAAAGTGGTCAAAGGTTCCGTCAAGAAAAAATTGGTCGTTTGGGGAGGTGGGATTTCCGGGGTGGTTGAAGTAGCCAGGTGGGGGGTTGGATGCTGAGGCAATGGGTAACGGCAAGTGAGATGGCAGAAAGTAGTTGTGTTTGGGCTCAACGGGGTACGCAGGGGGCGGGTAGTTGCCGCTTGACCAGGACCGACGAAATAACTGTAGTTGGTTGGGCTGGCCCATCCTGTGTTCAGGAAAGGGCGCGGAGCTAGACAATTGAGGCCATTGGTTATAATTCGACTGGGGGTCACTTATTTGTATCATTGGAGGAGAGAGAAATTGGTTACGGAGGTTCGACGGGAGGTGCTGGCGCTCAGCCAGATGATTGGAAAACTATTTCGGGAAACTTGGATAATATGGTGTGATTGACCCCGATGCATGATGATGCGCTACTCGGTGGCCGTTTTCGTCTGTATTGTAGAGTGGAGTTGGGAGGACCTTGTCGATTAGCCGAGGTACCACGCTAATACAACGAGGTGGGGTTGGCTGCTTTAGGGTGATGCAGGGTTGCGTCCTGCTTGCCAACAAGTACGAATTATTTGGGGTGAACTTGGAGTGCTTGGTGGGGGTTCTAAATGGGATTCTGAGAAGACTTACGGGGGGGAATACGGGAGTAGCCGGAGTAGCTAAAAGCTGTGGGGGGTCACAGAGTCCTGTCTGCCGATGGGACGATTGGCCACATAGTAGATCATGCCTTTTATAAACGACCTGTTTTCGCAAGACGGTGGGACATGAGTTAGAGCAGGACGGGCTGTTGGCAACAGACTTCCCCGGAGTCTTTCGGTGGTGAGACGGTGGGCAGTAGGCTGGCATTAGCAGAGGCAGGCTTGGATGCACGGGACTTTGGTGGCTCTGGGCTATTAGTGGGTTTGGCATGGATATCGTTGCCGTTTGAAGAAGCGGAGTTTGATGGTAGAAGGCAGGGCCGTTTACTTGGGGGATGTGCTGGAGATGGGGCAAGGTCTAGGTCAACCAGAGTGGTGCAGACAACTGAGGGCTTTTGTGTTACGGGGTGGCTCGACAAGCAGCGAGAAGACGCGGCGACTGATATTTCAGCCACAGGTTGCGCTGGTGGAGCTAAGGCACTTTTTAGTGATCGAAAAACCTCTCTTTGGAGGGGCGTTCTATCCGGTAGTATTCTTATTCTTTTGAATGGGGTGGAATTGGCAATGATTTGCCAACTAGTTATGAATTCTCTAGCTGTTACTTCGTCAGCGAATTGGAACTTCAAAGGACAGTCAGTGCGTTGTGATTTTTTGCGCAGTCGAGTGCAATAGCACCTGTGGTGTGCCATGTTGCAAGCATTCAGGATGGCGAGTTTGGTTGACGGCAGGGGTAGTCGATCAGGGATGTTGAAAACTATCGCGTTTTTGGAGTTGGCTATACGCTTATGAACTTCCGTCGCAAATGAGTCTAAGAAGCGGCCCGCCATGACTAGGCTCTGGCGATTAGCAATAGGCGTGGGTTCCCTTATGCTAAATAAAGGGGATATCTTTATTAAAATATCATCGATGGACTGGATCTGGTTATGCAGGTCCGCCACTCTATGATCTACTTCGTTAATCTTCTTGTTAACTACGTCATAAACATCAACGAGAGGTACTGAGCATGGACTGAGTGCAGACTGAGGTTGAGTGTTCCTGGTTTTTTTGAGCCTAACGGTACGAATTGCCTGATTTGCACCCGTGACCTTGGCACGTTTACGGAGGCCCTTTGGAGCTTCCATAAGTAGTTCGGGAGATAATGTGGGGAAGAGGGAAAGATTATGGGTCATCAAGTTGAACTTTTCGAGAGTGTAAAGCTATATAGAAAATTTTGGGTATTTTTCTTACGCCTTTCTAGCTAAATGACAGACGGTTATAAGCTTCATAAACATAAAAACCAAACATAACCTAGGGAAAATAGAGGCCCGGTGTAGCGCAGCAGTGAATATCCAGTATCCGGGTTGAAACACAACTGGTTGGAGGAATAGGACTGCTTAGTCAAAAGCTTATACAGAAATATCAAATTTAGCTTGATTCGGCGAAGCCATAGTGGTTCGATTTTGATAGATAAGCATCGTTCTCTTTAGTTTAAGTTGGACGACCAACTGATAAGCTCTTTTGTGAAACTTCTTTGAATACATTCGATAATAATCCTGTCGGATTTTCTCATGCTAGTGAAGATTAGGAGACAATATTCGAGAAGGGGCCTGGCATGTACTTTTTACATGTAGAGAATGCTCTGCCTAAGCTGAAAGGATCTGAAGAGAAGACCAAGACACTTTTTAGCCTTCGCCGTTTGGAGGACAGCATGTTCCCAGAAGTTGAATAGCAAGAATAACTTAAGCCAAGTTCTCTTACTAAAGGCTGGCTCTCGATGGGAGAACCGCTAATGCATAAAGGACCGGGGGGCATTTGTAGGTAAGGAAAATACACTTGTCGGCGGAGAATTTTATCGCCCAGGTTGAGCGCCATTCATCAAGGGCGGCTAAATCAGCAGAGATTCTAGGGATAGTAGTATTGAGGTTGCCAGGCGAAAAAGTGTAGACTATCTAAATGTCGTCCGCGAACAAAAACGGCGTGCCATTAAGTATTGTCGGAAACATATCATTTATATATAGGAGGAAAAGCAGGGGGCCCAAAACACTGCCCTGGACAACACCGCTAGTAACAGGCTTAGGATTAGAGGTGTGCCCGTTAATTAAGACAACCTGTGAACGATGCGATAAGTAAGACGAGAACCAAGAAAGAAGTGGATCGACAATCCCAAATGACCGTAGCTTTGTTAAAAGGTGGGGGTGAGGTACACGATCAAATGCCTTGGACAAATCAAGATAAAGTACAACAAGAGATTTCCCACTTTCAGCAGAATCGGTGACGAGATTCAGAAAATCATACCGACAAGCAATGCAAGACCGTGAACGGAGGAATCCATGTTGGTTGTGATTAATAAGACTGAGGCTTAATAAATAGCTAATAATATTATATTTAACTATTTTTCCATTATTCTGGATAAGATGGGGGTATGGTTTATAGGGCAATAATTGGATACCTCATGTGAAGGTCCTTTTTACGAGTGGGAACGATTACCGAGCGCTTTCAGTTATCAGGTACTGTGCTACCATTAAGTGAAAGAATGAAAAGGTTAAGCAACAACAGGGGGAGATCCGGTCCACCATTGATGATTGCAGTTGGTGGTAAGCCATCAAGGCCTAATCGATGGGAGGGTTTGCTATTGGATAGTAGCTTAGAAATACTCCTGGCATCGAAGGGTATCGTAGAAAGGACAGAGTCGGTAAGAGGAGAAGATGGGGGCGGGTCAATGACAGTAGCTGGAGCCATGGCTGAAGCAAAGAATGCATTGAAGGCTTCGGCCATACAAGGTGGGGAGTTGAAAGATGAGTTATTATCCAGAATCAGAAGTTGGAAGTCGGCCTTAACATCAGCCTTAGCTTCTTGGCCACGAAGTCGCGTATTATCTTGACGTTGAATGCGCGTGGAGAGGCGTTTTAGACGAATAAAAAGTGAAAAGTCGTTGGAATTATGTAGTTGTTTGAGAAGTGTATGGTACTTCTTATGGAGTGGCGAGACAGGCGACCTCTTTTTTAGGTACAGCCTGGGCAGTATTGGACAATTTTTCCAGACAATCGGAAAAGAAGGAGTAGAAAATATCCCCAGCATGCTGAGGGTCCTGGGTGAGGAAGTAACCATCCCAGTCTTTCTGCCGAATAAGCGTGACTAGCAAGGCCCAGTTTCTGCATAGGAAAGTATTGTTGGAGGGGTGTGCGGGATTAGGTGGGCCATTAAGGGGCAGATGGCAGATAACCATTTTATGGTCACTACCGGGGAAATTTCGTGTTTCGGTCACGTCGATGAGAGGCACGTTATGAGTAAATACCAGATCCAGTATGTTCCCATTTCTGGTAGGCTCGACAACATGTTGTGTCCAGCCGCCAAGATGAATGCTAGTGATTAGGTCCATAAGATTGGGGGGAGCCGAGAGGGTAGGCCAACAGATGTGAGGGAGATTAAAGTCACCCGCAATAAGCTTGGTTCCAGAAGGAAGCAAAGAGAGGTATTTGAAAGACCTAATGAGAAGTGGAAACAAGGAACTGGGGGAATTTGGTGATCGATACACGCAGCCAATGTGGAGAACAGTGGTTTGGAGGTTCATAGTGAACCAGAGAGAATCGGGAATAGAATCGAGTGCCGTATGTAAAAGAAGGGTCGTGGTGTAGACTTCGTTGCCGTGGGCTGGGCACCCACCACCACGCCGGTTCGGTCTGTCGGTCCTTAGAAGAATGTACCCTGCCGAAGATATTGATCATTGGGAGTGCTCTCAGAAAGCCAGGATTCCGTTATTAAGATAATGTCGTAATTATTTGTAAGGACAAGTTTTTTTAGGTGCAGGAGTTTGTCAAGAATAGAACGCCAGTTGAATAAGGCTAAAGATATACCATTTGTGGGAGGTGGTATGGGCGCATCAGGGGGAGTGTAATTTGGAGGGAGGCAGGCTATCGCGATTGGAAGGAGCGGAGATTAGGGTCAAAGTGGAATATGTTGATGTTGAGGCTAGTGGAGGTTCAGATGGGGTGGCTTCCAGCCAAGCTGGATTAAATGTTGTAGTGAGAGGGACTGCTGAGGGGTAGAGAGACTGGGCATCAACGGAGGGGGAAACATCGGAGCAAAGGGAAAAACCTGTGGGGTTTGGAGGGTCGATATCAGACAGGGGTGATTAGGGGCATTCGAGAAATACCGGCCGGTCGGAATCGAATATTGGCTGAAGGGGAGTGCAGAGGGCAGGGTTGAAAATGTGTGAGGAATAGAGGTGTAGAGTGGTAGATTAAGCTGCACATTGTGGGAGGGGTAACTCAGGTTGGGTGGAACACCAAATATGGGGCAGTTGGAAGCGGGAGCAGTGGAGATAGTTGTTAGGTGAGAAGTACGACGTGAGGCAGATTGGACGGCGTGTGGAGGCCGTATTTTGGTATTGACAGGCAGTGGGCACGGTGAATTTGGAGGGATCACCGATGCATTGGAGCAAGGGGTATTTTCTAAGGTCGAAGCCTTATTCGGTGAGTTAAGGCGAGTTGATTTAAGAGGAGACAGTTGAATGAGGGAGGGTCTTGTGAGAAGAATGGGAAGACTGTTAGACCTATTCCTCTGGACGGCGAGTAGTTTATCACCGGAGGGAACAGAGGGCGAGTTAGAGTTCAGGGTGTACCCAACAGGCGGTGAGGTGGGAGGGCGAGGCAATAGTTGATGTCTTTTACTGGGTGGCAGTAAAAGGGGAGAAGCGGAAATGTCTAGATCAACAGTACTGGGATTAGATTTTAAAGAGTTCAGTACGGGAGCAGATGAGGAGGCAGTGGGCGGTTGTGAAGAGGCACGGGGCGCGTGTGAAGACAAAGCAGTGGAGACTTGAGAAGGAGCTGTGGAGCGACCAACCGTCTGTGTCGACGGCTCAGAACTATCAGGCGTCGTCCTAGTGGGGAAGGTCGAAGGAGATCTGGTAATTTTCATTTGAAGTGGGGTTTTGTGTCCGGCTATTTTTTGTTTTTATAAGGAGAATTAGAAGCTATAGTGTAAAGCAGTTTTATGAATTCTTTGGCAGATAGATCATCTGCAAATCGCATAAGGATTGGACAGTTGAAGCGCTCAACGCGCTTACGCAGCCTTGTTATTTGACAAGTAAGGTAGGCCATACCACATGCATTCAACAGTGTGTGCTTGACATGCTCCATAGGTATTCTATCTGGGGCATTAAACACGACTGCATTACGAGAGTTCCTCACTCTTATGAGAACTTCGGATGCAACAGAGTCGATAAGGCGGCCAGCCGCTCTCAGGTGTTTTAAGGTAGAATGTTCGAAATTTTTCAGTGATGCACAGTAGAGGGGCGAGTTTAGATACCGTATCTTCCAACTTCAGAAGCTGAGACTTTAAATCTGAACTGCTTTGGTCTAAAACAGCTGTTCTTTCCGTCCCCAGGCCAACAAAGTCCCAGAGGTCAACCGAAAAATTTTTTAAGGCCACGGGAGTTTGAATAAGCCTATTTTCCTAGTAACCGGAGTATGAGTGGACGGGGTAGTATTGGAAGTCTTCTTTGCTACACGTGGCATTTTGAAATATCAAAAAGACGCTGTGAATGAGGTGGAAAAGTAACGGCAAACTAGAGCTGGGTTAGAATTTACCAGTGAGAAAAAAAATACCCGAATTTCTAAGGGTTAACCGAATACCCTAAGAAAATATAATTTTTAGTATTTCCTAAGACAGATGAATGAAAACTATATCGATAACAGCACGCAAAACGACCTGGTGTGGCGCAGCTTATATTGCTCGCTCCCTGTTTTACGATGAGTTTTGTGCCCTGTCCGCCGACAATCCACTGCAGAGTGCCAATGCTTCATTGATATCTAATGCACTGCAGTGCACCTCACTTTTTCTCCATCGTCCCTCGCTACTGCAGTTCCTTATACCGATTACTAGCCTTTCTCATGTTTGTCAGTCGGCCTTCAGATGTATTTACCCAGACCAGTCATTCAGTCCGTTTGACCTTGACTTTCAAACTCACCGGGCGTTCATTCAAATCCGCCCTTGAGTTCATTTAAACTCCACACAATCTCTTTGATGTGCATACATTTATCCTATTTTCATCCCACTTCCTTCCCCTTTCTGAGCCTTTTTATCCAATATTTTCATGGGAGTTTCCACATTTTCATGAATTATATCTGTCCATTCCATCACCTGTATCAACAAGATCATGCACATGGCATGCCTCGGGCATCTTCGAAATAAACCAAAATTATTATTATTATTATCATTATTGTTAACGAAGAAGGTGGTGGACCGACAGCGCCAAATGATCGAAGCTTTGTTAAATGTGGGGGTGAGGTACACGATCAAATGCCTTAGAAAAGTCGAGCTAAAGAACAACAAGAGGTTTCTCACTTTCAGCAGAATCGGTGACGAGATTCATAAAATCATGCTGACAAGTAATGCAAGACCGTGAACGAAGGAATCTACGTTGGTTGTCATTAATAAGGTTGAAGCTTATTACGTACGTAATGATGTGATCTTCAACTATTTTTCCATCATTCTGGATAAGATGGGGGTATGGTTTACAGGGCGATAATTGGATACCTCACGTAAAGGTACTTTTTATGAACGAGAAGGAATACTAAGAGCTTCCAATCAGCAGGTACGGTGCTACCATTCAGTGGAAGAGTGAAGAGAGTTAGTAGAAAAAAGGGAGAGTTCCGGTCCGTCATTTACAATAGCAACCGGCGATAGGCCATCGGAGCCTAATCTAGGAGAGGGTTTACTATTTGATAGTAGTTTAGAAATACTCCTGGAATCGAAGGGTATCGTAGAAAGAACAGAGTCAGTAACTGGTAAAGATGGGGGAGGGCAATGGCAATAACTGGAGGCATAGCTGAAGCAAAGAAAGCATTGAGGGCCTCGGCTATGCAAGGTGTGAGGTGAAAGATGAGTTATTATCCAGAATCAGGAGTTGGAAGTGGGCCTTAATATAAGCGTTTCTAGACTTATGCAACATAGAAAGAAGTTGCGACTTGTTGGGATGCCTTAGCTTCTTCGTCAAAAAGACGCGTATTACCTTGTCGTTCAGTGTGGAGAGGCGGTTTAGACGAATAAAAATTGAAAAGTGGTCGGAATTATGTAGTTGTTTGAGAAGCTTATGATACTTCTTATGGAGTGGTGAGACAGGGGACCCTTTTACAGGTACAACCTTGGAAGTATACGACAATTTTGTCAGACAGTCGGAAAAGAAAGTGTAGAAAATATTTGCGGCAAGCTGAGGGTCGTAGGTGAGAAAAAATTCACCCCGGTCCTTACGGCAAACAAGCGTGACTAACAAGGCCAAATTTTTGAGTAGGAAAGGACTGTTGGAGGGGTGGGCTGGATTAGGTGGGCCACTAAGGGGCAAATGGAATATAGCCATTTTATGGTCACTGCCGAGGAAATTTTGTGTCAGTGACACGTCGACGTTGTGAGTAAACACCAGATCTAGTATGGTCCTGTTTCTGATAGGTTCGGAGACAAGTTGTGTCCAGTCACCAAGATGGATAACAGTGGCCAGGTCCATAAAATTGGGAGGAGCCGAGGGGATAGGTCAACAAATTTAAGAGAGTTTAAAGTCACCCGCAATAGGCCTGGTTCCAGGAGGAAGGACGGAGGGGTATTCGGCAGATCTAATATGAAGTGGAAACGAGAAACTGGGGGTACTTGGAAAGGGGTACACGCAGCCAATGTAAAGAACAGCACTTTGGAGGCTGATAGTGAACCAGAGGGAATGGGGAATAAAATCGAGTGCCGTATGTAGAAGAAGGGTCGTAGTGTAGATTTCCTTGACATAGGCTAGGCACCCATACCACGCCGGTTCGGTCCGTTGGTCGTTAGAAAATTGTGCCCTACCAAAGATATTTGATAATTGGGAGTGCCCTCAGACAGCCAGGATTCCGTTATCAAGATAATGTCGTAATTGTTTGTGCGGACAAGTTTTTTGAGGTGCAGGAGTTTGCCAAGAACAGAACGATAGTTGAATAGGGTTTAACATATGCCCTTTTTGGGGATGTCATATGGGCACATCAGGAGGATAGTATAAGTCGGAAGAAAGCAGGCTTTCACGATTGGAAGGAGTAGAGAGCACGGTCAAAAAGGAATATAATGATGTTGAGGCTAGTGGAGGTTCAGATGGACTGGCTTCCAGCAGAACTGGGGTAAACGTTGCAGTCAGAGAGACTGCTGAGGGGTACAGCAACTGGGCACCAACGGAGAGGGAAATGTCGGAGCAAAGAGAAAAACCTGTGGGGTTTGGCGGGTCGATGTCAGACAGGGGCGATTAAGAGCATTTGAGAAATACCAGCCAGACGGGACTGAGTATTGGCTGAGGGGAGTTGCAGAGGGCAGGGTAGAAAATGTGTAGGGACTAAGGGTGTAGGGTGGTAGATTAAGCTTCAGATTGCCGGGAAGGGTGAGGCAAGTTGAGTGGAACACCAAATATGGAGCAGTTAGTATCGGGAGAAGTGGAGGTAGTTGTCGGGTGAGGAGTACGACGTGAGGCATTGTGGACGGCGTGCGGGGGCCTCATTTTGTTATTGGCAGACAGCGAATGGGGTGAATTTTTAGAGACCACCGATGCATTAGAGCAAGGGATACTTTTTAAGGTCGAAACCAGATTCCGTGAGTTAAGGCGAGTTGATTTGAGGGAAGACAGTTGAATGAAGGAGGTGATTGTGGGAAGGGTGGGAAAACTGGTAGTCCTATGCCCCTGGGCAGCGAGTAGTTTATCACCGGAGGGAGCAGAGAGCGAATTAGATTTGGGGGCAATGAAGTGGGAGAGGGAGGCCAAAGTTGGCATTTTTTACTGGGCGGCAGCAAGAGGGGGAAGCGGAAGTGTCTGGGTCAACAGCAATGGGATCAGATTTTAAAGATTTCAGTGCGGGAGCAGATGAAGAGGCAGTGGGCGGTTGTGGATAAGCGGAAGGAGAGTGTGAAGACAAAGCGGTGAGGACTACAGAAGAAACGGTGGAGCGGTCCGCTGTCTGTGTTGAAGGCTCAGTATTATCAGGCATCTTTCTCGTGAGGAAAGTCGAGAGGAATCTAGTAACTTCTCATTAAAGAGGGGCTTTATCTTCGACATTCTTATTTTTTTATGGAAAGAATTAGAAGCCATAGTGTTACTCATTTTATTGAACTCTCCGGCAGATAAATCATCTACCAATCGCATAAGGATTGGACAGCTGAAGAGCTGAACTCGCTTGAGCAGCCTTGATACTTGACAAGGCGGGCTTCACCACAAGAATTCAACAATGTACGCTTGACATGCTCGAGGCGTATTCATTCTGGGACATTAAACACGACAGCATTACAAAAGTTCCTCACTCTTTTGAGAACTTCGGATGCAACAGAGTGGATAAAGTGGCCAGCCGCTGTCAGGTTTTGTAAGGTAGAATGTTTGATGCCTTCGGTGATGCACAGTAGGGGGCGAATTTAGACACCATATTTTCTAACTATAGAAGCTGAGACTTTAAATCTGAGATGCTTTGGTCCAAAACAGCTGTCCTTTCCGTCGCTAAGCCTACGAGGTCACAGGAGTTGCCCGAGCATTAATTTAGGGCCACGGGATTTTGAATAAGCTTATTTTTCCTGGTGCCCGAAGAACATGTAGACAAGGTATTATTGGAAGTCCTTTTTTGCCACAGGTGGCATTAAGAAGTATTAAAAAGAAGCTGTGGGATGAGCGAAATACTATCAGCGAACTAAAATCAGGTTAGGACGTACAGCTGGGAAAAATTTTCCTCAAGTTCTCCGAATCACTGGAAAGCCCTAAGAAGCTTTAATTTTTATTATTTCCTGGGATAACTCAGTGGAAACTACATCGATGACAGCGAGCAATAAGACATGGTTTAGCGCAGTTGACAAGAATCTCCGCCCTGGATCAGATACCCTCCTTTCTAGAAAGTTATAGTTTTGTATACTGAATTTGCTGTACAGTTTAGCGCTCCGACTAAATGGGGACAGTTCCAATTTCGGTAAGTCAACTGCGCTTGTTTCCCTGGTACAAATTGGCTTCAATCGTCCCATGGAATTGTAAGGCTGAACTTTTCAATCAGCACGGACATTACAGCCTCAAAAGTACAATTATATGATAACCGCTGGGGAGGACTTCCAGACATGCAATTCACACCGGATAGTCTGTTCCAAGTGGCTGTAGATCCCAGAACAAATGGACATGAAACGAAACTGACGAATGACCCAGCTAAGCTGATGACTGGATCGCAATTCTTCAGCAACAGAATAGTGAACAGTTGGAACGGACTGCCTCGTCGAATGGTAGATCTGCGGATGGTCCAGTCCTTCAAAGATGCCCTAGATCGCAAGTGGCACAAGACATTTCCTTGTAGTTAGCTTTGAATATGCTAACCATATGGATGACTGGTAGCAATGTGGTCCACTTCAAATGAGTTCAGTTCAGTCTGCACAGGACAGGTAATGGCCACGGCCAATCGAGCGTCCAGAATTCCTTCGATGGTATGCACACCAGTTATGCACCCACCACTGCCGAGTGTATTTCGTCGAATCCCCGCTAAAAATGAGAGGGAAACGGAAAACCTCATCGCACATCAACTGCGAGAGACATTATGCATCGTGAGCGTTCACGGAGACAGTATGCAATGAGGGAAAAAGTCTGCTAGAAAATACTCCAGAATGACCATAGTGCTACCCGTCATCCATCTAGTTGATATACTCAAGGCTCACTACAAGGAAAGATCTCGTACCACTTGCGATCTAGGGCACATTTGAAAGATTGGACTGTCTGCAGATCTACCATTTCACCAGGCAGACCGTTCCAACTGTTCACAACCCTGTTGCTGAAGAAGTGCGATCTAGCCATCAACCTAGATCGGGCTTTTATCAACTTCTTTTCGTGTCCCCTTGTTCTGGAGTCTACGGCGACTTAGAATAGACTATCTGGTCTAAGGCCAGAGAAGCCCTTCATTACCTCGAACGTTTCTATGAGATCCCCTCGACGTCTCCTCCTTTCCAACGGGAAAAGATTCAGGTCACAGAGTCTCTGATCGTAAGTCTTACCCCTCTGCCCTTCAACCATTCGCGTGGCAAGACGTTGGACTTTCTCGAGGCAGGCGGCGTCCTTTTTGTAGAAGGGTGACCAAGCCTGCACGCTACCTTTTAAGTGAGGTCGTACTATAGCCATGTAAATAGGTACAAATACCTCTGGCTTCCGGCAAGACAAAGCTGATCGCAGTCTAAAGAGCTCCCCACGAGCGTTATGCGCAGCCGCGTTGCACTGCTCCGACCATTTGAAGTCACTTTTCATGATGATCCCCAGGTCTTTAACCCTACTGGCTGCCTCTACGGTGAACAGCCCTTGATCATGAGCGACAGTTAGGCTCTTTGTTGCCCTTGACAACAAATGGCTTTTTTGAGCGTTTAGAGGTAAGTCCCATTTGTATGCCCAGTTCAGGACGGTACCTATTTCCCTGCCCAAGTCCGCCCTACCCTTAGATCCAACAATCTTCACATCATCCGCAAAAATAAAGCTGGGCGATCGAAGAGTGGATGCTAGGTCATTATTAAATAACAAGAATAGGACTGGGCCTAGGACGGATCCCTGAGGTACACCACTGGTGACGTTCACCAAACTGGAGCACTTACTGCAGCACTCCATGCTAAGCCCGGCGCAGCATGGATTCCTGAAAAATAGATCTTGCTTCTTAGATGAAGTAACTCGACGACCGGAAGAAGGTAAGGAAGTTGAGGTATGCTACCTCGACTTTAGCAAGGCGTTCGACTCCGTTAATCATCGTCTTTTGCTACGCAAGATGGAGACTTTCGGTGTAGGTGGGCCAGTATATAGGTGGCTGGAGGACTTCCTCTCCCACAGGACGCTTTATGTCAAAGTGGGGGACAGGTGCTCCAGTTTGGTGAACGTCACCAGTGGTGTACCTCAGGGATCCGTCCTAGGCCCAGTCCTATTCTTGTTATTTAATAATGACCTAGCATCCACTCTTCAATCGCCCAGCTTTATTTTTGCGGATGATGTGAAGGTTGTTGGATCTAAGGGTAGGGCGCACTTGGGCAGGGAAATAGGTACCGTCCTGAACTGGGCATACAAATGGGACTTACCTCTAAACGCTCAAAAAAGCCATTTGTTGTCAAGGGCAACAGAGAGCCTAACTGTCGCTCATGATCAGGGGCTGTTCACCGTAGAGGCAGCCAGTAGGGTTAAAGACCTGGGGATCATCATGAAAAGTGACTTCAAATGGTCGGAGCAGTGCAACGCGGCTGCGCATAACGCTCGTGGGGAGCTCTTTAGACTGCGATCAGCTTTGTCTTGCCGGAAGCCAGAGGTATTTGTACCTATTTACATGGCTATAGTACGACCTCACTTAAAAGGTAGCGTGCAGGCTTGGTCACCCTTCTACAAAAAGGACGCCGCCTGCCTCGAGAAAGTCCAACGTCTTGCCACGCGAATGGTTGAAGGGCAGAGGGGTAAGACTTACGATCAGAGACTCTGTGACCTGAATCTTTTCCCGTTGGAAAGGAGGAGACGTCGAGGGGATCTCATAGAAACGTTCAAGGTAATGAAGGGCTTCTCTGGCCTTAGACCAGATAGTCTATTCTAAGTCGCCGTAGACTCCAGAACAAGGGGACACGAAAAGAAGTTGATAAAAGCCCGATCTAGGTTGATGGCTAGATCGCACTTCTTCAGCAACAGGGTTGTGAACAGTTGGAACGGTCTGCCTGGTGAAATGGTAGATCTGCAGACAGTCCAATCTTTCAAATGTGCCCTAGATCGCAAGTGGTACGAGATCTTTCCTTGTAGTGAGCCTTGAGTATATCAACTAGATGGATGACGGGTAGCACTATGGTCATTCTGGAGTATTTTCTAGCAGACTTTTTCCCTCATTGCATACTGTCTCCGTGAACGGTCACGATGCATAATGTCTCTCGCAGTTGATGTGCGATGAGGTTTTCCGTTTCCCTCTCATTTTTAGCGGGGATTCGACGAAATACACTCGGCAGTGGTGGGTGCATAACTGGTGTGCATACCATCGAAGGAATTCTGGACGCTCGATTGGCCGTGGTCATTACCTGTCCTGTGCAGACTGAACTGAACTGATTTGAAATGAACTTAACTGAACTCCCATTGGTGCAGTCGCTCAAGGTTTCCGACGGCTCAACCAATATTGCTCCATGGGTCCTGACCTAATCCAACCCCGTATTCTCAAGGAAGCCGCGGATACGTTACCTGCTCCTTATGCCTCGCTTTTTCAGCAATGTTTTGACGATGGAGTTTTTCCCCGTAACTGGAAAAAAGCAGTGATCGCACCCATCTATATGAAGGGTAGTAGACACCTTGCTTCTAGTTACAGACCCATAAGCCTCACTAGCATCCCTAGCAAAATTTTTGAGGGAATTCTTAAGAGTGAGATTCTTTCCCATCTTCATAGAAATAAGATCCTCTCCCCGTCCCAACATGGGTTTCTTCCTGGCAGGTCATGCATCACCAATATGCTTACTGTCATGGATAGTCTAACGAAAGCCTGTGATGATGGCCAGCTCTCACACACTGTATTCATCGATTTTGCTAAGGCCTTCGATAAGGTCCCACATGCCCCTCTTCTTTATAAGCTGCAGACATACGGGATCACAGGCTCCATGTTGGCCATCCTACGTAGCTTCCTTACCGACCGCACCTTTGTGGTTAAAGTCGGGAATGTTTTGTCTCAACCCTCTCCAGTAACAACTGGGGTCCCCCAAGGGTCGGTCTTAGGTCCTCTTCTTTTCCTGATCTATATAAACGATCCACCGACAGCCCTTCCTGCGAACATTGCCATGTACGCAGATGATGTAACCCTCTGGAGTTCAAGCGTTGAAGACCTGCAAATTGCAGTTTATGAAACAAAACGCTGGTCCGAGGATTGGAACCTCCCAGTTAATGATGACAAATGCGTGAGCATGTCTTTCGGCAGAGAGACTGGTCACACGTTTTCCATTAATGGAGCAGCCACACTGCCAAGGGTTGACCGACACAAGGTGCTCGGTTTCTGGTTAGATTGTAACTTATCCTTCTCTCATTATCACGAACTTGCGAGCAAGTCTGCCTTTCGAGTCCTAAACATGATTCGAAGGTCCTTCCCGCGCATATTTAGGGATGATTTCCCCATAATTTTCGGCACTTATATCCGACCTCTGCTGGAATACGGTAGTCAGATAGTGCACTCTGGTCTTGTCCGAGACCGTGAGATCCTAGAAAGAGTTTAGCGGGCCTCCACCAAGGCAGTAAGGGGTCCATCCCGCCTACCTTATCCCGTCCGCCTCTCACTCCTCAACCTCTATCCCCTTGACGTAAGACGCGTAAGAGGTGATCTGTTTTTGATGTTCCACCTTTTTGAAACAGGTCAAAGCGATTGCTTCTTCTCCGTCTGTCCAGCCTCCTCTCTCCGTGGTCACAGCAGAAAAGTTTTCAAACCGAGGCCACGCACTTGACTAAGGATTAACTTTTTTAGCTATAGGGTTATTACTATGTGGAATGCATTTCCGGAAGATATTGTTCTCTCGCAGAACAAAACTATCTTCAAGAAAAGGCTAGACCTCTACCTGGGTCTCTCCCAATAATTCCCTCTGTCAAAAAACAAAAAAAACACAAAATAGTTGTCTTTTATCGCATATATGTTCATGAATGCCGCACCCCCACTCAGCTTGAGGCACTGTCCACAGTGTGACACTGCATGAGGTTATGTGTATCTTGTTTTCGCTGCCACCCCCCCCCCCCCCCCGCTTCATTTTACTCTCGTTTCAGCTCGGTGAATCCGACAGAAGATCAAATATTTCCTCAAGAACCGGGACAATTGGGCTCAAAGCCTCGAACCCGTGTAGTACTTCAAGACTTTTGGCGGGGATTCGATCAAATACACTCGGCAGTGGTGGGTGCATAACTGGTGTGCATACCATCGAAGGAATTCTGGACGCTCGATTGGCCGTGGCCATTACCTGTCCTGTGCAGACTGAACTGAACTGAACTGACCGCAAGTTCTGGTGTAAGTGCCGCGTGGTTTGAATTCATAGTGCTCTCGTCTTTGAATTGAGTTTTTAAATAGTTTTGTGAGTTAACCCAGTTTAATTCACAATACTGAGCGTATCATAATTGCATTTAAGTTGCGCTTTATCCGGAGAATATTTTTATTCTCCTTGTAGTATTGCCCAGTAGTGTTCGGTGTTTTTTTGAGGCGATCTTTCCTCGCTTCTAATCTTGCTTTTTGTTTTTGTTTTTTGTGTTAGCGGGGGTTACCTGCTATTGTCAGAGTGCGTATTTTGTGTTTGGGTGAAGAGCACTTGAGTTGTATTTCCCCCCGTTTTGGGGGTTTTCGGTATGACACGCGTTTCCGACCCGTGTCTAGCACCCAAGTGCGGAAAACGTATGGTAAATGGTATAGAGTGCGAGATATGCAAGAGGTGGGCTCACCCAAGGTGTTCAGGGATAGCAAAGGACATCTATGTCCTTTATAAACAGAACTCATGGGCTGAATGGGTCTGTGCCCCCTGCAAGGAGGCGGCCAGTCTGGCCTCTAAACTGCAGGCCAAAGGGCAGGATCAACGTCCACCAAGTAGTACCTCGGTTGTAAGCCCCAAACCACCGCAAGCAGGTTGTAGTAAGACGTCTGCGGAAGTAGTATCAACACCCGAGAGGACAATCATCCGAGCGAATGGACCAGCTCCGAGAGCTTGCCAGGCGGTCGTTGCCTCAACTCCTTTGAAGCAGACCGACGGGGGCCAGTGGACGGAGCAGAAGCCGAGAAGGGTGAGGCAGGTCAACAAGAAGGGCGACAGTCAGAGAGCGAAAGATGGGTTGGCTAGGGTGGATGACCCTGCTCTTCTGGTATTAGAAAACAAGGTGAAGGACCTGCAGAGGCAGATCTTGTCGATGGGCAGGGTCTCAAGCCACAGGCTTCTGATCCTAAACCAGGAAGAACCCGTTATAAGGGAATCGAAGGCCAGGAGAGACATTGACGGGAGGAGGGTCTGCGACATACTGCGAATCGCAGGTGTTCCGTACCCTCTAACTCTAAGAAGGGTGCACAGAGTGTGGACATGGAAGTCACCACTAGGGAATAAAGGCGAAATTCGTGCGAGACCAATACCGGTGGAGTTCGCTGATGAGGCTACCCGGGATAGATTACTGGCGAGGGCAGCGGTAGTAGCTCAGATTACCAAGGGCAGATACCAGATTGTGCCGGACGAGCATAGGGTAAAGCCTGGTGGTCTAGCCCCGGGAGGTAACCTTGCTCGACCAGCCAGGGCGCTGGTGAGAAACCTAAAACTTCAACGGAATGCCGTACTCGGCTCTCAGGCCCCGACAATAGTATAGAAGCCACGTGCGGGGTCGCTAATAGTTGTAATTGAAGATGCGCTGGAAGACGAGAATTGGCAGTACTGTCCGAAGATAGATGACAGCGCGACCCCTGCCAGTCTGGATGTTGTGGCCACTCCTATAGAGATGGATTGGGAGTCGTCGGAAATTCTGGACCACCAGCCGGCTTCATGCACCCCAGTGGGGTCATCGGAAGCAAAAAACGGGTCATCATCTCAGGCGTTGCGCCTGAGAAACAGTCAGGAATGAATGACAAAAGACACCTAGGCGACGGAGCAAACGCGGTGGTGTTATATACTAACGCGTGTAGTATTAGAAACAAATGGGCGGAACTTGCCAAAACCGCTGACGAACAGAAAGCATCAATAGTTGCCATCACGGAAACGTGGCTTACTGAAGAAGACCATGTGCCAGGCCTAATAAGTAACGGTTTTGCAGTCTACAGGCAGGATCGGGAACAAGATCGCCTTGGTGGTGGAGTATCCATCCTCGTTGGGTCAGGTGCAAACCACCTTGAGTCCCAGACCAAGATGTGCACTCGCAATATCCAGCTATGCGCCGTTACGATGATCCTTCCAGGCAGAAGGGTTAACGTCGTCTGTGTCTACAGGGCACCAAGCACAAACCACGAAGAGGACGTTTGTTTGCTGCGGACTTTGACTGAACTAGTTAAGGACGCACAAAAGACCCTCATAGTGGGTGACTTCAATCTTCCGCACATCGACTGGGTGGCTGAGGTGTGCGTGCCGGGATCGGAGGAGCAAACCTACTTAGAATGGCTGCATGATAATGCGTTGCATCAGCATATTAGGGAGAATACCAGATATAGGACTGGATGCATTCCATCCTTGCTGGATCTAGCTATAACGAACTTCCCCAACGATGTGGCTGGACTGCATTATTGTGCACCGCTGGGAAAGAGTGACCACGTGTGTGTCAAAATAGTTCTATGCATGCGGCAACCGAAGGTACCCTCAAGGCTGATAAGGAATTTCGGTAGTATGGACATAGATATGCTTCGTAATAGGGCGATGGGTTTGACGTGGGACGCGCCAGAGGAGGCTACTGTGGAGGAGCGCTGGCAGGCTATAAAGGGATCCCTGACTGCCCTACAGGAAGAGTTCGCACCCTTCAAACGAAGGAGTGGGGAGGGCAAACCCATGTGGTGGAAGGCTGCAATAGCCAAGGCCATCAGACGTAGAAACCGCTCTTGGAACCAGTACAAAGCTTCCGGCAGTCAGCTAGCCTGGAACCGCTATACGAAGCTGAGAAACGAGACTGTAAGCCTTTTGAGAACTTCTAAGAGGGAATTTGAGCTCAAATTGGCCCAGTCTGTAAGACAACAGCCGAAGAAGTTCTACAGCTATGTACAATCTAAAGGCTCAACAAGAAATGCCGTAGGTCCGCTATCCACTAGAGACTATGGTATTGTCACTGATGACCAGGGCAAAGCAGACGCCCTGGGGGAATACTTTGGTAGTGTACATAGGATAGATAGTGGGGTACGAGTAGATCTGGCCCTGGTGCATCCTCCTCAGCTAAACGAGCTAGATCTCTCGGAGGAGTGCGTGCGTAGGTACCTACAGGAGTTAAACAGCCACAAGTCAGCGGGCCCAGATGGCATTCATCCAGCTATCATCAAGCCGTTGGCGAATATCATAGCTCCATCGGTATGCAGACTGTACAGATCCACGTTGGACCAGGGTAAGCTGCCTCAGGACTGAAAAGTCGCGGCAGTCGTGGCAATACATAAGAGTGGGCCCAAGTCGGATGTGCAGAACTACAGGCCGGTAAGCCTAACCAGCATTCTCTGTAAAGTCCTCGAGAAGATCATCCGTGCCCATATCTGCCAGCACTTACTGCAGCACTCCATGCTAAGCCCGGCGCAGCATGGATTCCTGAAAAATAGATCTTGCTTCTTAGATGAAGTAACTCGACGACCGGAAGAAGGTAAGGAAGTTGAGGTATGCTACCTCGACTTTAGCAAGGCGTTCGACTCCGTTAATCATCGTCTTTTGCTACGCAAGATGGAGACTTTCGGTGTAGGTGGGCCAGTATATAGGTGGCTGGAGGACTTCCTCTCCCACAGGACGCTTTATGTCAAAGTGGGGGACAGGTGCTCCAGTTTGGTGAACGTCACCAGTGGTGTACCTCAGGGATCCGTCCTAGGCCCAGTCCTATTCTTGTTATTTAATAATGACCTAGCATCCACTCTTCAATCGCCCAGCTTTATTTTTGCGGATGATGTGAAGATTGTTGGATCTAAGGGTAGGGCGCACTTGGGCAGGGAAATAGGTACCGTCCTGAACTGGGCATACAAATGGGACTTACCTCTAAACGCTCAAAAAAGCCATTTGTTGTCAAGGGCAACAGAGAGCCTAACTGTCGCTCATGATCAGGGGCTGTTCACCGTAGAGGCAGCCAGTAGGGTTAAAGACCTGGGGATCATCATGAAAAGTGACTTCAAATGGTCGGAGCAGTGCAACGCGGCTGCGCATAACGCTCGTGGGGAGCTCTTTAGACTGCGATCAGCTTTGTCTTGCCGGAAGCCAGAGGTATTTGTACCTATTTACATGGCTATAGTACGACCTCACTTAAAAGGTAGCGTGCAGGCTTGGTCACCCTTCTACAAAAAGGACGCCGCCTGCCTCGAGAAAGTCCAACGTCTTGCCACGCGAATGGTTGAAGGGCAGAGGGGTAAGACTTACGATCAGAGACTCTGTGACCTGAATCTTTTCCCGTTGGAAAGGAGGAGACGTCGAGGGGATCTCATAGAAACGTTCGAGGTAATGAAGGGCTTCTCTGGCCTTAGACCAGATAGTCTATTCTAAGTCGCCGTAGACTCCAGAACAAGGGGACACGAAAAGAAGTTGATAAAAGCCCGATCTAGGTTGATGGCTAGATCGCACTTCTTCAGCAACAGGGTTGTGAACAGTTGGAACGGTCTGCCTGGTGAAATGGTAGATCTGCAGACAGTCCAATCTTTCAAATGTGCCCTAGATCGCAAGTGGTACGAGATCTTTCCTTGTAGTGAGCCTTGAGTATATCAACTAGATGGATGACGGGTAGCACTATGGTCATTCTGGAGTATTTTCTAGCAGACTTTTTCCCTCATTGCATACTGTCTCCGTGAACGGTCACGATGCATAATGTCTCTCGCAGTTGATGTGCGATGAGGTTTTCCGTTTCCCTCTCATTTTTAGCGGGGATTCGACGAAATACACTCGGCAGTGGTGGGTGCATAACTGGTGTGCATACCATCGAAGGAATTCTGGACGCTCGATTGGCCGTGGTCATTACCTGTCCTGTGCAGACTGAACTGAACTGATTTGAAATGAACTTAACTGAACTCCCATTGGTGCAGTCGCTCAAGGTTTCCGACGGCTCAACCAATATTGCTCCATGGGTCCTGACCTAATCCAACCCCGTATTCTCAAGGAAGCCGCGGATACGTTACCTGCTCCTTATGCCTCGCTTTTTCAGCAATGTTTTGACGATGGAGTTTTTCCCCGTAACTGGAAAAAAGCAGTGATCGCACCCATCTATATGAAGGGTAGTAGACACCTTGCTTCTAGTTACAGACCCATAAGCCTCACTAGCATCCCTAGCAAAATTTTTGAGGGAATTCTTAAGAGTGAGATTCTTTCCCATCTTCATAGAAATAAGATCCTCTCCCCGTCCCAACATGGGTTTCTTCCTGGCAGGTCATGCATCACCAATATGCTTACTGTCATGGATAGTCTAACGAAAGCCTGTGATGATGGCCAGCTCTCACACACTGTATTCATCGATTTTGCTAAGGCCTTCGATAAGGTCCCACATGCCCCTCTTCTTTATAAGCTGCAGACATACGGGATCACAGGCTCCATGTTGGCCATCCTACGTAGCTTCCTTACCGACCGCACCTTTGTGGTTAAAGTCGGGAATGTTTTGTCTCAACCCTCTCCAGTAACAACTGGGGTCCCCCAAGGGTCGGTCTTAGGTCCTCTTCTTTTCCTGATCTATATAAACGATCCACCGACAGCCCTTCCTGCGAACATTGCCATGTACGCAGATGATGTAACCCTCTGGAGTTCAAGCGTTGAAGACCTGCAAATTGCAGTTTATGAAACAAAACGCTGGTCCGAGGATTGGAACCTCCCAGTTAATGATGACAAATGCGTGAGCATGTCTTTCGGCAGAGAGACTGGTCACACGTTTTCCATTAATGGAGCAGCCACACTGCCAAGGGTTGACCGACACAAGGTGCTCGGTTTCTGGTTAGATTGTAACTTATCCTTCTCTCATTATCACGAACTTGCGAGCAAGTCTGCCTTTCGAGTCCTAAACATGATTCGAAGGTCCTTCCCGCGCATATTTAGGGATGATTTCCCCATAATTTTCGGCACTTATATCCGACCTCTGCTGGAATACGGTAGTCAGATAGTGCACTCTGGTCTTGTCCGAGACCGTGAGATCCTAGAAAGAGTTTAGCGGGCCTCCACCAAGGCAGTAAGGGGTCCATCCCGCCTACCTTATCCCGTCCGCCTCTCACTCCTCAACCTCTATCCCCTTGACGTAAGACGCGTAAGAGGTGATCTGTTTTTGATGTTCCACCTTTTTGAAACAGGTCAAAGCGATTGCTTCTTCTCCGTCTGTCCAGCCTCCTCTCTCCGTGGTCACAGCAGAAAAGTTTTCAAACCGAGGCCACGCACTTGACTAAGGATTAACTTTTTTAGCTATAGGGTTATTACTATGTGGAATGCATTTCCGGAAGATATTGTTCTCTCGCAGAACAAAACTATCTTCAAGAAAAGGCTAGACCTCTACCTGGGTCTCTCCCAATAATTCCCTCTGTCAAAAAACAAAAAAAACACAAAATAGTTGTCTTTTATCGCATATATGTTCATGAATGCCGCACCCCCACTCAGCTTGAGGCACTGTCCACAGTGTGACACTGCATGAGGTTATGTGTATCTTGTTTTCGCTGCCACCCCCCCCCCCCCCCCGCTTCATTTTACTCTCGTTTCAGCTCGGTGAATCCGACAGAAGATCAAATATTTCCTCAAGAACCGGGACAATTGGGCTCAAAGCCTCGAACCCGTGTAGTACTTCAAGACTTTTGGCGGGGATTCGATCAAATACACTCGGCAGTGGTGGGTGCATAACTGGTGTGCATACCATCGAAGGAATTCTGGACGCTCGATTGGCCGTGGCCATTACCTGTCCTGTGCAGACTGAACTGAACTGAACTGACCGCAAGTTCTGGTGTAAGTGCCGCGTGGTTTGAATTCATAGTGCTCTCGTCTTTGAATTGAGTTTTTAAATAGTTTTGTGAGTTAACCCAGTTTAATTCACAATACTGAGCGTATCATAATTGCATTTAAGTTGCGCTTTATCCGGAGAATATTTTTATTCTCCTTGTAGTATTGCCCAGTAGTGTTCGGTGTTTTTTTGAGGCGATCTTTCCTCGCTTCTAATCTTGCTTTTTGTTTTTGTTTTTTGTGTTAGCGGGGGTTACCTGCTATTGTCAGAGTGCGTATTTTGTGTTTGGGTGAAGAGCACTTGAGTTGTATTTCCCCCCGTTTTGGGGGTTTTCGGTATGACACGCGTTTCCGACCCGTGTCTAGCACCCAAGTGCGGAAAACGTATGGTAAATGGTATAGAGTGCGAGATATGCAAGAGGTGGGCTCACCCAAGGTGTTCAGGGATAGCAAAGGACATCTATGTCCTTTATAAACAGAACTCATGGGCTGAATGGGTCTGTGCCCCCTGCAAGGAGGCGGCCAGTCTGGCCTCTAAACTGCAGGCCAAAGGGCAGGATCAACGTCCACCAAGTAGTACCTCGGTTGTAAGCCCCAAACCACCGCAAGCAGGTTGTAGTAAGACGTCTGCGGAAGTAGTATCAACACCCGAGAGGACAATCATCCGAGCGAATGGACCAGCTCCGAGAGCTTGCCAGGCGGTCGTTGCCTCAACTCCTTTGAAGCAGACCGACGGGGGCCAGTGGACGGAGCAGAAGCCGAGAAGGGTGAGGCAGGTCAACAAGAAGGGCGACAGTCAGAGAGCGAAAGATGGGTTGGCTAGGGTGGATGACCCTGCTCTTCTGGTATTAGAAAACAAGGTGAAGGACCTGCAGAGGCAGATCTTGTCGATGGGCAGGGTCTCAAGCCACAGGCTTCTGATCCTAAACCAGGAAGAACCCGTTATAAGGGAATCGAAGGCCAGGAGAGACATTGACGGGAGGAGGGTCTGCGACATACTGCGAATCGCAGGTGTTCCGTACCCTCTAACTCTAAGAAGGGTGCACAGAGTGTGGACATGGAAGTCACCACTAGGGAATAAAGGCGAAATTCGTGCGAGACCAATACCGGTGGAGTTCGCTGATGAGGCTACCCGGGATAGATTACTGGCGAGGGCAGCGGTAGTAGCTCAGATTACCAAGGGCAGATACCAGATTGTGCCGGACGAGCATAGGGTAAAGCCTGGTGGTCTAGCCCCGGGAGGTAACCTTGCTCGACCAGCCAGGGCGCTGGTGAGAAACCTAAAACTTCAACGGAATGCCGTACTCGGCTCTCAGGCCCCGACAATAGTATAGAAGCCACGTGCGGGGTCGCTAATAGTTGTAATTGAAGATGCGCTGGAAGACGAGAATTGGCAGTACTGTCCGAAGATAGATGACAGCGCGACCCCTGCCAGTCTGGATGTTGTGGCCACTCCTATAGAGATGGATTGGGAGTCGTCGGAAATTCTGGACCACCAGCCGGCTTCATGCACCCCAGTGGGGTCATCGGAAGCAAAAAACGGGTCATCATCTCAGGCGTTGCGCCTGAGAAACAGTCAGGAATGAATGACAAAAGACACCTAGGCGACGGAGCAAACGCGGTGGTGTTATATACTAACGCGTGTAGTATTAGAAACAAATGGGCGGAACTTGCCAAAACCGCTGACGAACAGAAAGCATCAATAGTTGCCATCACGGAAACGTGGCTTTCTGAAGAAGACCATGTGCCAGGCCTAATAAGTAACGGTTTTGCAGTCTACAGGCAGGATCGGGAACAAGATCGCCTTGGTGGTGGAGTATCCATCCTCGTTGGGTCAGGTGCAAACCACCTTGAGTCCCAGACCAAGATGTGCACTCGCAATATCCAGCTATGCGCCGTTACGATGATCCTTCCAGGCAGAAGGGTTAACGTCGTCTGTGTCTACAGGGCACCAAGCACAAACCACGAAGAGGACGTTTGTTTGCTGCGGACTTTGACTGAACTAGTTAAGGACGCACAAAAGACCCTCATAGTGGGTGACTTCAATCTTCCGCACATCGACTGGGTGGCTGAGGTGTGCGTGCCGGGATCGGAGGAGCAAACCTACTTAGAATGGCTGCATGATAATGCGTTGCATCAGCATATTAGGGAGAATACCAGATATAGGACTGGATGCATTCCATCCTTGCTGGATCTAGCTATAACGAACTTCCCCAACGATGTGGCTGGACTGCATTATTGTGCACCGCTGGGAAAGAGTGACCACGTGTGTGTCAAAATAGTTCTATGCATGCGGCAACCGAAGGTACCCTCAAGGCTGATAAGGAATTTCGGTAGTATGGACATAGATATGCTTCGTAATAGGGCGATGGGTTTGACGTGGGACGCGCCAGAGGAGGCTACTGTGGAGGAGCGCTGGCAGGCTATAAAGGGATCCCTGACTGCCCTACAGGAAGAGTTCGCACCCTTCAAACGAAGGAGTGGGGAGGGCAAACCCATGTGGTGGAAGGCTGCAATAGCCAAGGCCATCAGACGTAGAAACCGCTCTTGGAACCAGTACAAAGCTTCCGGCAGTCAGCTAGCCTGGAACCGCTATACGAAGCTGAGAAACGAGACTGTAAGCCTTTTGAGAACTTCTAAGAGGGAATTTGAGCTCAAATTGGCCCAGTCTGTAAGACAACAGCCGAAGAAGTTCTACAGCTATGTACAATCTAAAGGCTCAACAAGAAATGCCGTAGGTCCGCTATCCACTAGAGACTATGGTATTGTCACTGATGACCAGGGCAAAGCAGACGCCCTGGGGGAATACTTTGGTAGTGTACATAGGATAGATAGTGGGGTACGAGTAGATCTGGCCCTGGTGCATCCTCCTCAGCTAAACGAGCTAGATCTCTCGGAGGAGTGCGTGCGTAGGTACCTACAGGAGTTAAACAGCCACAAGTCAGCGGGCCCAGATGGCATTCATCCAGCTATCATCAAGCCGTTGGCGAATATCATAGCTCCATCGGTATGCAGACTGTACAGATCCACGTTGGACCAGGGTAAGCTGCCTCAGGACTGAAAAGTCGCGGCAGTCGTGGCAATACATAAGAGTGGGCCCAAGTCGGATGTGCAGAACTACAGGCCGGTAAGCCTAACCAGCATTCTCTGTAAAGTCCTCGAGAAGATCATCCGTGCCCATATCTGCCAGCACTTACTGCAGCACTCCATGCTAAGCCCGGCGCAGCATGGATTCCTGAAAAATAGATCTTGCTTCTTAGATGAAGTAACTCGACGACCGGAAGAAGGTAAGGAAGTTGAGGTATGCTACCTCGACTTTAGCAAGGCGTTCGACTCCGTTAATCATCGTCTTTTGCTACGCAAGATGGAGACTTTCGGTGTAGGTGGGCCAGTATATAGGTGGCTGGAGGACTTCCTCTCCCACAGGACGCTTTATGTCAAAGTGGGGGACAGGTGCTCCAGTTTGGTGAACGTCACCAGTGGTGTACCTCAGGGATCCGTCCTAGGCCCAGTCCTATTCTTGTTATTTAATAATGACCTAGCATCCACTCTTCAATCGCCCAGCTTTATTTTTGCGGATGATGTGAAGATTGTTGGATCTAAGGGTAGGGCGCACTTGGGCAGGGAAATAGGTACCGTCCTGAACTGGGCATACAAATGGGACTTACCTCTAAACGCTCAAAAAAGCCATTTGTTGTCAAGGGCAACAGAGAGCCTAACTGTCGCTCATGATCAAGGGCTGTTCACCGTAGAGGCAGCCAGCAGGGTTAAAGACCTGGAGATCATCATGAAAAGTGACTTCAAATGGTCGGAGCAGTGCAACGCGGCTGCGCATAACGCTCGTGGGGAGCTCTTTAGACTGCGATCAGCTTTGTCTTGCCGGAAGCCAGAGGTATTTGTACCTATTTACATGGCTATAGTACGACCTCACTTAAAAGGTAGCGTGCAGGCTTGGTCACCCTTCTACAAAAAGGACGCCGCCTGCCTCGAGAAAGTCCAACGTCTTGCCACGCGAATGGTTGAAGGGCAGAGGGGTAAGACTTACGATCAGAGACTCTGTGACCTGAATCTTTTCCCGTTGGAAAGGAGGAGACGTCGAGGGGATCTCATAGAAACGTTCGAGGTAATGAAGGGCTTCTCTGGCCTTAGACCAGATAGTCTATTCTAAGTCGCCGTAGACTCCAGAACAAGGGGACACGAAAAGAAGTTGATAAAAGCCCGATCTAGGTTGATGGCTAGATCGCACTTCTTCAGCAACAGGGTTGTGAACAGTTGGAACGGTCTGCCTGGTGAAATGGTAGATCTGCAGACAGTCCAATCTTTCAAATGTGCCCTAGATCGCAAGTGGTACGAGATCTTTCCTTGTAGTGAGCCTTGAGTATATCAACTAGATGGATGACGGGTAGCACTATGGTCATTCTGGAGTATTTTCTAGCAGACTTTTTCCCTCATTGCATACTGTCTCCGTGAACGGTCACGATGCATAATGTCTCTCGCAGTTGATGTGCGATGAGGTTTTCCGTTTCCCTCTCATTTTTAGCGGGGATTCGACGAAATACACTCGGCAGTGGTGGGTGCATAACTGGTGTGCATACCATCGAAGGAATTCTGGACGCTCGATTGGCCGTGGCCATTACCTGTCCTGTGCAGACTGAACTGAACTGAACTGAACTGAACTGACCTGACCTGTAAAGATTGCGGTGCACCGGTGTTTTTTTTGGTTTCGTCTACCAACATTATTTGTATTTGTATTCATATTTCGTCACATGGTAACTTGGAAAGACGTTGGCATTTCAGTCATTATGGTTGATTTTCATTTTCTTGTTTCTTTGAACATGTAGTCTTAGTTCTGCTTCCAATTCTGCTACGACTCACAGAACGCCTTTAATTAATGCTTAAGCATTTGACTTATCCAGTAACGGTTTTCCAAACAACTCAGTGCTTGTCCCTGAGTGGAAGCCGGCCAGCGCTGGGTAAGGTTGTTTTAGTGTTTGTATGAAAGCATGGTCTTTTATAAAAGTTTGTGACAATTACGCCGCGTTTGTTGCTACGTTTATGGTTACCCCCTAAAGCAGCAAGGGAAAGAAAAACTCAGAGGATGCTCCTCCGCCTGCGACGGAAGACAATGTTTTGCGTCAACCACTGGCTGTAGAAACATCAGGTCAGCTGAACCTCTCGGTAGGCGCTAAAAATGATACAACTGAGTGGAAGAGGTATCATCACTGCCGAAGAAACTGTCTCCAATCCGCGAGAAACAGCTTTGAATCTACTACAAAGTCTTCCCAGGGAAGACTGGACCATAATCTGGTTTAGCTCAGGCTGATACTAAACGAGCTGTTTACGGAAAAAGAGGTTAAAGTTGCAGCAACAATCCGAGTCTGAACTGCTTTTAGACTGGGTAAGGTTCAAGTGTGCAGCAAACCGCGGAACGTGAAAGTGGTTCTTTGCTCCCAGGAGTAAGCGAAAGAGAGTCAAAAGCTGTCTTATTGTCTAAAAGGGAAGCCCGTCCGACTCCACCGGGGCCTTTCTCCCGAGAATCGGCACAGCTTGGGAGCGTACGGAAAAAGGAGGATCACACCTTAGCATCCAGAATCTTCGTGTGGCGCGGAGGCTACTAAAAGTTGGCTGCCACTGCTGCCGATGAGCTCTATAATGGGGCTGCAATGGAGGGATTTCAGGTAGAGGGCGACCGGAGAGAATCTCCCAATTGGCAGTCAGCTTAAGCTGTTGCCGTCCAGTGTGGATTACTGGCCAAGCGGGACGAACCGGAGGCCCTAGCGTTGGCTAGAACACGGTCCATCATTGCACTGACTGTGGTGCAGGGTTAAACTTTCCAAGAGCGGTTACATTGGAATCGTACTTATCCACCGCACACCGACGGCTGGATTCTACGCTGCGCTGGGTAGCGGACAGCCACTGCTTGGTGCTAGGCGATTTCAACGAACCTCGTGTGGATTGGGTGGCAAATACACAGCTGAGCTGCAGACGGGTTCTCCGTTGTGTTGATGAAGTGGGGGGGGGGGGAGGGGGTAACCTTTCTCTGCATCCGAATGTGCAAGAAACGACTCGAAATCAAGATGGCCAAGCATTCATACTTAGTCTAGTCGTCATTCTTCGTACTTCGGACTTGACAGCAATTGACATGCTCCCACCACTGGGTGCTAGCGATCGCGTAATTATCTCCATCAGTTGGTGTCGTGGCTACCACGTTCATCAGGGACCACACTGCGTTCTGGTATGTGGCACATCCCCTTCAATGAAAATATATGCGGCAATGGAATTGGTTATTCCTGGAATGCCTTCAAATCGACGATCAAGGACCTTGAAAACTGGTTTACACCGTCGCGTAGGACTCGTCGGCATGCTAGTGGTCCACCGTGGTTCGACAAAGAGTTGAATAGTCTTTTCCCGACGTAAACGGGTATAACAGCACTTTAGGACCACCGATGACGACTACGGCGAGTGTAGGGAAGTCAGAAACATGTGTTCAGCGATAAAAAATAACCTCAAAGAGGTGGGTGTTTAAGAGGTGACTGGCAGCTGACTCGGTCACGGCACCTACACGATTGCTTGCATACTTGCGTAGGAGAATCAAGTCACGCCCAGGTATCCCTACATTACAGAGTAATGGAGTACTGATGGATCCAAACGGCGAGAAAGCGGAATTATTGGCTTGGCATTGTCACCATGTATTGCCCAGAGGTGTTACTGATGCCTCGAATGCTTTCAAACGACTTAGCCTTATCAACACTTACATTCACACTGGAGGGGGCTATTAATGTTATTGGAGCCCCCAGCCTCATCAGGCTTCAGTCCCAGACGTGCCTCATCCACTGGTGCTACGGGAGCTTGCAGACTTTGACACATCTCCACTCACTAAGATTTTTGACAGTTCATTGGAAAGAGGCCAGTTATCGTTTGAATGGAGGAAAGCTGCAGTCGTCCTTATGTTCAGAAGCGGAAGCAAAGTGGTGACAGTGAACCACCACCTAGTGAGTCTCACGTGTGTAGTCGGAAGGGTCATGGAAAGGCTGGTTGCCGCTCAATTTCGGGAATACCTAAAGAGGCATAAATTGCTCAGCCGTGAGCAGCACGGCTTTCGAAGGGGTCGATCTTGTCTCTCCAACTTTCGATTAGCTTGTGAACATGAGCACAGGCTAAAGCAGAAGACTATAATGCGCCTTCGTCGTGCCCAATGCTAAATGCCGTTCCATAGACTATTGCCGAATATTTCTACAGGTCTAAGCAACAAATATCTAAGCACACGTCGCTTACGCTACTGCGTTTCACATCATATTACCACGGATACTCGGATTTCTCTGACACAGGTAACTTAGCTTTCCTAAATAGCCTAAACAACGGCGTAAAAATGTTTCGAGTGCGTTTTGTACCTTCAAAGTGTAAAATGCTGCTTCAGGGCTAGGTTAGCTGGTTTGTTTGTTAAGGGTCGAATGTACAGTGCGGCTAGTCTCAAACCGTTCAACAAACAACAAAAATGAAGATTAGATAAACTACTAAGTCCCTGTCCCCTCTCGAAAGCTAAACCAGCATGGATTCTACCCGAACATCCATATGCATTGGCGAAGGAATGGATTCCTGGTTGCAAACCAGTTGGTGTGACGAAGCTTTCATCAAATTGTCCCGATCGGACGGCGAAATTTCAATTATTACGCCTCTTGTTCACTTCTCTGGTCCCTCAAAGTGCCAGTACGTTAGATACCAGCTATACAACATTTGCCTCAAGTCGTGTGCGTGCTTTGGAACGAATGCGATGAGAGTATATCCACTGATAGTGGTCGGAAGTGCATTTGGAGCGCGTTTGTTCTGCTTGTCCGTTTGACATTTTGTCACCACATGTATATTTTTTATCCTACCATTCAAGATAAGGACTATAGTCTTGTCGGTTTGTCTAGTTTCTCATAAATGCTTATGGATTAAAGCTTTTTGATAAAGATATCAGTGGATATAATTGGGCGCTTTTTTGTGATCTCTGTTCCGCCTTGTTCACTCAAATACAATGTACTATCAGAAATGCAGAAAAATGTCTGTAATAGTATCCGGAGACTTTCCTCTAATAATTTTTCCCGTTACAAGCCTCTATACACAAATCGGGACCACTGACGTACGTGTTTCACCCGGAATTCGTCCGGTCTTTTTCACAATTATTTGTGGCATTACCAATCACTTTTCTCAGTCGAAGTAACAAAGTAAGAATCTAGCATTCTTCTGTTAGCTAAGACTCAGTTGATGTTAGGTGGAAAGACCCGCATAAGAGCTCAGTGACAGGTATAGCAATTGCGTTATTGCGTAGGAGTAAAGTGGAAGGAGTACACCCCATCACAAAGGGATTGCATTCTGATGTGGTGTGAGGCATTGCGTGCCTCTAAGACCAAAAGAGCTATACAGGATGGCTTTTTTAAGCAATCATGCCTGACAGGTCAATGAATCGAAGCCATACAAAGTCCAATCTCCTGGTCCTCCAGGTTGGGGGTTGATTTGAGCTGGCAACTCAGTCGGTAAAATCAGTGGAATAATAATTGATCCAAGTAAGTGCGCTTCCACTCAGCCATCCTGCTGCTTTGCAGATAGGTTCTCGTTAGAACTAAAGGATTTGGATGAGAACCCTAATCGTTCTCCTGCTTTGCGGCCGGACACCCTGACAGTACCCGTCCAACATCTCCCATGAACTGCACGAATAAAAAGAATCCCATACTGCATCGGTCGTCGCTCAGGATAATCAGGACCGCGCTTCCCATTGCATCGAGCGTGGTGGGTAGTGCACAGTGGGGTACTGCTCAGAGTTCCCTCTCTTTTGTTCAACCTTTGTCTTCTGTCCCCAACCGCGTCTCTTCCCCCCCCCCCCCCCCCTATCCACCAATATTGCTTCCACTGATAACACGCCACATACTAGCAACGTTTCATTGTTAAACAGTGTCGGGAATAATCCTCTGTCTAATAACTCTTATTTTCTCAAGCTTCGTCAGCCTCTGAACCTCGGCTCCTTTAACATGCGTACACTCACACATGCAGGTTGGTCAGTAGGCGTGCCCAGCCCTCACAATAGGTTGTCCAAAGATTGATCTCTGATGCTTAAGTGAAACGCGTATCCACGATTCGAGCAGTGTGATTAAACTAACTGCTCCTGGTATCTCCCCGAGGTATTTTCTGAGCATCTCCGGAGACAAAACAGCTAGAGCCGTGGGTCAACGTGGTGTAGGAATAATCTTGACTGACAAGGCTGAAGCTGCCCTCTTAGACTGGATCCCTGTTAACAGTCGTTTGTGTGCTGTGAGGCTCCAGGGATCAGTCGTCGTTCGAAAGGATAGTTGTGTTAAACGCAGTTTGTTTGTGATCTCGGCGTACGCCCCAACGGACTGCAGCTCTGACTTGCAGAAAGATGAGTTCTACGACGAATTCACCACCCTCGTTCGCAGCAGTAAAGGTTCTGACATTGTAGTGCTAGCTGGTGACTTCAATGCACAAGTTGGCAAACTTAGTGCATTTGGAGCTTGTCCAGGTGGCTGTTTCGCTCTACCCACTCAGCGTATAGATAATGGGGATAGGCTTCTCCAGTTTTGTGCAGAAAATCGACTGTTCTTGTCTAGTACCATTTTCCGACACGGGTCACGTTGCTCAGCGACATGGCTCCTCAACTCTACAGGTACTCTAAGCCAGATTGATCATATCGCAGTGAGCTACCGGTGGTGCAGTTCCGTTCAGAACTGTAGATCTTACTAGTCCACGTACGTAGAGTTGGATGATGCATTAGTTTTAATGCGATTATCTATCCATCGCCACGGTAATCGTCACAAACCGCAAGCCCGATTAGCCGTGAAACGTATGTGTGATCTATAAGTTCGCATCCGATATGAACAGAAATTAGCACATGAACTAGGAACTACGACAAACAGTAATGAAGATGCGCATTGTGCCCATATCAAAGGGACGATGCACGTTGCAGCAGGTTTTGCCTGTGGTCCTAGATCCGTTGTTCATCAAAGACACTGGATTTCACAAGAGTCGCTTAGTATAATGGAGCAAAGGCGTCAGGTCTCGAACTGCAAGGAGATGAATAAAATACAAAGACATCTACAAAAGCAAGTTGCGAAAAGCCTTAAGAATGATCGCGGAAATTGGTGGGTCAAGGTAGCCGAAGAAATGGAAATAGCAGTTGCTTCAGGTAACAGTCAAAGACTGTTCAGATGTATTCGCGACACCGGTGGACGGCGAACCCAGGTCAGTGAAACGATTTTCGATAGAACTGGAGAGGCCATTCATGGCAGATAGCAAAGAGCAAATAGTAACCAAGCTCCGTAGGTTGTTCATAACGAAATGCCTTCGTTGTATTTAGGCCCCTACAGAGAAGTCATCCATCATAGGAGTCGATCGCTGTGCGGGAAGCGGGTTGTTACCGTTCAAAGCCGGTGACGGAAGGGCGCTATATCATGTAGTGTAGATGTTCAACAAACCGTCAAGAGCCAGCCCGGATAGCCTTGTGGTTAAGGTGTTCGATTCACAATCGTTCACCTCGGGTTCGAGTCCCCGTGGGGGCTCGGTGGATATGCAGTGCTGATGATTCCCAACAAGGATGAAACAGCTGTACAGTGCTTCCATGGTTTTCAATGGTGAGTTGAGTGTTGAAGCTGCATGATGAATCATATTAGACGAATAGCAAAGACTTCGTCGTTGGGCCGAATACTTCAAGGAGCGGTTTATCTGACCGCGCGCTAGTGTAGTTAATCCTGTGTCAACAGCTGCGATTCCTTGGGTGGTATCATTCGAGTCCCCATCGAAAGTGGAAGTGGAGTCATGCATTGGATTACTAAAACATGGGAAAGCGGCAGGTACCGAAAAACGTCCCCCAGTTATTTTCAAACTGGGTGGAGATGCTTTGATGAAATCACTCACAACCTTGCTCCGTGACATTTGGAACGCGGAACGTATTCCGTTAATATGGAGCGAGTCATTGATTGTTCCCATCTTTAAGAAGGGAATACGCAATGACTGCAGTAATCATCGTGGGATTAGCTTAATTCCGATAGTCACCAAGGTATTAGTCTCGATTTTGCTGCACCGCCTAACACCAACTCTCGAGAGGAACGCTCGCGAATAGCAGGCTCGATTCCACCCAGGTCGAGGATGCATCGACCAGATATTTACTCTTCGCCAACTACTTGAAACGCGTCACACACACTGTGGACCGACAATAATGGTTATCCTCGACTTGGAAGGCGCCTTCGATTCAGTTGATCGAGCAGCGCTTTCTAGTTCTCTTCATCGAAAAGGTATGCCCCAGAAGTTCAATCATCATCGTCATCATCGTACAGCGTTAAACAGTAGGGCAAGCTCCACTGACCACTGTCTTTCTCACCATGTTGCACGTTGAATTAGAAAGTATGAATATACAAGATCGAAAGGGAGTGGACCTACACAAGTGGGAAAAAGAAAGAATGCCCTAGTGGCCAACACACAGAATACACAGTCTAACTGTACAAGCAAGCATTGATCAGTCATTCTGATTCGACAGAAAGTGACAACACGATCTCCACTGCTCGCGGTTCGCTGCCATATCCTTCAGTGTTTCCAGCCAACTGGTAGACAGATCTTTTGGACCCCAACCACGAAGACGTGAAGCACCTACTTTTCCTAAGTCTGCTGTACATTTTCTCGTTCCTGGCTTCCGCGTCATCTGTTGACCTCCACGTGGTCTCTTCCACTCTTTAGGAGGAACGGAGAATAGGACACGGTATGGTAGACGTGTGTTTGACATACGTAACACGTGTCCCAACCAACGAAGTCTACTAAGCTGGATACGCTGTGACAGAACGTTCTCCGAATTAGTACCCAATACTCGCTTTCTGACCTCATCGTTACTTACTCGGCTATTCCACCCAATCCTAGCAATACTACGTAAACATCGATGGTCGAAAACCTCAAGACGACGAATATCTTCAGCACGCAGACTCCAAGTTTCGCAACCATACAACAAAACTGAACGCACTGCAGCATAGTATACACGACCTTTCAACTCCAGTGAAATATCAGGTCGGCGCCACAAGTGCTTCAGTCCAGCGTACGCCGCTCGAGCCTTGGATATACGCGTGCTCACCTCTACTACTGTGCTCCCATCCGTCGTCACGCTGCTACCGAGGTAGGTGAAGTGGTCGACAACTGACAGCACCTCCCCATCGAGCATCAAGCTGGAAATTGTTGACGTCCAGTCTTGTAACATCACCTTGCACGTTGAAGGTGCAGAGCGCATGCCGAATGGAGCTACAGCTCTTGCGAGATTATCTAGTGCACACTGAGCATGTTCCGTGGATTCGAACAAGCAGACAACGTCGTCCGCGTAATCTAGGTCACATAGCTTTCCACTATTTCCTAGTTCGACGCCTACATCCTGAAGATTTTGCAGCGCACTCTCCATTATTTCGTCCATGACGAAGTTGAACAGGAATGGAAACAAAGGACATCCCTGTCGAACATCACTGGTCGTTTCGAACCGACCGGATAGTTCACTGTAAACCCTAACGCTGCCAGAAGTATGAGAATACAATGATCTCATTAGGTTCACGAACTTCTGGGGCATACCTTTTCGATGAAGAACACTGAAAAGCGATGTTCGATCAACTGAGTCGAAGGCGCCTTTCGGGTCTAAGAAAAACATTATTGTCGGTCGGCGGTGCGTGTGACGCGTTTCAAGTAGTCGGCGAAATGTAAAAATCTGGTCGATGCATCCTCGACCTCGGCGGAATCCAGCCTGCTGTTCGCGGACATTCCTCTCGCGAGCCGGTGTAAGACGATGCAGAAAAATCGAAGCTAATACTTTGGTGACTATCGGGATTAAGCTAATCCCGCGATGATTACTGCAGTCATTGCATATTCCCTTCTTGAAGATGGGAACAATCAATGACTCACTCCATATTAACGGAATACGCTCCTCCTTCCAAATGTCACGGAGCAAGGCGGTAAGTGACTTTATCAACGCCTCACTACCTAGTTTGAAAAGAACTGGGGGAAGTTCGTCGGGACCTGCCGCTTTCCCTAGCTTTAATAATCGAATACATGACTTTACTTCTACTTCCGATGGGGGCTCAAGTGATACCACACTCACAGTTGTTGACACGGGAGTAACTGCACTAGCGTGCGGCCGGCTATACTGTTCCTTGAAGTACTCGGCCCATCGGTCAAACCTTTGCTGTTTGCTATGGATGGGTTTTCCATTTCTATCGCAAATCGTTTCACTGACCTGAGTTCGCCGTCCACCGGTGTCACGAATACATCTGAACAGTCTTTGACTGTTACCTGAAGCAACTGCTATTTCCATTTCTTCGGCTACCTTGACCCACCAATTTCCGCGATCATTCTCAAGGCTTATCGTAACTTGTCTTTGCAGCTTTCTCCGCATCTTATTCACCTCCTTACGGTTCGAAAGCTGACGCTTTTGCTCCATTATACTCAGCGACTCTTGCGAGATTCAGTGGCTTTGATGGACATCGGATCTAGGACCACAGGCAAAACCTTCTGCAACGTGCATCGCCTGTTTGATATGAGCCCAATGCTCACCTACATTACCGTTCGTCGTAGATCCTAGCTCATGTTCTAACTTCTGCTCATAACGGGTGCGTACTTCTGGATCACAAACGTTGCACGGCTAATCGGGTTTGCGGTTTGCGACGATAACCATGGAGCTGGTGGGATAATCGTAATGAAACTAATGCATCATCCGACTCTACGTACGTAGACCAGTAAGATCTACAGTTCTGAACAGAACTGCACCACCGGTAGCTTACGGCGATATGATCAATTTGACTCAAAGTACCTGTAGAGTTAGAGCGCCATATCGCTGTGCGACGCGAGCTGTGTTGGAAATTGGTGCTAGACAAGAACAATCGATTGTCTGCACAAAACTGGAGAAGTCTATCCTCATTATCTGTACGCTCAGCAGGTAAAGCACAGCGCCCACCTAAACAGGCTTCTGACACACTAAGTTTGCCAACTTGTGCATTGAAGTCACCAGCTAGCACTACAATGTCAGAACCTTTACTGCTGCGAACGAGGGTGGTGAATTCGTCGTAGAACTCATCTTTCTGCAAGTCAGAGCTGCAGTCCGTTGGGGCGTACGCCGAGATCACAAACAAACTGCGTTTAACACAACTATCCTTTCGAACGACGACTGATCCCTGGAGCCTCACAGCACACAAACGACTGTTAACAGGGATCCAGTCTAAGAGGGCAGCTTCAGCCTTGTCAGTCAAGATTATTCCTACACCACGTTGACCCACGGCTCTAGCTGTTTTGTCTCCGGAGATGCTCAGAAAATACCTCGGGGAGATACCAGGAGCAGTTAGTTTAATCACACTGCTCGAATCGTGGATACGCGTTTCACTTAAGCATCAGAGATCAATCTTTGGACAACCTATTGTGAGGGCTGGGCACGCCTACTGACCAACCTGCATGTGTGAGTGTACGCATGTTAAAGGAGCCGAGGTTCAGAGGCTGACGAAGCTTGAGAAAATAAGAGTTATCAGACAGAGGATTATTCCCGACACTGTTTAACAATGAAACGTTGCTAGTATGTGGCGTGTTATCAGTGGAAGCAATATTGGTGGATAGGGGGGGGGGGAAGAGATGCGGTTGGGGACAGAAGACAAAGGTTGAACAAAAGAGAGGGAACTCTGAGCAGTACCCCACTGTGCACTACCCACCACGCTCGATGCAATGGGCAGCGCGGTCCTGATTATCCTGCGCGACGACCGATGCAGTATGGGATTCTTTTTATTCGTGCAGTTCATGGGAGATGTTGGACGGGTACTGTCAGGGTGTCCGGCCGCAAAGCAGGAGAACGACTAGGGTTCTCATCCAAATCCTTTAGTTCTAACGAGAACCTATCTGCAAAGCAGCAGGATGGCTGAGTGGAAGCGCACTTACTTGGATCAATTATTATTCCACTGATTTTACCGACTGAGTTGCCAGCTCAAATCAACCCCCAACCTGGAGGACCAGGAGATTGGACTTTGTATGGCTTCGATTCATTGACCTGTCAGGCATGATTGCATCTCCGTCTTAAAAAAAGCCATCCTGTATAGCTCTTTGGGTCATAGAGGCGCACAAGCCGTCACACCACGTCAAGGTGCACTCTCGTCGTAATGGCAGAAGTTCAAGAACCTCATGAGATCATTGTATTCTCATACCTCTGCCCGCGTAACGGTTTATGGTGAACTATCCGGTCGGTTCGGAACGACCAGCGCTTTTCAACAGGGATTTCCCATTTCTTCAGTCCTGTTCAACTTCGACATGGACGAAATAGTCGCGAGTGCGTTGCAAAATCTTCAGGATGTAGGCGTCGAACTATAAAATAGTGGAAAGCTGTGACCTAGATTACGCGGACGACGTTGTCTGCTTGTTCGAATGCACGTAACATGCATAGCACGAATTAGATAGATGGAGAGCTGCAGCTCCATTCAGCATGCACTTTGCACCTTCAAAGTTTAAAGCGATGTTGCAAGACTGGACGTCAACGATTCCGAGCTTGATGCTCGATGGGAGGTGCTGTCAGTTGTCGACCACTTCACCTACCTCGGTAGCTGCGTGACGACGGATAGGAGCACAATAGTAGAGGTGAGCAAGCGTATACACAAGGCTGGCGCGGCGTAAGCTGGACTGAAGCACTTGTGGTGCCGACCTTATATTTCACCGAAGTTGAAAGGTCGTGTTTATTGTGCCACGGTTGTTTTATGGTTGTGAGACTTGGGGTCTGCGTGCGAAAGATGTTCGTCATCTTGAGGTTTTCGGCCATCGATGTTTTCGTAGTACCGCTTAGCTTGGGCGAAATAACCGGGTGAGCGATGCTGAGGTCAGAAAGCGAGTATTGGGTACCACCTCAGGGTGTTCTCTATCACAGCGTATACACCTTGGTAGACTTCGTTGGTTGGGGCAGGCGTTTCGTGTGGCAAACACACGTCTGCCATACCGTGTCCTCAGGAGTGGAAAAACCACGTGGAGGTCAACAGATTCCGTGACAGCAAGGAACGAGAAAATGTATAGCAAACTTGGGAGAAGTAGGTGCTTCACGTCTTCGTGGTTGGGGTCCAAAAGACCCATCAACCAGTTGGCTGGAGACTCTGAGGTATATGGCAGCGAGCCGTAAACAATGGCGATCGTGTTGTCACTTTCTGTTGAATCAGAATGATTGATCAATGCTTGCTTGTACAGTTAGAGTGTGTATTTCGTATGTTGGCTGTTAGGGCGATCTTTCTTTTTCCCACTTGTGTAGGTCCACTCCCTATCCATCTTGTATATTCATACTTTCTAATTCAACGTGCAACATGATGAGAAAGGCAATGGTCAGTGGGGCTTGCCCTACTGTTTAACGCTGTACGACGACGATGATGATGATAATGATGATGGAGTCGATCTTCGAGCGTGCCTAAATCATGTTCCAACCATCGCAACGTGGTTACACTGAACAATTGGCTGAGTCTGACATCTGGTCCCCAACACCCTGAGTTTAATTTCGTCATTACTGATGCTGCTTCCCCATCATACGCGAGTAATGGTTTAAAAACGTTGATGCTTATACACCGATTACCTGCGTGTATTTTTTACGTAACCGTAGATTTGCTGACAACTACAGTAGGACTGATCTAACTGTTACAGTTTGCATTTTTAATGAAAAAACGAATGCCACTTCAGTGGCATATATGGCTCAGAATGGAAAAGCCAAGCAAGCCTTCTATGCATGTGAGAACACTTCATTCGATATCCGGCCGCGAGGTATTGAAATTGATCTTCGATCAACGTGTCGTCCGCTGGTACCATATTTAGTGCTAGATCCAGCATATTCCGTAGCATCATTTTGCACTCTGAGAGTACAAAACTCAACTCAGAAGTTAGTTTATTTTTATTTAGGCTATCCAGAAAGATATGCATATTGGGTCTTAACTGTGAAGCACAACATCTTTGATGCATTTGAGTGAGAGGTTTTTTTAAACAAATACCGGTACTATTGTTGCTACTTGGGTATGGGTTGGTTTGTATAATCGTTCGGATTATAAAATTACAAAAAGAGAAGGGAAGCCCTGAGGAACATTACTGCCGGAAATGAACTAAGGTGAATGATCACCACAAACTGTGACTGTTCACATAAAGACTGCCAAATAAATTGTTTCTTTGTATCAGTTGGTAATTGCTGAGCTTGGCGTTTAGGTCGCAAACATTTCACCACTAGTCGAGGTGAATGACAGTGTCATCTCAGCTGGTGATGAAACGTTTATGACCTAAATGCCAAGCTCAGTGATCACCAACCGATACAAACCATCAAAATGGACTACAAACAACACCAGTATTCAAAGTCATTGAAGACATTTTTCTGGTACGTCGTTCAACGAGCTAGCATCGAAGAATTATGTTGTCAGGCGAGCTGAAAGCCGCAGTCAGATTAAGAAAACTCAATAGAAGACATAAAGAACGTGTGTCTGTTATTAGATGTCCGTACAGTTCCAGTTGTATTCAAAACGGGTTTGATTCTCACGTGTAAAATGTTCGTGGGTGCAGAATAATCCGTGGAAAATCATGTTTGCAGACAGTTTGGACGGTTTTTTCCCAAGCATATTCCTCTGTATTTTACCGGATCTGTCACCTTTTTGTTAGTCGGGATAATCGTCGATTCCCAGCATGGTGTGCGGGTTTGTTCAGTTTTGTAAATTCTCTTGAGTATCTTTTTCGACTCCAATGCCATAACTTCTCCTCCATCCTTGAAAATAAAGGATAACAACCAATGCGGTTCAATATCTTCGTGTCTCTCTCGATAGCTTGCCCCTCTTGTAGTTTCGATTCCTGACGATTGGGTGATGCCTGTTTGTTTCGTTTCACTCGCGGATTTTACTGAAAGGTTCACCGTTGTGGTAGTTCCAAATACTCTGTCCAACTTTCGAGCGGCGTTCCCGAGAGCACCTACCTACCACCTCGGTTAGAGGCAAAAATCCCGCAACCACCATTCACTTTGGTGATGCATATTAATCCACTCATCCGGTTAGTAATCACCCCTGACTTATTGGAGCCGTATGTGGTTCTTTAGTCCAAGTTTCAGGTCCCGGTTACCGATTATCCCTAATAGTGAAGTGGATCACCGAGTATATATATATATATATATATATATATATATATATATATATATATATATATATATAATGTCATTTTTCGGCTTCTTCACTCCTTGGTCCCATGAAAAATTAAGTAAACAATCTCACCCCAAATTATTTATTTATTTCCAGTCCATTGTGCGTTACCGTGTTATTAATATCGAATCACTGTTGGAAACCATTAAACATGAGCTCAGATTCAGAAAATGACATGAACCCATCTCCTCCGGAGCACAATGGTGATTTCAATATTCTCGATGTTCTAATCGTCTATTTTTAGATGACCACGCAGATTCATCCTCTTTGGATTCTTTCAGTGATGAGGCGGATGAGCATTCCCCGAATGTGGTCACACAAAAAGACGTGTTCGGAAGTGATACTGGTAGATCACCATTGACTATAGTCTATTTATTACTTGCTCTTTAGAATCAGACGAACCATCTCCACCTCCGAAGAAGACAGATCAGAAGTCTAAAAAGCGTCACGTTCAAGATACAGAGAGCGATTCGGATCAACTTCAGGTAACTACAAATTGGGCTTCCTGTTCCTCGCTGCACATATTAGTCTTTGACGTAGTTGAGTTCTGTTCAGATTTCATGGGTGCATCGTACTGGAAGTGCCCGTAATGCGTGTAGATTATCGGCGATGCTATAATGAGTCGTCAACCGATTAGAGCAGCTTTCGCGAACCTGCGTCATCTGTGGCACCACCAGGACATTCGGCTTTCCCTGAAGCGAAGAATGTACACTGCCACAGTTCGTAGTGTTCTTTACGGTTGTGAGACCTGGTTCCTCCGCGCTGAGGTTGCTCGGCGTCTTTCCTCATTTGACCGCTGGTGTCTCCGAAGCATTACTCGTGCTTGATGAAAACATCGGGTGAGCAATGACGAGGTTCGTCTTCGTGGGCTCGTTGCTGATAGTATGCCTCTGATCCAGATAATCGCTCGAACATTCTTTTCGTATGCCTGTCCATCGTTTACCCTTTCGTGCTCTTTCTGCATGTACTGGGCAAGGCTGAAAGAAACGGCGCGGTGATCAGGCTATAACTTGGGGCAGAGGCATGAAGAAGTTAGCTTCGGGTTTGGCTTCGTTTGTACCTCCCACCTTCTTGGTTGGGGCCCAAGAGATGAGGATGCCGTTGGATAGAGACGCTAAGAGAAAGATATGGCTCAGAACCGAATTCAGCGGCGCAAATGCTGTATGACCTGTTTGTTGAATTCCCGTTCCCCATAAACAATTGGAAAACAAACAAAAAATTTACAAAACGTGCACGGTGAAAATATTAAAAAAAACCTGCTTTTACTTGTTATAGTCGTTTTGTTGACTCTTCATCCCTCGTGCCTCGACTTTGTAATTCTTTTCTGTTGTTGCGTTGGCACCATGCTTGTTCTCAAGCCGGTGTAAAATACGTATATACAACCAATTAGGAGTTTGAGGGATGACCGCGAGTAGTGGTGGATTTTTCTGTTCTGTTCACGCAATCATTAACCATGCACTGGGTGCGGTGGCTTTGATTGTAATCTCCTAGCGGCAACCTCAAAAGAAAATAATGAAGGAAAAAGAGTGTGAAAGGAGTTAGAGGAGAACTACATTAATGAAATTAAGTCGATGAAGAAAGTTTGTGAATACAAGAGCGCCACTGATCGCAGCATCTAGTCATATCCCCCAATGTATCTAACCGTTGAATAGTAGGGTCTCTTGGACCCCACCCAGGAAGTATAACACGCCTTACATGGCCAAGTCCACTAGTTAGGTTTTTTATACCTTTTATCCATGTCACGGACTGACCACCCTTACTCATCTTCCAACCAGTACCCGCCTCAGCAAACATAGCACGCCGTGGGATCCTGTCAGGGGACATGCTAGCACATGTCCCAACCATCTTAGCCTGGTCGGCTTCAGTGTTTCATCTCATGATTTGATCCTTGAACTTAATACTTTCCGCCGAACCTCAGCATTGTTCACACGGTGTTCCTACCATATTTGAGCAATGCTATGGAGACGCTGATGGTCGAATACCGACAATATTCGTATGTCCTCCACCCGCAGTGGTCATGTCTCCAAACCACACAGAAGCACGGGCCTGACTGCTGCAGCGTACACTCGATCCTTGATAGGTAAACGGATGTCATGTCGATGTCACAGATGACTCAGGTTGGCAAATGCCAAGCGAGCCTTCTGTGTACGCAGAGACACTTCATCCGATATCCGACCTCCGAGTGAGATGCAGCTGCCCAGAAAACAAAACTCTTCCTATCTGATCTATAGTCTCTCCAGACACTGAAAGGTTTGGCGTTGGATCAACCCAGTCCTGCAACAGCATCTTGCACTTTGAAGGTGCAAAACGCATACCGAACATTGCTACGCAATCCGCCAAGCTGTCTAAAAAAGCTTGCAGCTTATCTGGATCTTCACTTAGAAGAGCTATGTCGTCCGCATAATCAAGGTCTGATACCTTTCCACCCGGAGAGAGTTAGATGCTCCTATCCTCACCTGACAAAAGTGCGGTCTCTAGGACCATATCGATCACAAATTTAGAGAGAAAAGGAGAGAGGGGGAAACCCTGACGTACTCCACTCCTCATGGTGAAATCGAGTGAGAGATCACCGTAGGCCCAACTCGGCTTCGGCTATTAATGTAAAGGGATTTTACGATGGAAATAAATTTCTCTGGTACACCCTTAAGCAAGAGGCAGCGCCAGAGAACTGTGCGGTTGACTGAGTCGAAGGCCGCTTTAAGATCAAGAAAAACGGAGACAGTGGGCCTACGAAAAATGTGTCTATATTCTAAAATTTGTCGAAGAGTGAAGATGCGATAAAAACAACCTCGACCAGGTCTAAACCCAGTTTGATGCTCGCGCGAGCACTGTTCGCGAGGGTGAGATAAGCGGTAGAGAATAATACCAACGAGCAGTTTGGATGCGACTTATTCCCCTGTGGTTTTCACGGGAAGACCTATCGCCTTTCTTATAAGTCGGTATGATCACCGATTCACAGCAACTCTTTGGAACTTGTTCCTTCTCCCATATCAAACCGAGAAGTTTCGTCAACTCCGGTCTTTTAAAGTAGACAGAGGCAACCCATCCGATCCGGCAGCCTTATGTCATTTAGGATAGCTTGTCTCACGAAGAAGCTCCGTTTCTGACGAAGGACTGGTATCTACAACAAGAGCTGTACCCATTGTGCTAGTTAGCAAACCTGAAGAGGATAAAGGCCAATTAAACTGCTTCTCGAAATGCTCCACCCAGCGAGTCAGACGACGCTCCTGAGTTTGAATCAGTGAACTGTTCGCTTCTTTGATCAATTCAATAACGCCTGGTTTATGTAGACCGGTTTGTCTAATCAGACGGAAAATCTTGCGGCTATTGCCAATCGCCGCAGCTTTTTCTATCTCCCTACACTCCGCAATCCACCACTGCTTACGGTCATTTCTCAGGCTCCAAATTAGTTGGCGTTTAAGGTATTTCCATGTCTCATCGTATCTGGAGTCCGGAGGAATCGATCTGCGCACATCTAACAGTGCAACCGAGGATGCAGATATCCGTCGTTTCTATGTTTGTCTGGTTGTTGGACCTTGGGTAGCATCAGCAGTCACACGTGGAGCCTGTTTGATCTCTGTCCATCGCTCTTCTGGATCTTGGGCATTTGACCGCATCGATAAACTGGTGGATAGTTGTGCTCGGAAAGCAGAAGGTCGGTTACAGTCCAGTAGCAGCTGCGGGGGACGGTTTGCTTCGGCCACCGATGAGGCGCAAGCTGAAGCGCGCGCAGGTGAGAGCGTGGTCAGTGTCTACACACGTGGACCAAAATAATCGACATTCTTGAATTGATCCGCGTCAGCGGTAACCGATAGCAATATGGTTGAACTGAGTCCAACGCTGTGAAGGCGCAGGAGGACGCCAGGTTAACCGGTGTCGCTTTTTGTGCGAGAAATTTGTACTCTCTAGGAATAGTCCATGGTCGGAACGTAGTTGAATGAGTCCATCACTGTTATCAGTTAGATCTGCTGGAACGCAGCATCGGCCTCCCATATTCCTCTCCGTTTCGCCAAGGACTCAGACTTGAGCATTGGAATCACCAGCAACAATCCTGATGTCCGTAGAACCCACGCTACGGAGCAGTTGAGACAAATCCTGGTAGAATTCGTCTTTAGCCTCAGCAGAGCTACAGTCAGTTGGGGCATACACAGAAACGACAAACAGGTATCGGCGCTTCAGTCTAGTGCTGTTGACATGCACAGAACCATTCAACCGAACTGCACACAGACGGCTACTGACTGGGATCCAGCCGAGCAGTGCACGCTCAGCCTTCACGCATAGAGCTATGTCAACGCCAGCCTGACTGCGAGCACTAGACACTGAATCACTCGACATGCGAAGAGTGAAACGAGAAGCCGAGCTTGTATCTGGGGAGCAAAGTGTTTACAGCGATGTGGAGTCTTGTATGCGTGTTTCGGAGATACAACACACGTTCATGTTAAAGGTTTCAAGAGTTCTAGCTAGGGCATCCTGTTGCCTCGTTTAATAAAGTATGCGGACGTTGAAAGCAGCTAAGTGAAGCGAATGCTTATGTCGGAGAATGGATTTTCTTTTTCCCCTTGTTTGTAATCTGCTACCCGTTCCGAGAGCTACAAGTTCACAGTCACAACTCATTGTGACTACTGGTACCCATTTAGAATTGGAACGTAAAGGATGAAGAGCAGAAAGATAAAGGAGGTTTCCCAATTGACCGTTGGCGATTTCTGGGCACATCATACTCCGCGGCTGCCCACACCACAGAAGGGGTTTTTCTTTGGGAGCCCCAACCGGAGCCTTTGACTCAAAAGTCTCATCCACAAGGCAGTGGAGCGTTAACCCATCACAGGAACGTGACCTGAGCATCCCTGAAGGAACTTCTGGTCTGTCACGTGAGACCTGATTACTTCATGCGTTTTGTCTTGTCTTCGCGGGTGCTTTCTTATCGATCCACTATTCGGATTCAGTCCTTAGCCCCACGCACCCGGATTGCGAAATGTGAGAAAATAGAGCAGCTTGTGACGATTGGTGGTATACAGAAATCCGGTCATCCGAATCCTTATCACACGTGCTCTGTTGGAACCTCATGCAATTCTCCACTCCAAGTCTGAGAGTTTGGCGGGCGGCTATTTCTACTAATGCCTTGGGCCTCACTCTCATGCAAGTAACAAAAAAGTGAGCAGTGACTGCAACCTTCACTCGTTTGGTCAGAAGTGTTGGTTAATGTTAATCAGGTGTGAGGTAACCGAGGGATCCAGTGACTCATTGATTCAGTCTCAGGAACTCTATCTTAACCGTTGGACGGAACACCCCAAGTAGCAGGCCAGTTATCCCATTTCTGTAGTATCCGATGCTTCAACTTAACTAACCGGAGCAGTGGGGAAGTAAAGTATGTGACCCAAGCGTCCTTCCGAAACATGCACTGTGAACAAGTGATTGGTCTCAGTGCTGGTTAAATATCATCGTGTATCCGCGTCGTGGGCCATACAATGAGAACGTTAATCGCGGGAAAGTGATGACTGCTCCACAAATGGAAGTGCGCACAATGCTGCTACCGTGTTTTCTCGAAAATACTACCCAGTCTTGTATTTATTTTTGTCCCAAAAATTGCACTAAGGTTTGTTTTTGACAAATGTCCTATTTTTCAGATATAAAAATCAACATTTATGCACGTGCAAAATTCTACATTTATTCAAGTACAGTCATTTCATCTTCTGGGAAATCGTCATAAATTTCTTAGTGTTGAATTCGGCCCTGTATTTCTCGCAATTCCTTTTCCCGAAGCATCGTTGGTCACAGTCTGTTGCCTCCAGCATTCGTTGTTCAAATAGCATGCTCATAGTGCATTGGTAACAGCTGTCAGTGATCTCATCCCATGGATTCTTCATTCAACTCATAACTTCTAAACCAGACTTCACTAAGTTTCCACGCTAATTACTCTCCATCCCACTTTCAGCGTACTCTTTGGTTTTTATGAACAAATGCTCCTTGATTGGATTGCTTATTGCAGTACCAACAGTCTAGAGAGATGAAATTATTCCTGCGGGAATCATTCTTCGATCTATTTTTCTCTCCATGTTAATTCTTCATGTCTACTGTGTACACTAGATGAATCGCAGACTAGCATCCCTCGTTGATCACCTGAGCAAAACAAAAGACAGCATTAATTCGATTCACTGTGTGATAATTGCTTGTGTGCACCAGATTTTTTCGGTCGCAAGTGCAAACGTACCTGAAACGCATTCAATCTCATCTTTATTGATCTCAGTAATGAGTGGGAGCAAGGCTCTCCTTCCGGCCAGATAAATTGCCAAAATACAGGTTACACGTGTACTTTCGTAACCAGTAGACGAAATGCAGATTAACGAGGCACCTATCTGATCAGTTTTCGTTTGACATTTTAGGCCCATAAACACTGCAGTTTCATCCATGGCAATCATGTTGGAGAGTTAGTACTTGGAAAATTTTGTGCTATCAACGGGATCACCTCGATTCGGTCG